>JACAAK010000015.1:0-430580 GCA_025093985.1 Calvatia gigantea
AGTACATCAAAGGATGTCAAAATTGCCAACGAAATAAGCCACGCAAGACACCTTTAAAGACACCTCTGCACCCGCTTCCCATCCCCGACGGCCCATGGGAAGAAGTGAGCATCGACCTCATTGGGCCTCTACCCGAATCAGAAGGAAAAGATGCTATCCTAGTCATTGTCGACCAGTTCTCAAAAATGATACGACTCATAGCGACAAGGACGGATGTTTCCTCAAAAGAACTAGCACAGCACTACCGAGATGAAATATGGAAGCTACATGGAATGCCGAGGAAAGTCCTCAGTGACCGAGGACCACAGTTTGCGTCCGAATTCACCGGCGAACTATTCAAAGGACTAGGGATAGAACGAAACCTATCAACGGCCTATCACCCACAGACCGACGGGCAAACAGAAAGGATCAACAGAGAAGTCGAAACATACCTGAGGATATACTGCAACTATGACCAAAACGACTGGGCGAAGTGGCTGTCCATGGCCGAATTCCAATACAACGACAAGAAACACACCGGCACTCAGATGACACCATTCTACCTGAACTACGGAAGACACCCCTGGAAAGGAAAGGAAAGCGGAATAACGAACAACCCTAGCAGCACGGAGTTCCTAAAACAACTCCAGAATGCGAGAGACAATGCCACTTCCGCACTACAGTCATACCAAGAAAAGATGAAACGAACACACGATAACAGCAAGATGAACACAAGGACATATCAGATCAACGATGAAGTATGGTTAGAAAACACCAACATCCATACCAATCAGTCATCAAAGAAGCTAGGTCAAAAAAGGTATGGGCCTTTCCGAATTAAGGAAAAAATAGGGGAAGTGGCATATCGGCTGGCGATACCAGAAGGATGGGCCATCCATGATGTGTTCAACGAACAACTGCTAACACCGGCGCAAAAGACATCATTCCACATCCAGAAAGAGGCACCAGCGCCCGAACCAATGATCATCAACAACGAGGAAGAATACGAAGTAGAAGAAGTCCGAGGAAAACGACGAAGAGGAAGGGGATATCAATTCCTCATACACTGGAAAGGATACAGCAACGAAGAAGATACGTGGACAGCGGAGTCAAACCTACAAAACGCCCAAGACGCGATAGCGGAATACCACAAAAGGCATCCGGAGGATACCTATAAAAAGGGGGGCAAGAAATCCAAAAAAACATCAGTCAAGTCAAACCCCAGACAAAGATACTAGCCAAACATGCCCTCCCAAGCCAACCGTATCTCTATCAGCTCTCTCGTCCACCCCAACCCAACCACAATTTCCTCAGTCCCTCTCCCAAAGCCAGGCAATAGTCAAGCACCTGCACCCCAAGGCACCCGCTACAACCTCGCAACCACCCCGTCCCCAGCACAAGGACTCCTTGAGACCCTCCTCAAAGATGTCAACAAAGCCACAAACAATGAAGTAGAAACAATCACGGCCCAGAACAAACGACTCGCAGTAAACCGCCACATCACCCTCGCTACCGCTTGCATCACTTTCGCGGACATGTACGCCGGGTTCGCCAACGCATCGTCCTCCACTAGCCAGCACATTCCCGCCATCTTCCGCGCATTAGAATTATCCACCCTCACACCTAGCGAACAGAATCGAGTTCACAGCCTCCAGAACCGTGTTGACCTCGCTCTAGAGGTTTTCAACCACCTCGATATCGCCGACATCTTCCTAGAACTCGCAGACGTCGCTATGAACCTGCTAGGACGTGACAAGACCACAGAAGACCCAGACATTGATCAACTCGTTACGCGCATCAGAATCACTCTTGCTGACCTACACACCACCATTCGTTCCCCACCAACCAAACGAGCAGACACGCCCATGGACGAAGAAACCACCGTCTCAATGAAGGAAGAAGTCAATGCACTCCGACGATTCATAAAGACCATCACCCCACCACAGATCGTATCGGTTTTTCTTCCACCAACAAGATTCCGCAGTGTACTACCAGGCCAAGAAAAGGACCAACATTATTGGAACGCGATAGTCAAGAGCTATTGGGACAACTCAACCATCACCGAGTTCCCCTTCAACGGAGTCCCAGTCCCTATCCGTCAAGATGGCCGCAGCCACTTGCCCGTCTTCTTCGCACGCTCCAACGAAGGAAAGTACCTCATCGGAGCCACCAAGAAAGCCCTCGCCACAGCCGTAGTCAATGGAGAGTTCGACGAACTTCCTGAGGCATGAAGTCTAATCGGAGGGTATTGTTATGAGTTTCCACCGATCATAACGAGTTCCATGCTATTCTGCATTTCTAATTATCTGTGTACCTGTTTCAGCTATTTTAGTCCAGCGTTCCCCGAAAGATATGACTCATACTAACTACTACGCCTTGACTGGACGTTTCACGTAGTTACTCCATCCGTTCAACCGGATAAGCCTTAGATGTATTTAAGCGTACATACACCCTGTTGTATTCGGTACGCTTAACCACCTTTGTTCTCTTTCCCTTACTCGCCCTCAAGACTTAGCCAGAGCTGCAACCTGAGGTCTAAACCGACTAAGGTCGTAACATGGGTGGGAGAAAAACTGATACGAGTTGTGGTGGAGTAATGGTTTTTATGAAGTGATGGAGAGAGTTGACTTCTTCCTTTATGGAGACAGTAGTTTCCTCATCCATGGGTGTGTCAGCTTGGGTCAGTGGTGTGGGGTTGATTGTATTGTGTAATTCGGAAAGGGTGCTGTGGATTCTGTCAATGAGGGTGTCGATTTCTGGGTCCTCAGTGGTCTTGTCATGTCTGAGCAGATTCATGGCTATGTTGGTGAGCTCCAGGAATATGTTGGCAATATCAAGGTGTTTGAATACTTCAAGCCTGAGGTCAATACAATTGTGGAGGCTGTGGATATGGTCTTGTTCATTGGGTGTGAGTGTGGATTGGTCTAGGGCTTGGAAGATGGCAGGAATGTGCTGATTGGTGGATGAGAATGCATTGGCAAATCCTGCATACATGTCAGCAAAGGTAATGCATGCAGTAGTATGGGCAATGTGTTGATTGATGACTAACTGCTTGTTTTGGGCAGTGATGGTTTCTATCTCGCTGTTGGTAGCCTTGTCAACATCTTTTAGTAGGGATTCAAGAAGTCCTTGTGCTGGGGACAGTATAGTGGCAAAGTTGTAGCAAGTGTTTTGGGGTGTAGGTGCTTGGCCACTGCCTGGTTCTGGGAGGGGAATGGAAGAGATTGTGGTTGGGTTGGGGTGGACAAGAGAGTGGATGGTAATGTAGTTGGCTTGGGAGGAAGGCATATCTGATTAGTTTCTTTGGCTAGGTGATGACTTTTTGGTTTTTCTGCCCCTCTTTTTATAGGTATCCTCTGGATGCCTCTTTTGGTAATCTGCTATTGCATCTTGAGCATTCATCAGGTTTGACTCCACTGTCCACATATCATCCTCATTGTCATATCCTTTCCAGTGTACTAGGAATTGATATCCCTGTCCCCATTTTCATCATCCTTAGATCTCTTCTACCTCATATTCTTCTTTATTATTGATGATCACTGGCTTGGGCGCTGGTAGTCTCTGCTGCCTCAGAAATGCCACTTTCTGCACCAGGGTTAGCAGATATTCATTAAACACATCATGGATGGCCCATCCTTCTGGTAATGTGAGCCAATATGCTGCTTCTCCTATCTTTTCCTGGATTTGGAAAGGCCCATACCTTTTCTGGCCTAGCTTTTTTGATGGTTGATTGGTATGGATGTTTGCATTCTCTAGCCATACTTCATCACTGGCTTGATATTGCATTATGTGCAGCTTGCTGTTATTGTGGGTTTGTTTCATCTTTTCTTGATATGATTGTAGTGCTGCCATGGAGTTGTCTCTTGCATTCTGTAGTTGTTTTAGGAACTCGGTGCTACTGGGGTTGTCTGTTGCTCCATGGTCTTTTCCTTTCCAGGAGTGTTGCCTGTAATTGAGGTAGAACAGTGTTTCCTGTGTTCTGCTATGTTTCTTGTTATTGTACTGAAATTCAGCCATGGGCAGCCAACTTGCCCAGTTGTCTTGTTCATAGTTGCAGTATAGGCAAAGGTATGTTTCAACTTCTCAATTGATTCATTCTGTTTGTCCATCTGTTTGGGGATGATAGGCTATTAATAGGGTTCATTCTATTCCTAATCCCTTGAACAATTCTCCAGTGAATTCTGATGCAAACTGTAGTCCTTGGTTGCTAAGGACTTTCCATGGTACCCCATGTAGCTTCCATATTTCATTCCTGTAAATTTGTGTGATTCCTTTCAAGGATACATCTGTTTTTGTTGGCATGAGTCATATCATTTTCATGAACCGGTTGACAACCACTAGGATGGCATCTTTTCCTTCTGATTCTGGTAGTGGCCTGATAAGATCGATGCTTATCTCTTCCCATGGCCCATTAGGTATTGGGAGCAGGTGTAGTGGCATTTTCAATGGTGTTATGCAAGGTTTGTTCCTTTGGCAGTTCTGATATCCTTTGATGTATTTCCTGGTGTTGTTTTGTATTGATGGCCACCAGTAGTCTCTGCTGATTAGTTTGATCATCCTATGTTGTCCTGGGTGTCCCATGTCTGGTGCATCGTGGTATTGTTGTAGAATTTCTTTGTGAAGTGTGGGGTCTGGTGGCATGTACATGCTGGCTTTCCTGTAGATTATCCCATTGTGTTCTGTAATATCGGATTCTTTGTTTAGAAGTCCTGTGGTGATGTATGTTTCTCTCCAGTGGTTTGCCTTCATCCAGTCCATGAATGTTGGTGTGATGAATAATTCTGCATGGAGTAGGATGGTTTCTTCAGGATCTCTTTCATTTTCTGGTTGGTCTTGTAGCCAACTTTCTCAGATTATGGTGATTAGTCTGTCATTCTCTACATCTGGCTCTTGGTGAATTCTGGATAGCAGGTCTGCTTTTGTGTTTGTCTTGCCTGGCACATGTCATAGCATGAAGTCATAGTCTTGTAATCTTAAGTACCATCTTGCTTGTCATCCATTGAGTTTTTGTGGTTCTCTGTAGTATTTGAGATTTTTGTGGTCAGTCCAGATTTCAAATTTCTCCTCTGCATCCAGTAAGTAGTGTCACCATTCTTTTAGGGCATGAATAATGGCCAGTAATTTCTTGTCATAGATTTTGTAGTTTTGTTCTGCCAGGGAAAGTGTTCATGATGTGAATACAATTGGGTGCCATTTCTTGTCTTGTTCCTGTGATAGGACTCCTTCTAGTGTATAATTTGAGGTATCAACTTCTACTTGAAATTGCCCCTTCCTTTGTGGCAGCACCAAGGTGGGTTCTTCAGTGATTTGTTGTTTTAGTTTGCTGAATGCTGATTGGTGTTTTTGTTCCCAGTTCCATTTGGCAGCTCCTTTGAGCTGGTTGAGGGGGGCCACAATTTTACTGAAGTTCTTGATGAATCGGCAGTAGTAATTAGCAAAGCCTAGGAAGTATTCTACTCCCTTTTTGTTTTTGGGCTCAGGCCAGTCTTGTACTGCCTTGACTTTCTCCTCCTCCATTTCAATGTGTCCATGTCCTATTTTTACTCCCAACATAGGAATTTCCTCAGCATCGAATATGCACTTTGTTTGTTTAAAGCAGAGATTGTATTCAGCTGCTCACATCAAGAACCATATTGTTCTTTCTCTTAGCTGTTCCTTGGTATCCCCTGGGATTGCAAAGTTGTCTATATAGTTTACAATGTCTCCATTTTGCAGCAGGTCTTGGAAGATGCTTGTTATCATCCTAGAGAATGTTCCAAGCGAGTTGCTTAGCCCAAAGTACATTACAGTTGGTTCAAACAACCCTTTGTTGGTCAAAAATGCTGCTTTCCATTTGTCTCCTTCCTTGATTCTGATGTTGTTGTATCCCCAAATGATGTCGAGTTTGTTGAAGTATTTTGCCTTTCCCAACTTGTCAATAACTTCTCTGATTCTGGGCAGTGGCATTTTGTCTTTTACCACTACATTGTTTAGTCACCTGTAGTCCTGTATTAGCTGTTTCAAACCATCTTTCTTTGGTATGAAGAAGGTGGGGGCTGCATATGGAGACTTTGATGGTCATATGCATCCTGACTTGAGGTTTTCCTTGATGAAGGCTTTGAGTTCATCCTGTTCCTTGATTGTCATGTTGTATGTTCCAGCACTTATTTCTTTGGGTACATCCTCAGTTAGAATTATTTCATGGTCCCATTCTGTTTATTGTGGTAGCTTATCAAAGGTTGTTTTGTTGAACAGATATGTGAACAGCTGAACATAGTCTAGTAGATCAGCTGGTTTGGTCAGGTCCGGTTCATCCTCTTCTTTCCATATATCTTCTATAATGGCCATGCCTCAGATTTTTTGGGTGACCTGGATATTCTGGTGTGGGAAATGACAGTCTGGTGGGCATCGGGTGAATTTGATTTCTCCTTTTTTCCAGTCTACTTTGGAGTTGTATTTGGTCAGCCAATCGTGTCCTAGGAATATTTCTGCTCTGTCTTGGAGTTGAACTACTAATACTTCGATCATTTCCTTGTGTTCCTTGATTTCCATTTCGATGGTGGCTGTTTCCATAACCTTTCCTCCTTGATTTGTTGTTCCATCAGTATTGAGGACTGTGATTTCTTGTTTTAATTTTTTCATGGGGATTCATTCCTCATCTACAAGCTTTTTGCTGATGCTGCTGGTGGTGTATCCCGAATCAACAATGGTGTCAACCATGATTTCTTTCCTTGGAGTTTGAATGATTCCCTTTAGGTTTAATTCACACTTTCATTTCTGAGGAATCATGTAGTATTTTTCTGATGTCCTAGATACAGGTTGTCTGACTTGCAAGGCAGTGCCTATTCAGAGTCTTCAGAAAAATCCTTCTGCTCTCCTGGGTTGGCTTCCTCTACTGCTCAGATTTGTACTTTCTTGGGTACAGTGCAAACCTTGGCAATATGACCTGTTTTTCCACAGTTGTAACAGGTTTGTTATGAGGTTCCACCGATCATAACGCGTTCCGTACCATTCTACATTCCTAACTATCTGCGTGCCTGTTTCGGTTATTCTAGTCCAGTGTTCTCCGAAAGATATGACTCGTACCAACTACCACACCTTGACCGGACGTTTCATGTAGTTACTCCATCCATTCAACTGGATGCTCCTTTCCGTATTTAAGTGTACATACACCCTACTGTATTCGGTACGCTTAACCACCTTCTGTTCTCTTTCCCTTATTCGCCCTCAAGACTTAGCCAGAGCTGCAACCTGAGGTCTAAACCAACTAAGGTCGTAACATTTGGTTAAGCGTCACCACCTCACCTTGCAAAGATAGAGTTGGAAAAGACTCGAACCACGACGAACCCAGGAGCCATTATATGAGCTCGAACCCCGACAAATACAGAGAACCCCAGCTCAAAGTCACAGACAACGAGCTCGAAACAGACAGCGAAACCGACTCATCAGACGAAGAAGCAGAGAACCCTGAAGTACCTGCACCAGAAACGGTTGTAACAGACAACGAACCCGGAGATACCACGCAAGGAGTAAACCCAACAGGAGTAGAAGCAATTATATCAGAACTCTTCAATGAACTCGACATAGCAGAAGAACAATTAGGACAACCGGAGAACCAAGACACTGAAATAGAATCAGAATCGGGAAATTCAGAAATGACGGACAATACTGCACCCACCACAGCACCCAGCACAAAGGGACTCGTGCCCGACCCAGGGTTCTTCGATGGAACACGAACCAAATTCGACGACTGGTGGAGAGCCATGACACTCTTCATGAAATTCAACAAAGTCATCACGGCAGATGATAAAGCCATAGCAGTTTTGGCCAGACTGAGGGGAGGAACAGCAGGAGCATATGCAGCAATGAAAGCACCACAAATCCTGGAAGGAGAAGACTCTGTAGACTGGAAGGTCTTTGCGGAAGAATTCAAACGAACCTTTTCAGACAATGCCATGAACGCGAAGGCGGAATGGCAGATTGAAAAATTCAAACAGGGGAATAGGAACATGGCCGACTACCTCATCGAATTTGAGGTATTGAAAAACAAGGCGAAAACTGACAACTGACACGCCATGTTCCTGTTGCGAAAAAACGCCTGACAAGATATTATCCACACCATCACAGGCTACCCTCCAGCCGCGCGACCCGACATGTACCCAGAATGGAAGGAGGCCATATTAGCAGTTGGACAAGGATACGAAGCATCCGAATACCGAGGAGATAAGAAAACTAACTCGGGAACTACTTATGGAGGAATGGGAGAACCCATGGAGATAGGAAGCAGGTGACATGTGTTCAATGCAAAAGGGGAACCCAAGTGCTACAACTGCGGGATATTCGGACACATGTCCAAAGACTGCAAAAAACCCAAAGGATTAACATGCTACAACTGCGGCAAAATCAGACACATAGCCAAAGCATGCACTGCACCAAAGAAAGCACAGATCCGAGCAATAGATAAAGCAAAACCAGAGGAACACCAGGATTTTTCCGGAGACTCTGAGTAGGCGCTACCTTGAGAGTCAAGAAACTTGTATCTAGGATATCAGAAGAATATTACACGATTCCTCAGAAACGAAAGCACAAACTAAACCTAAAAGGGAGAATCCAAACCCCGACAAAAAGGATAACAGTAAACACTATAGTCGACTCGGGATGCACCACCAGCAGCATCAGCAAAAGACTGGTAGACGAAGAAAAAATCCCCACGGAAAAATTAGGACAAGAAATCACGGTACTTAATGTGGATGGCACGACAAACCAAGGGGGAAAGGTCACAGAAAAGGCAACTATACAGATGGAAATCGAAGGACACAAAGAGACAATTGAAGCATCGGTCGTACAACTCCAAGACAGAGCAGAAGTATTCCTAGGACACGACTGGCTCATCAAACACAACCCGGAAGTAAACTGGCGAACAGGAGAAATAAAGTTCAATTGATGCCCAAAGGACTGCAAAGTTCCACACCAAAGCATCCAGGTAACAGACAAAATCCGAAGCATGGCCACCACCGAGGACATATGGGAAGAGGAAGAAGAACCTGACCCCACTGAACCATCAGACCTACTGGACTACATATGGCCATTCACACATTTATTCAACAAAACTACATTCGACAAGCTACCTGAACGAACAGAATGGGACCATGAGATAATCCTAATGGAAGACGTACCCAAGGAAATCAATGCGGGAACTTACAACATGACGATCAAGGAACAAGACGAGCTCAAGACATTTGTTAAAGAAAACCTCGAATCAGGATGAATACGACCATCGAAATCACCATATGCCGCGCCCACCTTTTTCATCCCGAAAAAGGATGGCTCAAAACGACTCATTCAAGATTACCGACAGTTGAATAATGTAGTCATCAAGGATAAAACACCGCTACCTCGGATCGGAGAGGTCATTGACAAATTAGGAAAAGCCAAATATTTCAACAAACTAGACATCATTTGGGGCTACAACAACGTCTGAATCAAAGAAGGAGACGAGTGGAAAGCAGCCTTCCTAACCAACGAAGGGCTATTCGAACCTACAGTAATGTTCTTCGGTCTTAGTAATTCACCGGGAACGTTCTCAAGAATGATGGCGAGCATCTTCCGAGACCTGTTATGCGACGGAGATATAGTAAACTATATGGACGACTTCGCAATTCCGGGAGACACCAAAGAGCAATTACGAGAACGAACAATCCGATTCCTAGAAAGAGCAGCCGAACACAACCTATGCTTCAAATGATCCAAATGCATCTTCGACGCCGAAGAAATTCCAATGCTAGGAGTAACAGTAGGACACGGACGCATTGAAATGGAGGCCGAAAAGGTAAAATCGGTATGAGAATGGCCTCAGCCGCACAACAAGAAAGAAATAGAAAGATTCCTTGGTTTTGCCAACTACTACCGCCAATTTATAAAAAACTTCAGCAAGATAGCAGCCCCATTGAACAAACTAAAAGGATCAGAGGAGTGGGAATGGAAAGAAGAACAACAATCTGCATTTGATGAACTAAAACAACGAATCACAGAAGAACCCACCCTAACACTACCCCAGAGGAAAGGTCAATTCCGGGTAGAAGTCGACGTATCAAACTATGCACTAGGGGGAGTACTCTCACAAGAACAAAATTTGAAATGGCACCCAATCGCATTTACGTCCCGCACACTATCACCGGCAGAACGAAATTATGAAATCTATGACAAAGAACTATTGGCCATCATGCATGCACTAAAGGAATGGCAACACTACCTACTAGACGCAGAAGAGAAATTCGAAATCTGGACCGACCATGAAAACCTGAAATACTACAGAGAACCCCAAAAGCTAAATGGCCGACAAGCGAGATGGTACCTACGGTTACAAGACTACGACTTCACACTGCGCCACATACTGGGAAAAACAAATACAAAAGCGGACCTCCTCTCCAGAATCTACCAAGAGCCAGAACAGGAAGAAGAGAAACTAGTCACCATGATCCGAGACACTTGGCTAACAAACGAAAAAGACGACGAACCATCAGAAGGGACCATCTTACTCTGCGCCGAACTATTTATGGAACCCACCCTCAAGGAGCGAATCAAGACGAACAAGGGACGAGAAACGGCCATCATCCAAAAAATACGTGACCAAGACCCTGACATCACCGAACACAACGGAATAATCTACAAAAATGCCAGCATGTATGTACCACCCAAACCGACACTCAGAGAAGAAATACTACACCAGTACCATGACGCCCCTGATGCAGGGCACCCGGGACAACACCGAATGATCGAGTTGGTGACCAGAGATTACTGGTGGCCGGCAATCCAAACGGATGTTCAAAAGTACATCAGAGGATGCCAGAGTTGCCAATGAAATAAGCCACGCAAGACACCTCTGAAGACACCTCTACACCCGCTCCCCATCCCCAACGGTCCATGGGAAGAAGTGAGCATCGACCTCATTGGGCCACTGCCCGAATCAGAGGGAAAGGACGCTATCCTGGTCATTGTCGACCGGTTCTCAAAAATGATACGACTCATAGCAACAAGGACGGACATTTCCTCAAAAGAACTAGCACAGCACTACTGTGACGAAATATGGAAGCTACACAGAATACCGAGGAAAGTCCTTAGTGACCAAGGACCACAGTTTGCGTCCGAATTCACTGGTGAACTGTTCAAAGGACTAGGAATAGAACGAAACCTGTCAACGGCCTATCACCCACAGACCGACGGACAAACAGAAAGGATTAACAGAGAAGTCGAAACATACCTGAGGATATACTGCAACTACGACCAAAACGACTGGGCAAAATGGCTACCCATGGCCGAATTCCAATACAACGACAAGAAGCACACTGGCACTCAGATGACACCATTCTACCTAAACTACGGAAGACACCCCTGGAAAGGAAAGGAAAACGGAACGACGAACAACCCTAGCAGTACGGAGTTCCTAAAACAACTCCAAAATGCAAGAAACAATGCCACTTCTGCACTATGATCATATCAAGAAAAGATGAAACGGACACATGATAACAGCAAGATGAACATGAGGACATACCAGATCAACGATGAAGTATGGTTAGAAAACACCAACATCCATACCAATCAGTCATCAAAGAAGCTAGGCCAAAAAAGGTATGGACCTTTCCGAATCAAGGAAAAAATAGGGGAAGCGGCATATTGGCTGGCAATACCAGAAGGATGGGCCATCCACGATGTATTCAATGAACAGCTGCTAACCCCGGCACAGAAAACATCATTCCACATCCAGAAAGAAGCACCAGCGCCCGAGCCAATGATCATCAACAATGAAGAAGAATACGAAGTAGAAGAAGTCCAAGGAAAACGACGAAAAGGAAGGGGATATCAATTCCTTATACACTGGAAAGGATATAGCAACGAAGAAGATACGTGGACAGCGGAGTCAAACTTGCAAAACGCCCGAGATGCGATAGCGGAGTACCACAAAAGGCATCCAGAGGATACCTATAAAAAGGGGGGCAAGAAACCCAGAAAAACATCAGCCAAGTCAACCCCCAGACAAAGATACTAGCCAAACATGTCCTCCCAAGCCAACTGCATCTCTATCAACTCCCTCGTCCACCCTAACCTGACCATGATCTCCTCAGTCCCCCTCCCGAAGCCAGGCAATAGCCACGCACCCGCACCCCAAGGTACCCGTTACAACCTTGCAACCACCCCGTCCCCAGCACAAGGACTCCTTGAGACCCTCCTCAAGGATGTCAACAAAGCCACAAACGACGAAGTAGAAACAATCACGGCCCAAAACAAACGACTCACGGTAAACCGCCACATCACTCTCGCCACCACTTGCATCACCTTCGTGGACATGTATGCCGGGTTCACCAACGCATCGTCCTCCACAAGCCAGCATATCCCCGCCATCTTCCGTGCATTAGAATTATCCACCCTTACACCCAGTGAACAAAACCGGGTCCACAGTCTTCAGAGTCGCGTTGACCTCGCTCTAGAGGTATTCAACCACCTCGATATCGCCGACATCTTTTTAGAACTCGCAGACGTCGCTATGAACCTACTAGGATGCGACAAGACCACAGAAGATCCAGACATTGATCAACTCGTTACACGCATCGGAATCACTCTCGCCGACCTACACACCACCATCCATTCCCCACCAGCCAAACAAGCAGACATGCCCATGGACAAAGACACCACCGTCTCAATGAAGGAGGAAGTCAACGCACTCCGACGATTCATAAAGACCATCACCCCACTGCAAATCGTATCGGTTTTTCTCCCACCAGCAAGATTCCGCAGTGTACTACCAGGCCAAGAAAAGGACCAACATTATTGGAAAGCGATAGTCAAGAGTTACTGGGACAACTCGACCGTCACCGAGTTCCCCTTCAATGGAGTCCCAGTCCCTATCCGTCAAGATGGCCACAGCCACTTGCCCATCTTCTTTGCACGCTCCAACGAAGGGAAGTACCTCATCAGAGCCACCAAGAAAGCCCTCGCCACCGCCGTAGTCAATGGAGAGTTCGACGAACTTCCTGAGGCATGAAGTCTAATCGGAGGGTATTGTTATGAGGTTCCACCGATCATAACACATTCCGTACCATTCTACATTCCTAACTATCTGCATGCCTGTTTCGGTTATTCTAGTCCAGCGTTCTCCGAAAGATATGACTCGTACCAACTACCACACCTTGACCGGACGTTTCATGTAGTTACTCCATCCATTCAACTGGATGCTCCTTTCCGTATTTAAGCATACATACACCCTACTGTATTTGGTACGCTTAACCACCTTCTGTTCTCTTTCCCTTACTCGCCCTCAAGACTTAGCCAGAGCTGCAACCTGAGGTCTAAACCAACTAAGGTCGTAACAAGGTTAGCCCTTTGGACTTCTTGCAGTCCTTGGCAATGTGGCCAAAAACACCACAATTGTAGCATTTTGGTTCCCCTTTTGCATTAAAGATGTGACATCTGCTGCCTATCTCCATTGGCTCCCCCATTCCTCCATAGGTTGTCCCAGTGTTGGTTTTCTTATCTTCTTGGTATTTTGATGCTTCGTACCCTTTCCTGACAGCAAGAATGGCTTCTGTCCATTCTGCATAGATATCTGGCCTGGCATTGGGTGGGTAGCCCATAATGGTATGGATGATGTCCTGCCTGGCATTTTTCTTGAGCAGGAACATTGCATGTTTGTTGTCTGTTTTTGCCTTGCTCTTTAGGACTTGGAACTTGATTAGGTAGTTGGCTGTGTTTTTGTTCCCTTATTTGAATTTCTCAATTTGCCATTCTGCTTTACTGTTTGAGGCATTGTCAGAGAAGGTTTTCCTAAAGTCCTCAGAGAATGCTTTCCAATCTACTGAGTCCTCTCCGTCTAAGATTTGTGGGGATTTCATGGCCACATAGGCTCCTGCTGTTCCTCCTTGTAATCTGGCCAGGACTGCTATGGCCTTGTCATCTGCTAAGACTATTTTGTTGAATTTCATGAAGAGTGTCATTGCTCTCCACTAGTTGTCAAATTTAGTATGGGTGCCATCGAAGAATCCAGGGTCTGGCACTAGGCCTTTTCCACTGGGTGCTGTTGTAGGTACTACTGTATTGTCAGTCATGTCTGGATCACTTTCCAATTCTGTTTCTGTTTCATCTGAGCTTGATTCATCTGATTTCTCCTGTTCTGGGTTCTCCTAATGGATTAACTCTTCCTCTGCTAGGTCGAGTTCATTTAGAAGTTCTGATAGTACTTCTTCTTCTGCTGGGTTTGCTCTGGGTATATCATGTGTTTCTTCAGTTGGTTCTTCAGGTACTTTGGGGTTCCCTGTTTCTTCTTCATCTGATGTTTCTGACTCATTGTCTGTGACTTCAAGATTCAGTTCTCTGTATTCATCTGGGTTTGAGCTCATATACTAGCTCCTAGGTTGTCTTGTTTGTTCAGGCCTGTTTCAGCCTACTCTTTGCAAGGTGAGGTGAGGATGCTTAACCAAATGTTACAACCTTAGTCTGAGTATACCTCAGGTTGCAACTCTGGCTAAGACTTGAGGGCGGGTAAGAGGAGAGGAACAAAGGTAGTTAAGCATACTGAATACAGTAGATGTATGTATGCTTAAATACAGAAGGTCATCCAGTTGAATGGATGGAGTAACTACGTGAAATGTCCAATCAGGCTGGCATAGTAGTTAACATGAGTCATAGACAGAGATCACTCGACAGGAATAACTGAAACAGATATGCTAATAGACAGGAATGCAGATGATGATGGAGTATGACTTGATTGGTGGAAAACCATAACAAGAGGGTAGTTATACTCACTGGGATATTGAGAGATCTTGCTAGAAGTTGCTTTAAGAGTAGTAGATTTGAATAGAAGAAGACTAAATTGTCTGAAGGACATACACATACTACATATAGGTTTATATACATATAATCCCTGGTCTGTGCACTCTAAACCCATAAACAGGTGAGGTCTTATCTACTAGTAGCATATTCAGAGCATAATGCATGCTACACATGTATCTAATAGACCATGTAGCCAGCAACCTAGAGTATGGTCTAGTACTATGTCCATAGCTTGTTATCTTGCTTCTAATAGTGAAGTACTCAAGATTCTGTTTTAGCTATGAATAGACTGAACCAACATAGTAGTACAGGATTGAGATTCAACATTTCTTATCTTCACTTGTCTGCTACAAGGTTAACAACCTTGAGGACTGCAGTGGCACTTAACTCAGACTTCTCAGACAAGTGTAAGCTTCTACTTGAGGGAGCAATCCAAAGTCTGCACAGAAGTCATTGAGACTTGCCAATACTCCTGGACTATAGCATTGAACCTCTCCCTGAGTAGAGACAATCCAGGCCCAGTTGTGAAGTAAGGTAATGCACATAACAGTATATACACTTAAGTACTGAGAGGCATCTAGTTGAGTGGATGGAGTAACTACTGTAAAACATCTGACAAAGGTGGCAAAGTAGTGTATGAGTCAATACTTGGAGATTGCTGGGTAGGAATAGCATAAAACAGATGCAATGAGATGTAGAATGAAGACAAGCATGGAGACATGGTAAGAACAGTGAAAACCACAACATATTTGTCTTAACATTTGAAATTGTAGATTCTCCATACTATAAGATAATATAGTGGATACTATATAAGTTATACTTACAGTTACCTGAAACTATACTACTAAATATACTGGAATAAGTAGTTTGATTAAACTATAGACATCTACAAATCAGTACCATTAAACCATTCATTCTTCTTCTCTAGTGATTGTAAACTACAATTGACAACAACCTTCATATTGTAGTGTGCTAAAACCAGATGTAATTGACTGTAGTTTGTGTAAACCATAAATCTACCCTCTTATAGTTTACAAAACCTATTTACTGAGCCAGATGTGGTATCTGGCAACTACACCTCTATCTTGTTACAGGCTGCTCCAACTACATGCTATTCTTTTGTGGTGTCCACAAACCAGGTCTCAATCTTATTCTAATAATCTATATTTAATATAAATCTATGGTCAAGTAGTCATAAATAGTGTTTACATAGGGGGTACAACTGGTCATACCCCATTTTTACTGTAAGCCATACCCAATGTTGTAGTAAAGTTGGGGTGTGTTTGGAACCAAATACGTTCGGTTCCTACCCCAGAAAATTGGGGGTAAGCCCAACTTCCGCCAATTCTCTGCTACCACAATGGATACATCTGCCTACAAAGGCGGACAAAGGTGTTGGCACCGGAATATGCTCGGAAATGATATGGTTATCCATACTGACCTCAATGTACAACACTTAGCTTCAACGTTCAAACGTTTAATTGACGCGAGGGGTGCACCAGTGATGTGAAGGGAGGTCAGTGTCACGCGCCACAGCACAAGAACTGTGACAGATGCGTTCTCGCGCTCCGAAGTTCTAACCCTCACATGCTGCTAAATTTTCTTCTTCTGGCCATATGTGGAATTGTCGGAATTGCAAGTAAGCGATTTGACAAACTTCAGGTTAAGATAGTTTATTGACAACTTTTCAGCATTTTTCCGTAAAATTTCCCGACGGCCGTTGGGAATCCATGGCTTGCCTCTTGAACTACTGTCCGAAATTGCGTCACATCTAGATTTTGCTGACGTGATTTCATTGCGCCAGGTGCGTTACAACTATATTTATCGTGGTATCCACCTACGCAGTGCCCAGTCTACCAGAAAACTTCGTGAGGCGACGGAAGCCCGAGTGGTCTGGTATTCGCTCGCGAAGAAATATACCACCCGACATTTCAACATCCCGCGCCCAGAGAGTGGAACTATCGACACACTTACAACGAATGACCTTCGCGAATGGATCTGGCCTCGTCTCGCAATCGATCAAATATGGAGGAGAAAGACGGTGGTCCCTATGAAACGCAGGCTTGGCATGCTTGAGGACACAATGGACTTGAGTATTATACCTGGCGGGCGCTGGCTTCTTGCACTTCGGGATACTGGACATGTGGATTTCTACGACCTTAATTTGAAAGAGCCTATCCCCCGGCCATTATTGGAACCCTCCGTGCCAAGCGTGGAGGCAGGCCCGACGAAACTTGTTGTAGACATCAACCGAGGGGCACCAGTCCTTGACTTCACTTTTGCCATCGGTGCTACTGGATCTATATGTCAGTTTCATGTGGTTTATTATCCATACTCGATGAATAACTTATTTTTGTCAACAGGGTTTCAAACACCCAGTTTCGGATGGTTGCACATTCGGCGCGCATGGTTAGCTGGTGTCGGGCCATCGGCCACTTTCTCAGCCCACAAGCTCGTTTCAATCCCGCACATCAGAAGAAATGCCGTCACGTGTAATATAACATTGAGTGGTGGCCTCGCCGCACGCAATATTGCCGAGGGCAGGAACAGCTGGATTGAGGTGTTTAAATGGAAAGAATGCACGTCAACCGAACTCGTGATCGCGATTATCCGTATCCACACAACACTGCGAACTGTATGTGGTCCTTTTCTCTTACTCAAATGGGATCGCAACTGACCCAGACTGAAGGGAGCGATATACTTCATCGGCGAGGATCGGATCCTTTGTATCGCTAAGCGTGGCATCTTTATTCACCGGATACCGCCTCTGTCACGTCTCCTTGTGGACTGGGATCCTGAGGTTGGATACCAGGACGGCAAGGACATTGCGGAGCCTGTGTGGTCCTATGACCACAGATATTTCGCTTTAAATAATGACCCCTCCCTTTACTTTGACAGCTCTGCAGGATACCGTCTTGTTGTCCAGGATGGGCGTGACGTCGTTGGCATTTATATTCCCCTCTCCTCCAGCAGCCAACCGTGCGTTCGGTTCCGAATCCAGTCACACCTCTTGATATCTCTTGGGACCGGCTTATACAAAGGATGCGCAATGCACAAGGAGTCGCCTGCTGTCCGCTTTGGCTATGAGTGGGATGGCAATGCTGATGCCAATTTCGTCAACTCTCAGAGTGGGCAATATTCGCGTCTTGCTAAATTGTGTTTTGATGAAGAGACTGGGCGGTGTCTTCTCAGGGAGACTCGAACGGAAATTTGGATATATGACTTCATGTTTTGCTATTGACTTAGCAGACACAATGCATATTAGTCCTCTCTACTCAGCAGTTCCCATAAATCGTCAGGATTCGCAGACATCTTGTGATCCAATCAGTTTCA
The DNA here is from genome assembly GCA_025093985.1 of Calvatia gigantea. Lineage (NCBI taxonomy): Eukaryota > Fungi > Basidiomycota > Agaricomycetes > Agaricales > Lycoperdaceae > Calvatia > Calvatia gigantea. Next base: position 18,115 of record JACAAK010000015.1, read on the forward strand.
CGAAATTTGACAAATCGTCATTATGATGGTGCATACCCAAGATAGCAGCAATGCTATGATCAATAAAATTCCCCCTCGGGTTGGCCTAAACGGCAAGGGTTCAGTCCTCCGGACCAACCGTTCTTCAAGTTCAACTTCTCGCAAAACAACCCCGAAAATCCAGTGAGTTCCCGATGTAAGACAGAACGGCACGTAATCTTTCTGTCTGCGTTCTCCTCTGCGAAACACAATTACCCACTGCACTGTGCCGGAATTCGGACAGGACTCACAAAGCTATGGCCTCAGCAACAACTTGGGGTATATGGGTCTCCAGCCTAGTGAGTGGGGACTTCGCTTCAACAATGACAAAACCCCCTTCCTGAAACATGGATGCCCATTGCTCTGCTACTCGCTCATACAGTTTCACCGCACTCCCTTCCCAACGCGACCGGTCGGCTTTGAATTTGTCAAGAAGCGTTTCTTTTGTCGTGGAAAATGTGAAATAATCTGTAGATCCTGATAAACGTGTGGTGTGACCGTCTTTGTTCCTGATTTCCACAGCAGTGCCCTCTTTGGCGACAGAATCCTATCATATTCGCGTTAGCCCCTTGATTATAGGTGCATAGAATGAATCAGGTCATACGTTGGCATTGGACCTTGGAAGGGACCCTAGCGAAAATTCAGGGAAGCATAAAATCTGGGTTCCACCACCAAGAGTCATGACTGCAGCCGACACAAGGCAATATATTATGTCATTAATAAGCAACCGTGTGCTTTCCTCCGACTTGCAAGGTTTTGTAAAATTGGATAAGCATAAGTCCTGAATGCAATCATTGAAAGACGACATACCAAAATATTCCAGAAATTATCAATTGTCTTGACCACGCGCTCTTCCGTCTGTTCTAACACCTGTTTCCAGGTCCCCACGAAGTCGACCCGGATCAATTTGTCCGAATTGGCTGATGTCAGTTCACCAATCACTCTCCGACATAGTGTCATAGCAGATATTTTTCGTTCGTCCTGAATGCCCAATCGGCCGTAATCCTTTCTTTTTACAGTTGAAAAGGACTGAGACTACATGAAATATTAAAAACAAAAGCTTTAAAAGGCAATAAAATATACGCACAAATGGCTTTTTCTCCCCCACCAATTCCCCAACCTCCTTAATAGCATTCTCAAGGACATCAACTTTGGCTAAAACTGCCGTTTCAATATCGCGGTTTAAGTCTCCACTTGACTGAGCATTCTCCCCTTCAGCACCTTCATCGCTGTCGTACAGAGTCACTTGGCAAAGTTGAGTTAGTCCTCCAGTTACCAATCCGTTGTGCTTACATGACATCCCACCCTGAATGATCTCCCCAACACCTTTCTCGAGCTTTCCTTCGAAGTCCTGACGCAGGTACCTCAGGATGGTTTCACCAGTGATGGATGTGGATTCGCCAGTCGATCCGGTGTCTAGCTCCAGTTTCCCCTTCTCCTGCCCAACGGCCTTGAACTGCTTATCCAGGGCCAGTGTGGAGTAGAAGTCATCTGAAGAGGTTATTAATTGTGATCAGCATTATAACCTAAGTAACTGCTAGCCCACCAATGTCCTTGACAATATTACGGCTTTCTTTCTTCTTTTCTGGCTGTTGTGGATCTTGAGCTTGAACGACGGGGGATCAATCTATAAATTTCGAAGGAGTAAACCCAGATGACTGACCCTTTTGTTTGGTCGGAATGGCGGGGAAAAGTTTACGGATCCTCTCAAGTTGCTTTTGTATAATTTGACTGGATTCTACAACCTCCCCCCACTTTTGTGTGTCAGACCTGGTGCGCAGGTTTGGGGGCTGTTCAAGACGAAATGTGGCCGGATCCGGGTCTCGGTCATTCGGTAGCTGACCGTGCTTGCTGGTGGACCGGGATGTCCTTGTTTCGGGACCCTTCACGGCCTGGTGTTGACTCTGAGCCGAGGTATCACCTAAGGCAGGCGCTGGTACCTCGCGGAGTTTACGGGGGGGGTTAGTAGTTTTTTTGGAGGGTGTTTTGCTCATCGTAGTGGGGTTGGACGTCAGTTGTGCAGGAACAAAAGTAGTTTGAAAGGTATTTTATGGAGGGACTGGATATCTTGTCGATTCAAATTGTGGCTTATATACCATTTAATCTTAGGTATCATCCAGCGCCACGCAATTGGCCACACTGTGGCGCCAAGGAGTTGCACCGAAGGGACAACAATATAGTCAGAAATGCGTCAAAGCAGCTGATGCACAAGTTTTGAAGGATTCCAGGGCTAGGATGAACGGCTTTTCATCGGCTATGACAAACAAAGCGCACAGCAACGTGCTGCCTGAACGTTGGGTGCCAAACCCTAATGCAAGATTTGCACAGCGTCCAAATAGAGAGTGCACGGATTAGTTTGTGAATGTAGAGACCCGATCAAGAGGAAGACGCCATTGTAGGCCCTGCCACAATTGGCTGTCGAACACTCAAAAGAACCAGGTGAAGCCGCATGACCCACCACGAGGCGTGTATGGAGGGGCAGCCTGTATGGAGGGGCAGTGGGCATATTTTACTTGGGGGGTTGGTGGCCGAGCAATAAGCGCGATCGCGGGACAAAGCAGTCTTGTAGATCTGCTAAATGGGGGATAAATGCGCATAAAGTCAAAGCGGTTAGAATTTCCACATGCTGTACCAAGTCTGAGGATCCGAATATCAACGGCGGCCTTGCCAACTACTCAGCGAATGTCATGGATATAGAGAGTGAGCTCCGAAGAGCTGGAAGGCCTGCCAAACTTGGACACGGATACGACCTGTCAAGAGGCGCAGGGCGCCACTCCTAGGATATAGGCGTTTGTTGCATCCATGGGTGCCAGCCTCATGGTCTTCAACTTCATTGTCGTCTATGGATCTCCGCAATACGTGATTCAAAAATCTCGGCTAAATAACTCGTGCATAAGTGTCAACATCATTGCGTGTTGCGCCCAAGAGCTGGAGTTGAGAACCCCTGATTTGGCTCTCAAGCTGTAGATGTCCTCGCTATCGCTGCGACGGACGGCCGGGGTGCCTGTAGGTACGAACGTGGGTGATGTACAGATAAGCGAAGGATGCCAGAATGACTTGAGCGAGCTAGTGACAGATGTTGTGAGACAACCTGATGACGATCAGTCCCGAACAGCCGAAGAAAAACATCTATTTGGATATATTTTGAACTACCTTATTCCTAACTTTGTTGCTGGGCACCAAAATGACGTGCCTGGCCAAAGAGTTCATTAGTGGTGTACTAGTAGTGTACAAGGAACAGCAAAGTCAGGACAAACGCATCAAAAATTCGAAATACAACGATGTCCAAACGTACACTCACAGAAGGGTCACAACATATCATATGACAGAGCATGTTCTACGCCTGATTGGTACTAACAGGCTCATATCCACCCCTCCTCGAACTTCCGCCAATCCCAAGACCCATGAACAACCCCTTCCTACCGCTCTCGCCGTCACCGTAATCCTCCCTCTCTTTCCTCCGCCTCTTCGCTCTCGGAATCCCTCTAGAGGAACATCATAAAGCGCTTCGTATTCCACACCCAACTCTCTTCCCTTGGTCCAAAAGTCTTTACAGTTCCCAGCAATACCAAGGTCAAATGGGTTTGATGCCTTCCCAGCTCTCGCGAGTCTATCAACGGCTTTCCCCTTCGTGAACCTATCGAAGCCCAGGAGGTTCATCAAGAAGGCGGAACCACACCCCGAACAAGATGTATGTCTGCGGCTGTGGCCTGAGTTCGACGACGCTGCGTCTCCAACAAGCGCAGTGTCTTCCGTATCCAATCCTGCAATGGCCCCTATTGCGCCTCCACCATTTCGGTGACGATGCCCCATTTGTCCGGCGTAACTCGCTCCGCCACGTCCGCCCATGTAACCGTAACGACCGAGATTGGAGACCTCGAGGGTGGTCATCTGGCGTGCGACTTGCCAAAGTTGGGATGCGAGGAGTACGATGGTCCAGGACAATTGGAGGGTGACCCAGGCCGCGACGGAGGCACGACGGAGACGAGGAAAGTGTCATACGAGGTTAGAAAACAGAGGTCCGCGGGAAGGACGCATCCGGGTGATAAAAGGGAAGGGCCTTGGGAGACTGGAATACTCGAGAAGACTGGAGGAGGGGGAAAGTAAGACGGTTGTGCAATTATCCTTGACAAGGGAACGCACAGTTATAGGTTAGGTAGTCGAAGACAATGATCCCGAGCAAGAGGGTAGTGGCAAAAACCACAAGGTGGCGGTGGTTGTTCGCACCAACTAAGAGAGGTCATTGAGCGAGTTCGCACACAAAGAGTTGAAAACATCACCTACCGTAATTCCATACCCAAGGAAAATAGGGTGGTTCAAAGTTCTCCATTCTGCTCCCATTCTGATCCCATTCTGATGATTCGGGGTGGACTCAAAATGGGACCGAGAATGGCCATTCTGACCACAATGGACCCCCCGGGCTCCTACTGCACCAGAATGGTCATTCTCAATCTTGTCCTGTTTTGATTCGGAGTTTTATTTGTTGATGCGGTACATATGTCTGTTACAGCATGGTAGTGTATGCAATAATCCAATATATGGTACAATACCCCACCCAAGCCCTTACAAAAGGTTTAAACTTGGCCCGTAAGAAGTGAAAATCCAGATTTTCAAGTTTATGTGAACAGGTCACCTTGTGTTACCATCAGATCCCAGCATAGACATAATGCCGAGGTTGGGGATCAATCAATCAATTGGGACTCCGGGCGGCACGAGCAAGAGCCGGCAGAACTGCCCCCACAGTTCTGAATTAATGGGTGATAAATCTTTTCAGAAACCTTGCAAGTATTTTTCAAGGTGTACATTCTTGAATAATGGTTAATCCCATTGAATTCACTGAGGAGCTTGTGACAGAGAGTACAGCAGGCCAAACGGGTGTGCAAACCCCTCTCCCGGGACCTACCGGGGGCCGGGCTGAATGCCAACAGAATGAGTGACCCAGAATGGCCATTCTGTTCCCATTTTCACAAAAAATCGAGACGGGGGTTTCAAACATGTCCATTCTGGCACCATTCTGGTTCCCATTTTGGATCCCATTTTGACCAAATTACACTCAAATTTTGCAAAATGGGATCCAAAATGGGATCAGAATGAGATCCGGAATGGACATGTTTGAAAGACCCTAATGACTTAAATACAGTCAGAAATACAATGTGAGCTGCGTACCAACGGACTCACTGGTCACTCGGGCAATACATTTGTCACACACTTGACAGTGTTTCGAGCGGAGGGGTTTTCTTGCCGTACACTGGATACAGGATGTTTGCCCATTTGAGCATCCTTCCGATGCCGGTGCCTCGATAACCTAACAAGTTTCGTCGACTGCCTCCCCCGCGCTTGGTGTAGAGGTTCCAATAATGGCTGGGGAACAGGCTCTTTCGGGTTGCGGTCAGTAAAATCCGCATGCCCAGTTTTCCGAACTGCAAGAAGCCAGCGCCCACCGCGAATAATACTGAGGTATGTTGTGTCCTCAATCGCATTAAGTCTGCGTTTCGTGGGGACCACTGTTTTTTTCTTCCAGATTTGATTGATCATAAGATGAGGCCATATCCATTCACGAAGATCGTTGGTTGGAAGGGTGTCGATGGTCCCATTTTCTGGGTGGGGAATGTTAAAATGTCAGGCAGCGTATCCCTTCGAGAGGGAGTGCCAGACCACTCGGGCTTCCGTTGCCTCAAGAAAATTTCTGGCAGACTGGGCATTGCTTAGCTGGATATCATGTTAAAAAGAGCTGTGACGCACCTCGCGCCTGAGTGCAAGAAGTATGACAGACGCGTTCTCGTGTTTTCAACAGTTTTGAGAATCTTCCTCTCATGCTACTCAATCTTCTTCTTCTGGCTGTCTGTGGAATCGTCGCAATTGCGTTCAGTATGTAATCCAACATCCTCGAATAGACATAACTCATCCATAGCCCTCAGCTTTTTTCCGTAACTTTGCCCGACAGCCAACCGGAATCCATGACTTGCCACTCGAATTGCTATCTGAAATTGCGTCACATTTAGATTTCGTTGACGTGATTTCGTTGGGACAAGTGTGTCAACTATTTTTATTATGATATACACCTAAGCAGTACCCAGTCTACAAGAAAATTTCGTGAGGCGACGGAAGGCCGAGTGGTTTGGTATTCGCTCGCGAAGAGATATGCCGCCCGACATTTCAATATCCCCCGCCCAGAGAATGGAACCATCGACGCCCTTTCGACCAACGACCTTCGTGAATGGATCTTGCCTCGATTCACAATCGATCAGATTTGGCGGAGAAAACCCGTTGTCCCAACAACACGCATTCTTGACACGCCAAAGGACACAATGTGCCTGAGCTTTGTTCCGGGTGGACGTTGGCTCCTCACAATTCGGGAGACTGGACATGTAGATTTCTATGACCTCAACTCGGAAAACCCTGTCCCCCGGTTACTTCTTGAACCCTCTGCACCCAAAAAAGAAGAAGCAGGGCCAACAGAAATTACTGTGGATATCAACCACGAAGAACCTGTTCTTGATTTCACGTTTGCTTTTAATTCCTGTAGATCCATAAGTCACCTCTGTCATATTATAATTTCTGTGTTTCGGTCAACTCATATATATCAACAGTGCATCTAGTCCCCTGGTTCGGGTGGTTACACATTCAACGGGCACGGTTGGTCGGGGTAGGACCAACCGCGACTCTCACAGCACACAAACTTATCTCAATTCCGCACATCAGAAGAGATGTCCCGACATGTGCAATTGGACTCCACGGTGACCTTGCCGCACGCGCTGTCGTCAGAGGGCAGGTCGGTTGGATTGAAGTATTTAAATGGAAGGAGTATACGTCGACCGAGCTTGTGATCGCAAGCATACCTGTGGTGGAAAACCTGCGATCGGTATGTCGTTTTGTATGACTATATTCAACGTCAGAAGTTGTAACTTACCCAAATTAAAGGGAAGAATATATTTCATTGGCGAAGACCGGGTACTCTGCGTTGCTCATAATGTGTTGATTTACGGAATACCTCCTCCGTCCCGTCTCGTCGTGGATTGGGATCCTGAGGTTGGATATCAAAGCGATAAAGACGTCACACATCCCCTTTGGACCTATTACAAGAAGTCCCTGGCTCCAACTAGTATTCCCTCCTTTGCCTTTGATGGCATTGACGGCTATCGTCTCGTAGTGCAGGATAGAAGCACCGTGGTCGGCATCTATATCCCTCTTTCCCCTGACCACCAACCATGCATTCGCTTCCGTGTACAACACCGACCCATGCCCTCCGCTGGAATTGGTTTATACAAAGGTTGCACAGCACATGAGGGTGCAGCTGTTGTCCGGTTCGGGTATCATTGGGATGGGGATGTCGATGCCAACTTCATTAAGACCCGAGGCGCTGACTATTCCAAGTATTGGGATATTCTTTTCAATGAGGAAACTGGCCGGTGCCTTTTCAGGCAAAGTGTCAAAGAGATCAAGGTCATTGATTTTATCTAGCTCGCTATGGACAATGCAAGTTGGTTCGTGTCATTCCCCCCTGTAACCCTCGAATCGTAGCTCTTGCGAGTCTGTCAACGTTCCCCCGTGAATTTATCAAAGCACTGGAGATTCGTCAGGAAGGCAGACCACATTCCAAACAAGCATATGTCTGTGACTTTGCCCAGAGCTCGATGATGCCATGTCTCCGACGAGCGCAGTGTCTTCTATATCCAGTCCTGCAATGGTTCCCATTGCCCTTCCCCCCCCACTGTTTCAAGGGCGATGCCCTATTTGACTGGCGTAACTCGCTCCATCTTGTCCACCCCTATCACCATAACAATAGAGATGGGAAAACTCGAGGGTCGCCAGCCGATGCACATTTTGCCAAAGTGACTGGGATATAGGACGATGTTCCAGGAGACCTAGAGAGTCGCCCACACGACGACGGGAGATGGGGGGTGGGGGTCGTAGGAGGTTAGGTTGTGACGAAGGTCACAAATTGTTGGTATTTGCTCACATTGAACAACAAACCACCGAGCAATCCCGTCAACCGAAACCATCACTATAATCCCATAATCTAAGACAATTGCGAGACCACGCCAAAGACGAAATGTCAGCCGTGAGCGGGCGGAATGACAATCTACTTTGCCTTGTCATGCACTGGACACCACTGGATACAGAAAGTTTTTTTGCTTGAGCGTCCTTTGCTTTCTTCTTGAAAATCTATCAGGAGATAACCCTCGCTAACGTTAATGCCATCATCATGCATCACCCTGGCCTTGACCGTGTATGAATACCCTTCAAAGGTATAAGCCTGAAATAGCAATCTCAAAATCGGCAACATGGACTTAGGGGCACCATCCAGGATTGCAAGAGGAATATATTAAAGGCAGGGAGAGTGCCCGGTTCAAGCCCTTCGGTGACATGAATGGCGATAGCGGCGAGTTGGGAGATGGAATCGCACATGCAAAGGTCTCTGATGTATTCAACCACACCGTGATAAAGGCAAGGAGCCCCGAGGACACCGCCGAAAACCTCGCTATACCTTGCTAGACCAGCCAAGCTGCATTGAAGGTGTGAGTCCCTAATACGTTCGATTTATGGTTATCGCGCCTGTTTGGTCTAGAGAAGCACTCCTAATTTCGACACCTTTGCGAACTTATCCGCGACATCTTGAACGATGGCGAATTTTTGGACATTTGTAGGATCGTAAAGCCAAACATTGGATGGTATTCCGGACGCCATCAATCCAGTTACACAGTGCTTCGAGAAGAGAGAGAAATTCATGCGAAAATCTTCTTAAAGCAGGTCATTCCTCTCCGTATGGTCAACCGGGCATCAAGATTGTGCGATTCTCTCTAGTTGTGGGAGAATAAGCTCTGCGTCCTTGAAAGACATCGCTCACAGCAGTTCATGGTCACCGTCCTGAGTAGTTAAAGGGGCCACAATAAAAATCACTCGGTAATAGTCCGCGATCATGGATGGTGGAAGAATAGATACTGGTTTTGGTTGAGGTCACAACAGGCAGATGAGGAAATTGATGGAGGTGAAGAACATTGTACCTATCCACAAACATGGACAAAGGCGTCGGCGCCGGAATATGCTCAGAAATGATATGGATTATTTCATACTGACCTCAATGTCCGACACTTAACTTCACTGTTCTCTAAGAATAACTAAGTCTCGGTCGCTCGTTATACGCACGAGAACTGAAGGACTAACTACTACGAAGCTGTTGTATTTAAGTATATGAGAGTGAGGGCCATATGTCTAGTAAAAGATAATTCCGTATGTCCAAAAACCACGCGGCAGGTCTAGCGAGACATGCTGCCCATTGTTCCATCTTCCCCTCATTGTTCCGTCGTCCTCACGTCCACCCGTTGTGGGTCCGCTTTCGGCCTCGGACCGCGTTTGTAAATCCAACACGTTCAAATGACGCGAGAGGTGCCCATGATATATTGATAAGTATGACAAGGGAGATCATTGTCACGCGCAGCAGGCCAGAAGTGTGACAGACGTGAGAACGCGTCTTCTAATTCCATTGTCCAGATGCCCAACCCTGTCATGTTACTGAATTTATTTTATTTTATTTTATTTTGTTAAATCGTCAATCAAAGGCAGTGCACGTGGCAGTCCGCCCTACGTAAGAACACATGCAGGTACTAAGTTGACCTCATCGACCCGAAACTGAAAAGATGGCCCGAGAACCCATGAAACACGTACGGCTAAGAATTGTCCGGAAGCGCAGGTAACGCCCTATGCCCCCCAAAAAAGAAATGCACCCCAGAACCAACTATTGCACGCACACGTGAGGCCAGAAGGGCAGACTAAGCTGCTCCGTCCTCTCTTCGATGTAACGCCACTGTAAGCCGTGTACCTTCTGCCAAGCTAAGACCTGGCCCAGCCAGCATTGTCGCGTCCCAAAGCCCGGCCCAAAGCCTGTCCAAAGCTCCTTCCCCCTAGGATCCCGGCACTCCCTCCAGCCACGGGTCGCCAGCCCCTCGTCGCGTCCTAGTGGATCCCAATCCCTCTCCAGCCAAACCCGGAACTTGTCTCCAACCTCTGTGTCCAAGTTCAGCCGCCAACCGTTGTGTGCAGCCTCTGCCCCTCGCCACATAAGAGGCGGGGGCCTGGTGCGTGGGGCCCTCCAGAGGGGGGCGTCATCGCGTAAATGCAGCGGGTAGTTGTCCGCTGGGATTTGCCTATCTAGTCCAAGCTCTTCCACTGAGTCAGTAAGAACATCAACTGAAGCCAGCATCTAGATTTTGTTGACATGATTTCATTGCGCCAGGTGCATCACAACTATATTTATCATGACACCACTTACGCAGTGCCCAGTTGACCAGAAAACTTCGTGAGGCGACAGAAGCCCGAGTGGTCTGGCATTCGCTCGTGAAGAGATACGCTGCCCGACGTTTCAACATCCCGCGCCCAGAGAGTGGAACCATTGACACCCTTTCAACCAACGACCTTCGTGAATGGATATGGCCTCGTCTTGTGATTGATCGAATTTGGAGGATGAAGACGGTGGTCCCTATGAAGCGTAGACTTGACATGCACGGGGACACGGCAGACTTCAGTATTATCTGCGGTGGGCGCTGGCTCCTCGCAGTCCGGAAAACTGGTCATGTGGATTTCTATGACCTCAATTCGAAAGAACCCGTTCCCCAGCCATTATTAGAACCCTCTACGCAAAGCGCGGAAGAAGCAGGACCCACGAAACTTGTTGTGGACATCAACCGAGAGGCACCAGTCCTTGATTTCACTTTTGCCGTCAGCTTATGTGGTTGATTCTGCATGCTCGATGAATAACTCATTTTCACCAATAGGATTCAAAAGGCCCAGTTTTGGATAGTTGCACATCCGACAAGCATGGCTAACTGGCACCGGCCCATCGGCCACTCTCTCAGCACATAAACTCGTTTCAATTCCGCACATCAGGAGAAATGCCGTCACATGTACTATAACATTGAGTGGTGGCCTTGCCGCACGCAGCATTGCCGAAGGCAGAAACACCTGGATTGAGGTGTTCAAATGGAAGGAATGCACGTCCACAGAACTTATGGTTGTAGTCTTACGTGTCCACAAAACCCTGCGAACTGTATGTAATCCCCTTCCCTTACTCAAATAGGACTCGCAGTTGACCCAGACTGAAGGGAGAGATGTACCTCATCGGTGAGGATCGGATCCTTTGCGTCGCTAGGCGTGGCGTCTTCATTCACCGGATACCACCTCTGTCACGCCTCCTTGTGGACTGGAACCCTTCCGTTGGATACCAGGATGACAAGGACATCGCGGAGCCTATGTGGTCCTATGATGAAAGATATTTCGCCTTAGATAATGACCCCTCTCTTTCCTTTGACGGCTCCACAGGATACCGCCTTGTTGTCCGGGATGTGCGCGACGTTGTTGGCATCTATATCCCCCTCTCCCCCGACGGGCAACCGTGCGTTCAGTTTCGAATCCAGTCGTATTTCTTGATCTCCGTTGCAACCGGTTTATGCAAGGGATGTGCGATGTACAAGGAGTCGCCTGCCGTCCGCTTTGGCTATGAGTGGGATGGCAATGCTGATGCCAATTTCGTCAATTTTCAGAGTAGGGAATATTCGCACCTTGCTGAGATATTCTTCGATGAAGAGACTGGACGATGTCTTCTCAGGAAAACTCGAACGGAAATTTGGATGTATGATTTCATGTTTAGTGTCCATCCTTTTTGTTATCCTAGTCTAATGCTGATTTCCGCGGACAAAAGCCAGAGGGAACGAGATGTACACCTCACGAAACAGTTTTCCCTTTCTGACTTACAATATTGATTCATGCCGCCGTCCTCCAACGCGTGCTTCCAAGCACCCAAATTTTTTGGTTCAGTTGAGAAATGATGCGAGGTATGAATCAGTAAATCCTCGGCGCCCTGACTCCTCGAGCGAAGGCACCCTAATCACCGAACAGAGCTTCTGGAGAGCACCACAGACAACATTGTACTGTGAATCGAACAGCGTGGTGACAACGCGAGCGAATATTCATCCTCACTATTGCCGATGTCACCGCCGCCCTGTCCCTTGACCATATATGAATCCCCTCCAAACGTATAAGTCTGTAACAGCAATTTCGAAATCGGCAACATGGACTTGGGCGCACCAACCAGGATTGCGGAATGGGATGTGTAGAGGGTGAGAGAGAACCCAGTTTAAGGGTCCCGGTGACGGAAACAATGATGACGAGTTGGAAGAGGGTCGCGTCCGTGTAGGTCCCCGGTGTAGCGAACCATTGTTGGGGCAAGGACAAAGAGTCCCGAGGATGTTCCCGCTATACTTTACTCCATTGTCCAAGGCCCACCAAGGGGCGTGAGATCCCCGTATGCTTGATATATGGCTATTGTACCTGTTTAGTCCCGGGAAGTACTCCTAATTTTGAGATCTTTGCCGTCTCCTCTGCGATATTTTGAACAATAGGGATTTTTCAGCACTGGCAAGACCGTGAGGCCACAACATCAGACAGGCATGCCGAGCATTGGTGGTTTGGACGCCAGGGAGGCAGCTAAGGGAATGGCCATGAGCATCCAATTCTGTCTCGGGCATGGCGAACTGAGTGACACTGTAAAACTAGCCACAGCATCGGGGAACGTCGCACGAATACTGAACACTCTCGCCCCTTTCTCCTTGGTTTCGCTGGTGTCTGCGGCTGACTGACTCAATACAAAGTCGTTGGAGTGGCTGAACAACCCCCTGCGCTGGGGGGCACGAAGGGACGACCTGAGACTTGGGGATTCGTTCCAGTGAAGTACCTTGGCACTGGCCAACACGTTCGCGACCTTGGTAACGTGAGGATACAAACCAGGTTCACTCTTTTTCGCTGAGGTCGGTGATTATAGTCACGGTCGCCTGTTCCCCCAACCCTGCCCCTTCAACATAAGGAGAAGGGGGACCCTTGGATGGGGCATTCAATGATGGCTGGCTGGGCGTCCAATGCGGCCGGCCCCGACCCAGTTCCATCTCTGTTATGAACGACCTCCTCAGGTACGAACCTCTCCTCATTTGGGTTTTCGGCGCTGATCTGCCGAGGAGAGGGTGCCGAAGAGTTTATCTGAAAACCATCACTCACATTCGACGATGAAGGTACTGAATGGTTAAATGCACCACAAGAAAAAATAGCTCGGCATGAGTCCACAGTAGAAGGTGAGAAGCTGGGCCCTGGTTCCGACTGAGGTCGCGATGGGTGGATGAGGAATCAGGGTAAACAAGGAAAATCAGGTCGTAAGCCCAACCTTCCTCCCTGCCAGGCTGCTACTACAACGATTTTTATTTACGAGCGCAGACAAAGGCGTTAGCATCGGAATATATTTAGTATAAAGATTATTGATGCTGACCTCGAGGTCCGAACGACCCTATAGTCTCGGAGGAGTGACACGTACGACAAGGTAAAGATGGGAGAAATAGTTGTCACACACCTCGGTGCAAGAAGTGTGACATACGCGTTCTCGCGTCCTTAGATTCCAACCCTCTCATGCTGTTCCACTTTTTTCTTCTGGCAATCTGTGGGATCGTCGGAATTTTCTACAGTATGATATTCAATAAACTACGAAGAAACATCGCTCATCATAGCCTTTAGCTTTTTCCCGCAAATGTGTCCGCCGGCCGTCGGGCGTTCACGACCTGCCTCCTGAACTACTGTCGGAAATTGCGTCACATCTAGATTTCGTTGACGTGATTTCATTGCGCCAGGTGTGTTATAACTATTTCTATTGTGATATCCACCTGAGTAGTGTTCAGTCCACCAGAAAGCTTCGTGAGGCAACGGAAGCCCGAGTGGTCTGGTACTCACTCGCGAAAGAGTACACCGTCCGACATTTCAATATCCCGCGCCCAGAGAACGGAACTATCAACTCCCTTACAACCTAACGACCTTCGTAAATGGATCTGGCCTCGTCTTGCGATCGATCAAATCTGGAGAAAAAAGATGGTGGTCCCCACAACACGCAGGCTTGACACGCATAGGGAAATGGAAGAGTTCACCGTTATTCCTGGTGGACGCTGGCTTCTTGCTACTCGGGTAACCGGACACATAGATTTCTATGACCTCGATTCGAAAGAACCCGCTTCCCAGCTACTATTGGAACCTTTCTTTACCACGCGAGGAAGAGGCGGGGCCGACTCAAATTGCTGTCGACATCAACCGAGAGGCACCAGTCCTTGAGTTTGGGTTCGCCTTTGGTTCTACTGGATCCAGATGTTAGTTTTCTGTGGACGATTCTCCACGCTTTATTAACGACTCACTCCGATCAATTATAAATTAGGGTTCAAGAGCCCCAGTTTCGGATGGTTGCACATTCGACGAGCCTGGTTAGTCGGCACCGGACCGTCTGCGACTCTCTTCAGCAGACAAACTCGTATCAATTCCGCATATCAGAAGAGATGCTGTTACATATACAGTCGCATTGAGTGGTGGCCTCGCTGCTCGTAATCTTGCCGAGGGTAGGAATAGCTGGATTGAGGTGCTCAAATGGAAAGAATGCACATCAACAGAACTCGTGGTCGCGATTATACGCATCTGCAGAGCCCAAATTGTATGTGATCCCTTATTCCTTACTCGATTGAGATTCGTAACTTACTTCTCATAACCCCGCGAACTGTATGTGGTCCTTTATTCTTTGCCCAAATGGGATCCGCAACCTACTCAAAATGAAGGAAAAGATGACCTTCATCGGTGAGGATCGGATCCTTTGTGTTGCTAAGTATGGCATCTTCATCCACCTGGATACCGCCCCCACTTCATCTTCTCGGGGACCCTGAGGTCGGATACCAGGACAACGGGGGCATCGCAGAGCCTGTGTGGTCCTATGACGAGGGACATTTTGCTTTGAGGGGTGTCCCCTCCATTTACTTTGATGGCTCTATGGGCTATCGTCTTATTGTTCAAGATCAGGTGGACGTGATTGGCATCTATGTTCCTCTCTTCCCCGGCAACCAACTGTGCGTTCAGTTCCGAATACAGTTACATTTCCCGACCATTGTAGGGACTGGCTTATACAAAGGGTGTGCAATGGATAGGGAGTCGCCCGCCATTCGGTTCGGCTACGGATGGGATGACAACGTTGATATCAATTTCATCAATGTTCAGAGTGGGGAAGATTTGCGCTCTGCTGCGATATTTTTTGATGAGGAGACTGGTCGTTGTCTAATCAGGGGAACTCGAACAAAATTCTGGATCTTCGATTTTACATTTTCCTAACATCTGAGTAGATCTAGCGCCCCTGAAGTTGGCCTAAACGGTATGGGTGTAGTGCTCCGGACCTGCCGCTCTTCAACACCACAAAAAACAACCCAAAAATCCTGTGAGTTCCCGATGTAAGACAATACGGCACATAGAGGATCTTTGTACGAACCCCCCTGTTATAGGCAATTACTTGTTGCACGGTGCTGGTGTTTCAGTCGTACTTACAAAGCTATTGCCTCAGCAACGACTTGGGGGATATGATTCACCAGCCTGGTGAGTGGCGACTTCGCTTCAACGATGACGAAACCTTCTTCCCGAATTAAGGACGCCCAGGAATTCATCAATCGACTGTATAGTTCGGCCGCGCTCCCTTCCCAACCGGACTGTTCTCCTTAATCCTCTCACTAGACCTTTCTTTTGCGATGGAAAACGTGGGATAATCTGTAGAACTCGATGGACGTGTTGTGTGACCACTTTTGTTCTCGACTTCCTTCTTGCTTGGCCGTGGGACGGGGATGACCTTGCTTCGGGACCCTTCACAGCTTGCTGTTGACTTTGAGCTGACGCAGCAACCACTAATCCCTCGCGGAGGTTGTCCGGGGGGGAGGGGCGTTGTTAGTAGCTTTTTGGGAGGGTTTTTTGAAGGGTTTTTTGTTCATTGTAGTAGGGTTGAACGTCAGCGGTGCGAGAACAAAAGCAATTTGAAGGACGCTTTACGTGGGGATTGAAACCTTGTCGATTCAAGTGTGGCTTAAATGCCAGTTGACCTGAGGTATCATCCAGCGCCACACAATTGGCCACACTGTGGCGCCAAGGAGTTGCACGAAGGGGACAACTATATAATCAAAAATGCGTCAAAGCAGCTGATGCACAAGTTTGAAAAATTTTACTGGAAGAGCCACAATCAGCGGCCTATCGTTGGCTATGACAAAACAAAGCAAGGATGCAGAGATTGACAGGAGTCATTGTCACGCGCAGCGCAAGAAGTGTGACAGACGCGAGAACGTCCTTGAATTCTAACCCTCTCATGCTGCTAAATTTTCTTCTTCTGGCCGTCTGTGGAATTGTCGGAATTGTGAGTAAGTGATTTGACAAACTTCGGGTTAACATAGCTTGTTGACGGCTTTTCAGCATTTTTCCGTAAATTTGCCCGGCGGGTGTTAGGAATCCATGATTTGCCAATCGAACTGCTGTCGGAAATTGCGTCACATTTAGATTTCGTTGACGTGATTTCGTTGCGCCAGGTGCGTCACAACTATTTTCATCATGACACCTACCTAAGCGGCACTTAGTCTACCAGAAAGCTTCGTGAGGCGACGGAGGCTCGAGTGGTTTGGCACTCGCTTGCGAAGAGATATGCCGCCCGACATTTCAATATCCCACGCCCAGAGAATGGAACTATCGACTCCCTTACAACCAACGACCTCCGTGAATGGATACGACCCCGCCTTGTAATCGACCAGATCTGGAAGAAAAAAACTGCCACCCCCTTCACACGCACCCTTCATATGCATGAGGATACAATGTGCGTGAGCCTCATTCCTGGTGGACGTTGGCTTCTCGCCGTTCGGGAAACCGGATATGTAGATTTCTACGACCTCAATTCCAAAGATCCCGTTCGCCAGTTGTTGCTAGAACCCTCTGTACCTAAGGAAGAAGCGGGGCCAACACGACTTGTCGTAGACATCAACCGCGAAGCACCTCTTCTTGATTTTACATTCGCTTTCGGCGCCACTGGTTCCATAAGTCAGCTTTATGCGATTGGTTCTCTCCGCATCACGAACGACTCACATGTCAACAGGGTTCCAAGTCCCTAGTTTTGGATGGTTGCACATTCGACAAGCACGGCTGGTCGGCAGTGGGTTGTCAGCCGCCCTTGAAGCACACAAACTCGTTTCAGTCCCACACGTCAGAAGAGATGCTGTCACATATACAGTTGCATTGAGTGGTGGCCTTGCTGCGCGTAATACTGCTGAGGGCGAGAACAGTTGGATTGAAGTGTTCAAATGGAAAGAGTGTACGCCAACAGCAGTCATGGTCGCAATTCTCCGCATCTCCACAACCCTGCAAACTGTATGTGGCCTTTTATTCCTAGCTTAACCTGGGTTCGCAACTTACTCAGAACAAAGGGAAGGCTGTTTTTTATTGGTGAGGATCGGGTCCTTTGCATTGCTTTGCGTCGTATCTTCATTCACCGGATACCGCCTCTATCTCGCCTCCTTGTGGATTGGGACCCTGAGGTTGGATACCAGGATGATGAGGACCTCGCAGAGCCCATGTGGTCCTATGATGAGATGCCTTTCGCTTTGAGGAGTGTCCCCTCTCTTCATTTTGATGGCTCTACCGGTTATCGTCTCATTGTTCAGGACAGGAGGGACGTTATTGGCATTCATATTCCTCTCGCTCCCGACGGCCATCCATGCGTTCAATTCCGATTACAGTCATACTTCCAGATCCCCGTTGGGGTCGGTTTATATAAAGGGTGTGCAATGTACAAGAACTCACCCGCCATCCGATTTGGATACGGATGGGATGACAAGGTTGACGCCAATTTTGTCAACCCTCAGAGTGGCGAGCGTTTGCGCTCTGCAGAAATATTTTTTGATGAAGAGACTGGCCGAAGCCTTCTGTGGGAAACTCGGACAGAATTTCGGATATTTGATTTCACGCCCCACTAATGTCTGAGAGTATACATTACGTATTACTACTTATAACCCTCAAGTTCCATAAATCCCGAGGATTGGCAGACACCTATTTATCCGATCAGTTTTGTGGAAATTTCTAATTGTTGGTCTGATGGTACGCACCCAAGATAGCAGTAGGGCTATGATCAATAATATCCCCCCTGGGGTTGGTCTGAATGGCATTGGGGTCGTCCTCCAAAACACCCGTTCTTCGGTTTTACGGAAAACAACCCCGAAAATCCAGTGAGCTCCCGACGTAAGGCAGAACGGTACGTGGGCTTTCTTCCGACGAATTCCTCTATCATCTGCAATTATTTGCTATCCTGCGCAAGAGTTCCAACAGCACTCACAAAGCTAGAGCCTCAGCAACCACCTGGGGTATATGGCTTTCCAATCTAGTGAGTGGGGACTTGGCTTCAACAATGACGAAACCTTGTTCCCGGGACATGGATGCCCAATAATTGGCTACTCGATCATAGAGATCGGTTG
The DNA here is from genome assembly GCA_025093985.1 of Calvatia gigantea. Lineage (NCBI taxonomy): Eukaryota > Fungi > Basidiomycota > Agaricomycetes > Agaricales > Lycoperdaceae > Calvatia > Calvatia gigantea. Next base: position 36,462 of record JACAAK010000015.1, read on the forward strand.
CACTCCCGCCCCAACTTGACCGTTCAACCTTGAACCTTTCAATAGACATTTTGCCTATCAAGGAAAATGTAAAATAATCTGTGGAGCCCGACAGACGTGTGGTGTGGCCGCTTTTGTTTACGACCGTTACAGCAGTGCCCTCTTTGGCAGCAGGTTCCTATCAAATTCACGTTGGCTTATCGACCAGGTATGTCGGATGGATTGGGGGCATAGACATACCTTAGCGTTGGATCTCGGAGCAGACCCTAACGAGAACTCAGGGAAGCATAAAATCTGAATGCTGTCGTCAGTCAGACCCATGACTGCTGCCGATACCAGACAATATTTTAGGTCATTAACAAGCAACCGCGTGCTTTCCTCTGACTAACAAGGTGTTTGTGAGAATGAATAAGCATTAGCCCTGAATGCAATCACCGAAAGACAACATACCAAAATGTTCCAAAAATTGTCGATTGTTTTGACCACTCGTTCCCCCATTTGCTCCAATACCTGTTTCCAGGTTTTCTCGAAGTTGGCTTCGATCAGTTTATTCGACGTTAGGCCATCAATTACTGTTAGGCATAGGTCTGTAGCTGAAACTTCATCCTTCTCTGTGACGCCCAGTCGGTGGTAATCCATCCTCCTGACAGTTGAGAAGGACTGAGACTGAACAAGGAGTGGAGGATGATGGGTAAGTTTACCAAGGCGCTAAGAGAACGCAGGAGAATACACTCACAACTACACTCTTCCCCGCCAACTCCTCGACTTCCTTGACCAAATCTTCGAGGAAGTCAACTTTGTCCCCAAGTTCTGCTTCAAAGTCGGCATCAGGGTCACCCTCCCGTCCAGCTTGTCCCCCAGCATCTTTGCTGTCGTCGGTGTACGTCACTTATCAATCAAAACCGGGGTCAACCCCCGATACCTTATGGTGTGCTGCAAACACTTACGTGACATCCCTCTCTGAACGATATCCGCAACATTGTCACCCCGAGACTTGAGATCAATTCCAAAGTCCTCATAGATGTATTGGATGATCTTTGCGGAACCGGGGCTATCCTTCGACTCTGACTCCGGAGCTGAACTCTCCCTCGACATGGCAACCTTGAACCTATCTTTCTTAATGAATGTAGAGTAAAAGTCATCTGAGTGAATTCTCAACTCTTGATAAACGTCTTGGCTGAAGAAATCGAGGCTCACCAATCTCCTTGGCAGCATCACGGTTCACTGTCTTCCGGCTAGATTGCCGTGCTTGGGGGATCGATTTATCAATCTACGTTCTTCGAAAAAGTCTAACTCAGATGACTTACTACTTCGCTGAACTGGTGTGGCGGGGAAAAGTTTACGGATTATCTCGAGTTGACCTTGTATAGTTTGACAGGCTTTTTCAACCTCCTTCCACTTTTTTGTGTCGGATCTAGTGCGCAAGCTTGGAGGTGGTTCAAGACGAAATGCGGCCGGATCCGGGTCTCCGTCATTTGGTGGCTGATCTTGCTCGTTGGTAGACCGTGATGATCTTGTTTCTGGACCTCTCACAGCCTGGTGTTGACTTTGCGCTGAGGTGTCACCCGAGGCAGCCGCTGGTACCTCACGAGGTTTACCGAGGGGTTGAATAGCCTTTTTGGAGAGTTTTTTGCTCATTGTGGTAGGATTGAGCGTCGGTGGTGCGAGGACAAAAGCAGTTTGAAAGGCGTTTTATGTGTGGATTGAAACCTTGTCGATTCTAAGTGTGGTTTAAATACCACTTGACCTGAGGTATCATCTAGCGCCACACAATTGGGCACACTGTGACGCCAAGGAGTTGCACGAAGGGGACAACTATATTATCAAAAATGCGTCAAAGCAGCTGACGCACAAGTTTGAAGGATTCCAGGGCCACAATGAACGGCTTATCGTCGGCTATGACAAAACAAAACACACAGCAACGTGCTACCTGAACGTCGGATGCTGAAACCTAGTGCAAGGCTTGCACAGCGTCCAGATTGGGAGTGCCTGGTTATTAGTTTATGGGTGCAGAGACCCGATTCAGAGGGAAATGCCATTGTAATCCCCGCCACAATTGGCCGTCGAATACACAAAAAAAACAGGTGAAGTCGTATGACCCACCACAAGGCGCGTACGGAGGGACAGTGGGCATCTTCTACTGCGGAAAGGTTGGTGGCCGAGCGGTAAGCGCAATGGAAGAACAAAGCAGTCTTGTAGATCTGCCAAATGGGGGATGAATGCGCATAAAGTCAATGCGGTTAGGGTTTCCACATGTTGTACCCAGCCTGAGGAACAGAATATCAACGGCAGCCTTGCCTACTACTCAGCGAATGTCATGGATATAGAGAGTGAGCCCCTAAGGGCTGGAAGGCCTGCCAAACTTGGACACGGATGCGACCTGTCAAGAGGCGCAGGGTGCCACTCCTGGGACACAGGCGTTTCTTGCACCCATGGGTGCCAGCCTCATGGTCTTCAACTTCATTGCCATCTGTGGATCTCCGTAATACATGATTCAAAAATCTCGGCTAAATGCAACTCGTGCGTAAGCGTCAGCATTATTGCGTTAATTCAGCGCTCAAGAGCTGGAGTTGAGAACCCCTGATTTGGCTCTCAAGCTGTAGATGTCCTCGCTATCGCTGGGACGGATGGCCGGGGTGCCTGTATGTGCGAACGTGGATGATGTACGGATAAGCGAAATGACTCGAGCGAGCTAGTGACAGATGTTGTGAGACAACCTGCTGACGATCAGTCCCGGACAGCTGAGGAAAAACATTCATTTAGATATATTTTGAACTACCTTATTCCTAACTTTGTTGCTGGGCACCAAAAATGACGTGCCTGGCCAAAGAGTTCATTAGTGGTGTACTAGTAGTGTACAAGGAACAGCGAAGTCAGGGCAAACGCATCAGGGCAAACGCATCAAAAGTTCGAAATAACGATGTCCAAATGTACACCCACAGAAGGGTCACAACATATCATATGGCAGAGCATGTCCTACGCTTGGTTGGTACTAACAGGCTCATATCCACCCCTCCTCGAACTTCCGCCAATCCCAAGACCCATGAACAACCCCTTCCTACCACTCTTTTTCCTCCCCTCACTAACACCACCCTCGCCGTCACCATAATCCTCCCTCTCTTTCCTCCGCATCTTCGCCTTCTCGGAATCCCTCTAGAGGAACATCATAAAGCGCTTCGTATTCCACACCCAACTCTCTTCCCTTAGTCCAAAAGTCTTTACAGTTCCCAAGCAATACCAAGGTCGAATGGGTTTGATGCTTTCCCAGCTCTCGCCAGTCCATCAACGGCTTTCCCCTTCGTGAATCTATCAAAGCCCAAGAGGTTCATCAGGAAGGCAGAGCCACACCCCGAACAAGATGTATGTCTATGACTGTGCCCAGAGTTTGATGATGCTGCATCTCCAACAAGCGCAGTGTCTTCCGTATCCAATCCTGCAATGGCCCCCATTGCGCCTCCACCATTTCGATGACGATGCCCCATTTGACCGGCGTAACTCGCTCCGCCACCGTCCCCCCATATACCCATAACGACCGAGATTGGAAACCTCGAGGGTGGTCATCTGACGGGCGACCTGCCAAAGTTGGGATGCGAGGAGTACGATGGTCCAGGACAACTGGAGGGTGGCCCAGGCCGCGACAGAGACGAGGAAAGTGTCGTACGAAGTTAGGAAACAGAGATCCGCGGGAAGGATGCATCCGGGCGATAAAAGAGAAGGGTCTTGGGAAACTGAAATACTCGAGAAGACTGGAGGAGGGAGAAAGTAAGATGGTTGTTCAGATAATTTTGACAAGGGAACGCACAGTTATAGGTTAGGTAGTCGAAGACAATGATCCCGAGCACGAGGGTAGTGACAAAGATCACAAACTGGCGGTGGTTGTTTGCACCAACTAAGAGAGAGATTATTGAGCAATCTCATGAGCAAAGAGTCGGAAACATCACCCACCACAATTCCATACCCAGGGACAATGACTTAAATACAGTCAGAAATGCAACGTGAGCCGCGTATCGACGGACTTACTGGTCACTTCGGGCAATGCATTTGTCACACACTCGACAGTGTTTCGAGCGGAGAGGTTTTCTTGCCATACACTGGATACAGAATGTTTGGCCGTTCAAGCGTCCTTCCGATGCCAGTTCCTCAATAACCTGTCCAGTAGGTGTAAGTTTGGGTCCTCCCTCCTGTATTGTTTTCGCGCTTACAGATTTAAGTTCCTCGTCGCTACTTGGTTTAGGACAAGTTCCGGGGTCCAATGTCACAGCTCGGAAAAAGTTGTACACACAGAGGCCCACAGAAAGGGCGAACATGAAGTTGGCGACGGAATGATCTTGAGTTTCTGCAGGGAGTGGGTATATCAATGAGTCCAACACCCCAGAGGTTTTGAGTGCACTCACGGTTTACAAGGCGAGTTATCCAGCAGAACACAACCCAGACGATCGAACCGAAAATGATACCGGAGAAATATGGTGTTTGATTTACACTGTCTGTGTAGGATGATTTGTTTAACAGAACGCGGGTAACAATCTGGGGGAGTAAATTAAACATAGAGTATTCGCTTGCAGTACCCCACTTACATGATGCATTGCGAAGAACTCGGCCAACGCGAGTAGAAGTCCGGTATACCAAGGGAGCATAGACATAGTCTTGAACATTAGATAGAAGAAAAGTGTGGGTAACAAGAAGATCGCTATCCGAGTATTGCGCTGACTTTTCGTGAGCAAAAATAAGTTATATGAAACGCGATGCGCACCTCGCTGAATGGGCTTCCCTTTTTAATGCCATATTCATTCATGCCGCCCTCCTCCAATGCGCGCTTCCAAGCACCCAAACTCTTTAACTCAATCGCCATATCCCTAGGGGTCCTGTCCTCCCCATCCTTGGCCATGATATCCGCGCCCTTCTCAATCAACCGACGAATACACACCCTGTTCCCTCGTACGACTGCCCAATGCAACGGTGACAGTCCCGCATCATCCTTGAGACTTGGGTTTGCACCGTGTCGCAGCAATAAGTCAACCGAAAGGGCATCGCCCTGGTACGCAGCCCACATGAGTGATGTATGACCTTGTGAATCCCTCGAATCCACATTGATTGGTTGGTGAAGCAGGTACAGTAGAGGCATAATTGACGAGGAGTGGGTGACTAAATGGAGTGTGTTGTAGCCTTGGGAGTCGGTAATAGTGGGGTCGGCGTTATAAGAAATGAGGAGTTGGATGATGTACAGGTATCCGTTTCGCGCCGCCCATTGCATAGGGGTAGCGATAAGGTCTCCGCCTTGTGCGTCGACTTCAGCACCTTGTTCCAACAAATACCGACAAGCACCAACGTGTGCATTTATTGCCGCCCAGTGGAGCGGTGTGATATTTTGCTCATCTCGATCCGTCGCTTTCGCCCGTCCAGACTCCAGAAGCTCTCGAATAAGGTCTACATCCCCTCGCTGCGCTGCAACGAAGATATTTGCCTATAGTCACGGATAAAAGACATGAACACCTAATCAGGATCAGAGTAAACGGGTAATTAACGCTGACCTCTGAATCTGGACGTGACTCCGCTCCCTGAGAGAAAGACAAGTTTGTTGCGACGATGGATTCGGGAGTGACAGACGACGCCGACGGCTCAGCCTTTGGGCTTACTCTGGCTGTTGGGTCGTCCATTGTCGTGGTCGTGGAAGGGTGAAGCTGCTTTGCACTGCCAACACCAACTCCCAACAATCCCAGCTCAGCTTACGTCATCACCGCCCATCAATTGATGCAGCGCCACGACAACAATCTTTGTCTTCATCTAATCGTCGGCGGGGCGAGATTCGACTACGCAATTAAAATTTTATTCGCCCCCAGTACCCCACCCAAGGTGGAATGTTACTTTGTACCGACTTCCTGTGTCGTCAAATAGTCCTTTCCGCAAAACCCAAGCCGCCTGAGCCCTGGAAAATTTTTATGTGATAGACATCACTGACGAGAGACTCACAACACAACACCTGTGACCAAATGTGTGGAACTTGGGATGGTGTTCGTTACCAAACCCAACTGTTGATACAAAGTTTTAAATACACTTTCCTTTTCGACTCCCTAAGAAAACGCAATTAATAATCTACTGAAATGAATACCGTCCACTGAAGGCACCTCTATATGAAGCTGACGATATCTGGCCGAGCATATCCTTTGGCATGTTTCTTGACTTCGCCATTGTCCATTCACACCACAATATTCCTGTCACCTGTGTACCCAGCCAGTCACTCGCCAAACCTGTATAAGAGAGTCAGGCACGGCGTATCTGCGCAGGGACAGGGACATTGATGTGTAAGATACATCAAGCAACTGACGTCCGGCGGTTGTATGAGCTTGCTAACAGTGGGTAGGTATGCTTATTTGAGGTAGAGCTAAGCGACCTATCAATATATCTGACTGACGTGCCTCCAGTCCAGGTCTGACCAGAAGGAAAATTGAAAAGATGCACGGCGGAAAAGGACCTCCGCAAAGCTTTCCGCGAAAAGGGCAGAATGAAGAACGGATGATAGATCACGGGACAAAAACACAGTGAACCTGTCGCGCTGAAAGGAAACTAGGAAGCAGGAACCACTCCCAGAAATATCACAAATCGGCATCCTCAGGACACCTGACCAAGTCATTCGACCCGCCAAAATCACAATCCAACCACAGAAGCCACGAGAAGAGTGACTTTCTTTCGCTCGGTTAAATTAAAGGAGAACAATAAGTATATCTCTTATGTCTCCAGACCAAGTCTCGAACAGCACATGTCGGAAAAAGTGGACATGACCACCCAGCTGATTGATGGGAAGCGCTTTCAGCCGACAGAAAGTGGGCAATTCGACCCGGACTTGTGTTTGACGGTTGCGCCTGCGTGAACACATTTCGAAACGTATGATCCGTTCGTTTGAAGTCTTCCTGGGCGTTTCTTGTCCAGCAATTGGAAAATCAGACGAACCCACCCTCCGAGCCACCACAGGACACATTGGTGAGGAGTTGTCGTTGAAGTCAATGGATTGGTAAAGCTTTGAAGGTATTTGTTCCATTGTCTTGGACAAGAGGTATGGCCGAAATTCTGCCTAACAAGCGGGCCGAAAAGTACTTGCAAAGGGTAAGCTCGAACACCTCTTCTTGCGACCCAAAATGCGGTGGTGATAACGAGAAGCGCTAGAATATGCCTTTCCCAAAAAAAAGTCTGATGGTAGAACATCAAAGATGAATAAAACATCAGAAGGATAGGCTTATACTTAAGTTTCCTACACACCCACAGTTGCGCCTTATGCCCGAGGACCTCCCCAACTCTTTGGAAAGTGTAGGGTTGCGCAGATTGTGTAGAGCACGAGCGTCAACGTCGAAAAGTCATATGATCGTGGTTTTGGTGATCCTGTTTCGGCATACCAATGGGCAACTTGGGCTGGGCAACCAGAAAGCCCACCAGGTTAAACAAGTACAACGTGAGCGAGCCAAAAATTAAAAGAGAAATATTGTCCCAGGAATCTTATGGCAGGATTTTGTAGCGGCCCTTATAACCCATCTCCGAGCCAGTCCTCGACTGACAGTTGGCGACTGGAATCTATCGCAATGACTTTCCATCATTTTAATTTAAGTCACCTTTCTACTAAATGATGCCAGCTGATGACGACCAAAATAGAATCTCCCTTTTACTTCCCCATGATTCGCGGCCGTGGTTCAGCAGCGGCCGTAGGTTTGCATATCTGGAAGTCAGAACCTGGGCCCCAAGGCTCCAGGTATGAATATAAAACATATCTTTTTCTCCCGCCGCAAACCTCCAGCGTCATAGTGACCCTGGGGAATGTTGTTCAGAATCCGACTACCTCAAGCCGTGAGGACCTCCGGTCCGAACCCACCACGTAAATTTCCAGAATGAAACGAATTCCATCGTCGAAGTAGCCGAACCCTGGTTGACTCACTGAATGCCAGCATTCAAAGCCTAGTAAAAATAATGCTATCAAGTCAAATATCCTTCTGCAATTTTGATGAGTTGCTCATAACATAACTTTCATCCAGTCCTTGCATCTAATTTTAACGTGGGTCACTTAACCGGCAGCCCTAGGCCTTCTATGTAGTTCGCATGCGAATCTAGGCGCCAAGAACCCGAACGCCGGTGGGCGGTTCGCTCAACCAACAACACCCCACGGACCGCACCGGCACGGTTCACAGGTCACGCACACAGTGCGCACCTGCTCAGCTGCAAGGGAAAAAATCGACCTGAATCATCAAATAACTCCCCGGCCGAAACCGAACCCACAAATTGAGTCATTTTCGGTCGTCCTTCTTTGTGTGATTTGATATTCATAATTTTTGGAAGGGTCTGACACCGAATGACGACAGAACAAAGGAGCTAGAGTGACCCCTTGGGCCCTGGTGGCGCTGTTGCTCCTTGGGTTAAGGGTCTGAAGATATCCCCAAGTTGAACCGACAAAACCGCTGAGCGTTGTCCACTGTGGCTGAGTGCGAATTGAATCACCTGGGTCTTGTGTTCAATTCCAGTGTAAGTACGTTATTACCTCAATAAAAGGCCTCCTTATGGTGCAAAGAGTTCGGTATCCGTAATGTAATACTCCCCATGGAATTCCATATTACACACGCTGAGTTTCGGACTTACGAAGATATAAGTAACAAGATCTAGTGTGGGGACTTGAAGAACCCTCTGCCCAAGTTCCAGCCAAACTGATCATTCTTTACCTCTTACGATTTTCGCAGGCCTTGTCAGCATCAGAAACCGTCCATGTGACTCACTTGAGAAGAATCACGCTGAACAGGGAGACCTGAATTCGAGAGCGGCGTATCAGAACTTCTATGGACCTTGGCTTCGAAGTGAGATTAGATACCAGTCCAATGCTGCCATTGACATCTTACAGGGTTCTGCCGACTTCTGTTCTCTTGTTTGTTCCTTCTTCGCGCCCCAAGACCGTGGTCCAACCAGTACCCAATGCACTCTAGGTGTAACGACGATATGGGTCGAATCTTTCCGCTCCCCACTCCCGTCGCCAAGTCTCCAGGAGCAATAAGTCGAATTCTAATAATATTCTGCCAATAATACCAGAATCTCTGAATAAAATTAATCTCAGACGGTTTATCTCTGCAAGACCTCGGGTGTCCGTTTTATACGACAAATTCGTAGGGAGGAACATTTTATGCAGTGGAGTGAGCTTAGACCCGTAAGTAATGGTTTCGGAGATTTGTGGTGTTGCGCCTCCGTATCATCAAGCCACCTACGACCCGTGCGACCTTGAGGGGCGCATCATGACCATTACTTACGGCCAGATTCAATATTAACCAGTCTATCTGAGTTTTAGTCTAACCTGCTTGCCGAAGACATAGGACAGAAGCACATATAATTACGATACGCACTGTATACATCAACTTGACAGCCACGATAACAGTAGCTATTCGGGTGGGCATCTACATAGCAGTTGTCGATGACATCATACCCTGCCTCCTCCAAGTCAAACCGTCCTTCTCAATCAAATTATCAATATTCCGAAACCCCAAGAAGTCCGAAGGAATCCGCATGTACTACATTTCAAATCTACAATTTGAATTGACCTATAAATACCCAGCATAATAATCAACAGAAGTTGGCTGAAGATATGAGTCATGCTGGACGTTACCCACGAGCTTGCGAATGCGGATCCAGAAAGGGACCCACGACATGAACGCTTCGAACGACTCGGATTGAGTATGCTTATAGTAGACACTCAAAAGAATAATTTAAAATTCGTGCATGGCAACTAGAACCCTCAGCCCTTCAGCTCGGAAAAATGAAACCGAAATAAAACCATCCGACAGAAAAAAAGCTCCCTGCTCCACGCCTCCTGCAGTACTATTCTTCCCCAGTGACGCAAAGGATATAACCTGGATTTGAGATGTCTTCAAATGCAGCCCTCCCCCTAGTGGCTCCATATCTGCTACAGGAAATATACTGCGCAGCTAGACTTATGGTCTTTCTGTCCACGGCCGACTATTGATAGGCGAAAAGAGGCAGTGCAGCGGGACAACTTATCGGCAATGTGAAGCTGAAGCCAACCACGCAGGCCTAAGTATGCAGTTTTTCGATCGGTTCTCCGTTCCGGTTTTTTCCAGCCGAAGCTCCCCAGAACAAATATGCCGATCGAATTCAATGGACGAATTTCATAACAAGTTACTGTTAAATTGTTTCATAACTTAAGCGAGTGAGGGATCACAAAGGGCTAGGCTACATATCTTGTGAAGGAAGTCTACCAGCGTTCCCAGCGCAAAATAATAATATCAAGAGCAAAAATCAAAGCACAGCTTAAAGAGGGGACAGGCGTGGCGCCACATGAAAAAATCAAAAGAGAAAAAGCAATGAATCTGTATATATAATTCGTGTTGTACGTTATATGCATTTGTATGCTACTTGGTGTAGGGAGGAAAAGTGTAATGCGTTATGGGTCTGAACACGCGCAGACCTTCGCGTTTTCGTATGGACAAATGAACGTTGGCATAGACAAGGTGAGACCAAATTAAAAAAAAAAGCGATACAAGCACAGGGGGGAGAAGAGGTGCCGAGAGACGGTATATATATACAACAACAGAGGGGCCGTGGAAGGGAAGGGAGTTTTTTATGGGGAAGCATGCAACCGAGGCGGAGAGTGGATGTGAAAGTGGGATCGTAGAGAACCGGGCAGTTGAATGACAGGGTACGGTATGGTCTTGTAGAGGTGATGCGTCGATGGGAGGAATCGGAACCGGAACGCGAGACCGAGGAGCAACGAGGGAATCGTGAACATCATGTCGGAAAGAAGTGGCGAAAAATGCAGGAATCGTTGAAAGAAGAAAAGAAGAAAAAAGGAGGGAGTTCATGAATGAATGAATGATGCAAGATTGGCGAAAACCGGAGAATGCTGGGAAAAGAAGTAAGGAAAAAAGAATCAATTGTGGGATGCAATGAATGGGATCCATGAAGTTAATGCAATGCTGCGGAAAACAAACCATCTACATAACTATCGTGGTGAAAGTAAACAGCAGGGGCAACACACCAGGTAGAAGGGAGATAACTGAATATGCGCACAACAAACAACGAACGACGACGTCAAAAATACAGCCAGCAAAAATTGATAATTGAACATGAATAGACAAAGACAAAAACCAACACCAATTGCAACGGGCATAGCAAAACAAACAAAAGAAATCAACCCGCATGCATTTTTTTGTGTTCCAAGAATCCTCTCAAGCGACGATCGAACTTCCACCAGGACTATCCTCCTGCAACCCCATAGGCGGATGCAAATAAGCCGAAAACAAACTATCATCATCCGGCACGACTCCCGCGAGACCCATCGGTGGGTGCAAATAATCCATCGGGCTATCCTCGTTGTTATCTGGAGAGTCCGTTGAGGACATATCCCGACCACCGCCCAACGATACCATATTCTTGTTGTTCGACGAGGGCGGGAGCATAGGTGGGTGGTGGAACCCCAAATGCGGCGACGAAGTGTGTTCATCACCCTGCGGCATCATAGGTGGGTGCCAGAACGTGTTTCCTGACCCGCGAAGTGCAGGTCCGGCTGAACCAGAACCTCCACTCGCTCCCCCACCCCGGGTTGCACCTGTACCTGCGGTGCCGTACGGAGAGAAGGGATATTCCATCGGGGACCTCGAAGAAAGCGATGTGGTGCTGGAAGTTGGAGAGTAACCATCGCTGAAGGACGAAAACGACACAGCGGACGAGGGGGGTTCAGAAGCAGAATCGGTGCTCATTCTCCTACGTTTCGGGGAGCGTGGGCTCATATGAGACAAATCCATCTCACTGTGACCGTTGTTATTGACGCCACCCACATTCCCATTGTTGCTCCCAGGAGAAGAGATGTCCACAACGCCAACGGAAGGACTACCGAAACCAGTTAGACCGTCACTCCCATTACCGCCAGTGGCAACCGCAGTAGCCTGAGCATGCGCAGTGTACATCTGGAGTAAATAATCCGGGTGATACGGCCCGGGGAACTGGAACTGGAATGTATTCTGGAACAGATTCCCAGTGTTTTGGTCTTGGCCTAGAGCACCAACGAGCTCGGATTGGGTACCGAAAGCGTCACCGAGGTGGTCGGGGTTGTAGTCATAGGAGAGAGTAGTGGTAGAATCGGGGGCGAGGGTAGGGGAAGGGTCACGAGCGGGGGAAGCACGGCGGCTGACGCCAGGACTGGCAGAGGGTGTGTCCTCGATACCAGTAGCACCGGCATTGCTGCCTCGTCTCGCATCATGGCGGGAGCGTTTGCGAATGACGTCAGATTTCATGGAAATCGGACGGGCGGAACCATGAAGTTTGTAGTACAACCCGCAACTGCATGATGTGATTCAGTACCCAAAAAAGCGAAAACCATTTCAAAAAAAAACCACCACACTCACGCATTACACACCGTCTTACCCTCATCATCCTTCCTCCAAAGGGGCGTAGCAGTAGTATGGCAATTATGACATTGCGCAGTTTGAGCTACCGGCACAGTCGTATTCGTTGATGATGATCGACCCCTAGATCCGATAGAGGAGCACTCACCCATGACGTCGACGGGATCCTGCCTGCTGGGTGCAGTCTGAGTCCTTCCCTCGCCATGGTTATTACGCATGCTCTTAGGCCGAGGGCGTTTATGGAGTTTGCAATACAACCCACAAGCGTTGCAGTTTAACTCATCATTCAACCCTCGACGCCAGAGGGGAGTGTGAGTTGCACCGCAGTTGGAACATTCGGCTTTTACACCGCCCGGAGCACTGTTACCACTCCGGAGAGCGGAAGGGTTGAGAGAGGTGGCAGTGGCACCGGGGCCTGAGGAGCGGGTGTTGGTGGTTTGGGTTTTGACAGTAAGAGTGGGACGAGTGCTGAGGTTGGTGCGGGTCCGTGACGGTATATATATACAACAACAGAGGGGCCTTGGAAGGGAAGGGAGTTTTTTATGGGGAAGCATGCAACCGAGGCGGAGAGTGGATGTGAAAGTGGGATCGTAGAGAACCGGGCAGTTGAATGACAGGGTACGGTATGGTCTTGTAGAGGTGATGCGTCGATGGGAGGAATCGGAACCGGAACGCGAGACCGAGGAGCAACGAGGGAGTCGTGAACATCATGTCGGAAAGAAGTGGCGGAAAATGCAGGAATCGTTGAAAGAAGAAAAGAAGAAAAAAGGAGGGAGTGGATGAATGAATGAATGATGCAAGATTGGCGAACCGGAGAATGCTGGGAAAAGAAGTAAGGAAAAAAGAATCAATTGTGGGATGCAATGAACGGGATTGTCTGACATTTCAATTCGAAGTCGAAGTGTAGAGGAAACCAAGCCATCGAGCTTGTCTTCTGGAGATATTTTGGGGTTTTCTCCAAAAGGTGAGGTTCTTGTGATCAGTTCGTATTGTCTTGCTGTGGTGGGGACATGGGCTGCGGTTGCGGGAGTTGTTGCGGCTGCTGTGGTGGTGGTGGTGGTGGTGGAGGTTGGAAAGTTGAGTATTCTAGATGGGTTTTATCGAATTCGCATTTTTCCAGTTTCAGGTATAGATCTTGTCCTTCAAGATCTGAAGTGCTTCCAAAGTAAGGCGATCCATTTCTTCCTGAGTTTTTGCGTAGATGAGGATTCATCCATATAGATTATAATTCCTCCTTTATCTAGCATTTTTGCGAATATGGTGTCCATCATTTTTTGGAAGGTGGCTGGGGAGTTGCACATTCCAAAGAACATGACGTTCGGTTCGTAAAGTCCGATTGGAGTTTTGAATGCGGCTTTCCATTGGTCTCCTTCTCGAATACGGATGTTGTTGTATCCGAGTCGGACGTCCATTTTCGTGAATAGTTTTGCTCCTTGAAGTTTGTCCATAATTGTGTTATCATAGGAATAGGGTACGCATTCTTCTTGGTATGTTTATTTAGGTAACGGTAATCTTGGCATGGCCGAAGTTTCCCGTCCTTTTCCACAAAAAAGAAGGTGAGGCCATGGGAGATTCAATTCTCGGATGTACCTTTTCGGAGGTTTTCGTTTAGAACTTCTTGAGTTCTTCGGTTTCAAGGGGTATAAGGGGTACGTTTTCCCTAGTTCTGGTTTAAAGGTACCAAGAGTTCGATTTTATGGTCGTATGGTCTGGAGGGGGAATCGTTCGGATTTTTCGTGTCGAAGAGTGAAGGAATTTCTTGATTTCCTGGGTACTTGATCGGTTTTTGGGGTTGATTTTTGTGCGGACTTGTAGCTTGGGTGATCTTCGTTTGATTTCGATTCATGTGGAGTTTGATGATTTCGTAGAGTTCATGTTCAAATGGAATTCCTCGAAATCAATGTTTTCCAGGTAAGTTTGATTCATCAAGAGAGTTCAGGTTCTTCCAAGGATGATTGCTTAAAGATTTTACAGCTAGGGGTCAAATCTTCACTAGGAGGTGTACGTTCGGATCATTCATTCCATGGATATCAAGGCGATTTCTTGATGGTGGTAGGTCCGTTGTGGATTTACGATTAAGGGTACGATGTTGTCATGTTTCGCCATTTGAACTCTTGAGTAGTCCAATTTATGTCGGATTCTTTGTTGTACCTGGGTATTCAGGATTAGACTTTGGTCCAATCCTGAGTGTAGGCTTCGAATTGGCATTGTTTTCCATCATTAAAGCGTTCAATTCTACGCTTTCATGATGATCCATTTTCATGGAGTTCCATCCGCATTGGTACTTTGATAGGATGTTTGATAGGGCATGTTTGAGTCCATAGGTTTTTGTAAAATTCGAGGATATGAAGTTTCCTTGGGCTCCTGAATCAATTAGAGCGGTGCTGGATATTCTAGATGGTCTGATTGAGTTTGAAGGAGGAAGATTGATGCTTTTGTCCAGGTAGGGAGTTTTATTAGATTGATTTTGGGTACCCAGCGATTCCTTTCGGATGGGTGACCCTTCAAAAATCCCCGAAGGGTTGAGCGTTGGATCAGAGATATATGCTTCTCTGAATTCCATTCTTTCGTCCGTTGGGAGTTCTTGACATTCTTGGATATCGATGCAAGACTTTCGGGTTTATTTGGAGCGGCACCGAGTAATTCCTGGAAGCTTAGGTTGTAGGGTTGTGCATAACGGGGTGGTTCATAATCCTCTTTGTGGCGGGTGGGGTCGTCTAGGAGGTGGTTTTTCCTTGGACAGTTTGGGTCAGGATTGGACAATTGTGAAAGTTCCAAATTTTCCGACCTTGCATTTCCCAGCTTTGTGCACGACTTCTCAGCAGTAAATAAGCGTTTAATTGGAATTCCGGGTCATCCAATCATAGCTTTCAGAGTGAGTCTTGCTCTGGAGGTACAGTTTTCGTCTTCGTAAGGTGGTTCGTAGGGGTCTAGGTTCTGCCTGTCTTCGTGTATGGTTCGGCAGGTGGCGATTTGTACTCGATGTGAGTGGAAGGTGTTGTGGGTTGTGGCGGGGAGTTGCGAGAACTCAGCTTAGAAAGACGGAGGACCATGATCA
Source organism: Calvatia gigantea (assembly GCA_025093985.1). Classification (NCBI taxonomy): domain Eukaryota; kingdom Fungi; phylum Basidiomycota; class Agaricomycetes; order Agaricales; family Lycoperdaceae; genus Calvatia; species Calvatia gigantea. The sequence goes on from JACAAK010000015.1 coordinate 51,876, forward strand.
TTGGTAAACCGAAGCAATGTTTCGGGAGGAGCTCAGTCTCGGGGAGAGTCGTCTCCTTTACCGCCTGCGATAGAGGAGTCATCGTACTCTTCAAGACGTTGTTGGCAGATGTAGAAGGACCAGCGTGGGTCTCGCCGTCGCTGTCACCGTCGTCGCGAGTGGCGACGGAAGATTTTCGGGTTCGCCTTTTGACAATGGAGCTGCTGGATACGGAAGGTACCGGAGGAACGGTGTGCATCACAACGTCTTGCTGTGGTGGGGACATGGGCTGCGGTTGCGGGAGTTGTTGCGGCTGCTGTGGTGGTGGTGGTGGTGGTGGAGGTTGGAAAAGTTGAGTTTCGGGCTCCTGATGATCGAAGGAACCAGGACTGTCGACATGGTTGAGGATCTCATCGAGGGGGAGCTCGATGGTTGGTCGAGACACGGTGAAAGTGTCGCTGGGCGAACTGGAGGGATTGAACCCTTCACCGAAGTTCATCCGAGTGACAAGGGTAGGAGCTGGGAAAAGCAATGCAGATGGACCGAAACCTTGGTTGAAAATGGAGTCGAACTTGAGTGATTGGGAGCCATGAGAGGACCGAGACTGGGATGCTGTTGAAGAGGAAGCAAATGATTGGGAAGAAGAAGAATCGTGATCGTGGGTGCCGTCTTCAATGATCATGTCATCAGAGTGAGAGGGAGTGGAGCTCGTAGAAGAACTGGAAGGTTGAGTGGAGGAGGACGCGGTAGCAGTCGCTGAGCCATCAGCTTGGGCGCGGGCTGCGGCGCGAGTGCGCTTGGTGAACTCAGGAGAGGGTTTGAGGTCGGGCTTCTTGACCGGGAGATTAGCGCCGGGAGTAGATGGTTGATCGACACTGAATGTAAACTGCATTCGTTTGATAGTACCAGGTTTGGAGTTCTGCTCGCGGTACCGCTCTTTTTCTGCTGCGCGCTGGCGGATAATATCGCTGGAGGAGGTGCGTTTGAAGTCGGGGGCCTCAAGCTCCTCAATACTCCTGTTTTAAATTAGATTTACGTCCATCAGGTTCAAATTCTGCCTGGGTAGTCAAGGGTAAAGATGTGAAACTGACCGTCCTTTCTCCTTGTCGAGTTTGTCGCCCATGCATTTTGAGAGCTTCTTGAACTCGCGCTTGGACTTGGCGTTGTCGGTGTCGACCATAAGGTTCTGGAGATGCCATAGCCTCCAACTCAAGTTTTCAAGTCGTTGGCCTTGTTCAAGGAAGCTGGCGACCTTTGTACAGACCTAGAAGAAGATAAGGGTGTGTTGGTGGCACAGATGTGCGGGTTGGGGATGCAGACCTTCCAGGTCTTAGCCAGAGCCTCGGTATCATTGAGGTTGGAAAAGGCTACGAAAGACTTGTTTCCCTGGAAAAAACGAGCATTAGAAAGAAAGTTGAATGATATAGAAAGACATACTTTGAACTTGAGGTTGAGGATAGAGGGCATTGAACAGTGGGGGTGGGACGAGGAGGAAGAGGAGAAAAGGACGAAGGTTATAGATTCCACAGAAAATCGTTGATCAAGCACGTTGCGGGCTCACTATTTCCAATTACGAAAAACACATCTCGCACCGATCTTGCCGGGCGCTCGATTCACTTTCGGTTCAATTCCCGATCCAGCTCGGTTCGTTTTCCTTTGTCCCCTTCCTCAGCCCTTCCTCCCAGCCTACAGCAGTTCAGCCTCTACACGAGGCCTCTCAACGTCCTCTTCGCATGTCCAATCTCCTCATGGCGACCCCGGCCTGCGCTTCTCCACAGAACAACACGTCCGCTCCTGATCACAGCAAGGTCACTCCGTTAGCGCCGTATACTGGCATTAATAACAATGCCCATAACCCTACTCTCGCCCTCTCTCGCTCCCCATTCATGTGCCTTTCCGGCACTGTCAATCGCTCAATGCTTCCGATCTCTCCCATCACGGGACCTCCCTCGAGGCAACGCGAGAACCCTCCACCATCTTCCAAAAACATACTTTTATGTATACAACAAAAATTATTTCGGTCGCTGATACCGGCCCTTTCCTCTCCATTATGGAGACCCTTACCACATCACATGAAGGCTGTGTAGGGGAGCACTCTGCCCTGCTTCCCTCTTCCCTGGCGTCCGCTTTCAAGCTCAAGTTTTTCTCTCCCTACTTACTTACCCGACGACGAGTATCGCAAACTCGCCAGGATATTTCCTTCTGCCTCTGCTATTCTTAGCTACGTTTCATATGGATACGAATACAAAAACCCCAGGAGACAACCCTTACATGTCTCTAGGCTTTTATCATTCTTCTGTGGTAACAGACATTGATTGGCACCACATTTATTGTTGTTGCGTTCTTATGAATCCCCATGTTATTGTGTTGTGAAAGGTTATTTTGCAACGAAGACAGCTCCCGTCTCTCTTGTCTCGTTAGATCCGACCTCCCTTGCCAACTTCTGTCAGAACGCGCACACACACACCACCATCCACCAGTCCATTCTCAGAAGTCCAATGCCAAAAGTGCCAAGAACCCAGAACCAGCTCAGCAAGGCCAGTTATCTCTTTGCATGGCAAGGCCAACCATTCCAAGGTTGTAACCTACGTCACTTCTTCCTTCCCCTCCCACATTCCCCCATCAGGAGTCAGGACATCCAACAACAGGGAAGGAGGACCCGGTTATCCAAATATATCACTTCCTCCGTAGTACCTGCTCTACTTAGAGCCAAGCTTCCTTGCCATACTTACTTACCTCCTGATGTATAGTCTGACCGACTGACGTGCCATCAACATCTGGCAAGTTGCACACATTCGGTCCAAGGGTGCGAACATGAGACCCTTATATAAAGATACGCTCCATTTGACACAGAACACATCCTCTGACATGAGATCTGGACCCAAATGGGCGTATTGTATACCTGCCATATCCGGTACACTCCCCTCAGGAATCTGTAGTAGTGATACAAAACGGGGAAAGTCGGCTTAACGATGTTCTTTTCTCTTTTTTTTTGAAGATGACTACCAATTCATTTTCTCTGATTCTTCGTTTCAGGTTGCTCGGGTCGTGTTGGTGCACATCCGTTGCGTGGTCACCGAGGCGCCCAGCTGCACTAGACCTGTTGGGCTCGTAATTAACGACCGCAAACGTTGTTTGCCTAAGTACTACAACTTAGGACCCGCACGACCCATGATGCATGATGCATGATGTGTTGGTGTGCCGTTGAGCATTTTTCGAAGGTTGTGAACGTGCACCCGTCAAGAGCTGATAAGCTGTCCAGCCTTCGGCAGAGATAACGAAACACCACATGCATTCCCTAGCTCGGCCGCCTACGATACGTACTCCAGACAAGTAAAAACGGACAGACCTCCTCCCCCAATAACGCGAAGGGCACCGCTTCCAACCCTTCAATCCACAGTGACCCTTGCTCACTCAAACCTACCTAATCTAAGTAATCTCGTCCAGGCTCCAGAGCCCAGCCACCCTCGACGATCTCCCCATTTATCCGACCTCCCGGCACCATAAAAGGCAACCGCGACCCAAAACCACAGCCAACTTACTTCTTTCCAGCCACACACGACGCACGCACTGGCAATAAACAAACCCCTTCCCTTCTACACGGTACCCTTCCGCAGATCGCAGAAATTAGGGCGGGATTGAGGAGTTACGCGGGATAAGTCTCAAGAAGTAAAGGATTTGAGCCGGTAGTATGGCGTAAGAGATAAACTGACGCGTTATAAATGACGACTACTTGAAGTCGGGCTCGTCCATAGAGGTTTAGATGGACGAGGAGTAGTGAATAATAGTGTAGCAGGTAGATTGAAACGAAAAGCTCCTTGCGAAATCCAGTAATATACTGCATCCCAGGACTTAGCTTTGAGGCGATAAGTTTTGAGCATACCTCATTAGATCACTTGCGTTCAACTCTGGCAACGGTAGACTAGAATATAGTGTGTCATGTAGAAACGGGTTGGATTAAGTCACACCTTGCCAATGGACATGGATTGGAAAGCGAAGTCAATTTGCCTAAAAACGAGATGTGAAGAGGAAGGAAAGAAACATGTTGAATTGACTTGAGTAGAGGGCTTGACAGTTGGTGGGCAAGTAGGCAGGGAAAAGAGAGTTATAGTTCCGAAAGATGTTGTCGCGTGCGGGATTGCAATTCGAAAAACAAGCGCCGATGCAATGTCGGGGCTAGGATCCATTGGTTTTCCCTCAGCGAGGTTGTTTCTTGCCCTTCTAGCTTCTCCCAGTCTCAGGTTAGCCTCCGAGCCTTCAAGGTCTCTTGATTCATTCCCAGGCCCCGTCCTACTTCTCACAGAACACCTACTCTATGCAGGTGTCTTCTACTGTATTGAAGCCAGACCTACTCCGTCTCATTCATCGTTGTCCGCACTAATGGTCATGTTCTGACTCTGCCGCGGGACCTACGTCGAGCTCGTGAACTCAGACTTCCAAAATTTTAGTCAAAAGATGTTATTCGTCCTATCGGACATTAACCTTTTGGAGACCCTACTGATCACATGGAATGGATATGGAGCTTCCCGTCCTCTTCCTGTGTGATTTAGGACTTGTCGGTGGTTCTTTACTGGGTATGAACTCGGATATTCGTTTGCCTCTGTTCTTGCTACGTTTTAGGATCGGAACAAAACCCAGGGACTAGCGTTTATCATTCTTCTGTGGTAACAGACATTGATTGGCACCACATTTATTGTTGTTGCGTTCTTATGAATACCCATGTTATTGTGTTGTGAAAGGTTATTTTGCAACGAAGACAGCTCCCGTCTCTCTTGTCTCGTTAGATCCGACCTCCCTTGCCAACTTCTGTCAGAACGCGCACACACACACCACCATCCACCAGTCCATTCTCAGAAGTCCAATGCCAAAAGTGCCAAGAACCCAGAACCAGCTCAGCAAGGCCAGTTATCTCTTTGCATGAACCATTCCAAGGTTGTAACCTACGTCACTTCTTCCTTCCCCTCCCACATTCCCCCATCAGGAGTCAGGACATCCAACAACAGGGAAGGAGGACCCGGTTATCCAAATATATCACTTCCCCCGTAGTACCTGCTCTACTTAGAGCCAAGCTTCCTTGCCATACTTACTTACCTCCTGATGTATAGTCTGACCGACTGACGTGCCATCAACATCTGGCAAGTTGCACACATTCCACAGTGACCCTTGCTCACTCAAACCTACCTAATCTAAGTAATCTCGTCCAGGCTCCAGAGCCCAGCCACCCTCGACGATCTCCCCATTTATCCGACCTCCCGGCACCATAAAAGGCAACCGCGACCCAAAACCACAGCCAACTTACTTCTTTCCAGCCACAAACGACGCACGCACTGGCAATAAACAAACCCCTTCCCTTCTACACGGTACCCTTCCGCAGATCGCAGAAATAGAATGTAGGGCCGGGATTGATAACGTGTATACGAACCTTCATTTCCGTCTACCCTTGGGATTATGTGTTGGGGTATATGAATGTATCGGTATGTATTAAGAAATGAATTAAGGGTTTATTTTTGCGCCCTGTCAATCTCGTTCCCCCCCTCCCCGGTCCCCCCCTATATCTCGGTCTGTGTTGTCACGGGTCGCTGCACGGTGAGTGTTCTGTGGGGAGTTATATGAAATTCCATCAGGCCTCGTGTCGCCACCTCCCTCTTTTTTTTTCCGTTTTCTGTTCTCGAATCTTATCAACGGGCGTGGTATGCGCCTAACCCCCGGACTTCCGGATGCAACGTGGCTGTTATCTACCGCTTCTCTACTTCTTCATTTTTATTTATTTGCTTCTTGTTCTCGCCTTATCGAAGACAACTTTTGCTCCCGGGTTCGGTGATATGCGCTTCGTCCCGCTCTCCCCATCGACGTGTTCTTTAAGAAAAAACACACTTGCCAAAATAGATGAAGGCATCCAATTCTCCGAAAATTCGCGTGTCCCAGACGGACCCCACCCGCACCACGACCAAATCAGAAAGAAAAGGACCTCGAGAAAGCTCACCAAGAATTATATTTTCGGACTTCTAGACATAGGGAGAGGGTCCCAGACGGGTCCCTGTTTCCTCGAAAATTCGCATATTCCAAACGTTCTCCCCACCACGACCTTAAACCAGAAACACAAGAACGTCGCTCAAGAAAGCTCACCAGGGGGGTTTTCTGCCTTCGGAATTCGCCACCTCACCCAATCAAACAACATACATGCACCTCATCTGATCTTGTCCTCCCAGCCTTCCATCTCCTTCCGCTTCGCCCTCTCAGAACTTCTCGCACCTCAACCTTCTCCCGCCACCGCCACCACATCTTTCTCATCCATGACACTTCTCTTGCTCCGTTCCTCCTTCCCACTCCCACTCCTCAGCTTGGCCCCTCCCACACTCCTCTACTCCCACCGCTACCTCTCCTGTTGAGTAAGATTACAAGATTTTCAAAGTTTTGAAGGGGAAGTGTCAGTTTTTTTTGAAAAACGAGGGAAGGAAGACAGTAAAGAAATGGATAATGTGGGGGATATGAAGGCGGGAATGGGGACCTTCGTCTACGAACCCCCCTCACGGTCCCCTTCTCTTGTGCCGGTGGCCCTTCGAAAGAAGACGGCTCTCTCCCCCTCCCTCTTCCATTTGATCCGTCTATCTCAAACTACTTCCATCCCCTCCGCCGCGGTCCTTAGATCCCCTAACCTCCAGACCCTCCACGCACACCGCTACCGTCCTTCTTTTCATAACCCCTCCTTATTGGTCCCAACCCCCTCGCTCCACCGCCCCCTCACACCCCCCTACTCCCGCCGTCTTTCCCCCAGGTGAATAAAATGAAAAATTGTTTAAAACTTTGAGGTTCTGGGGAAGAGTTAGTTTGACAGAAGAAGAAAAGCAACTGGGAAACGATAATGTCAGTGACGTCAACGCAGAAGGGACAGGATACGAAGGCGAGAATTTAGGCCTTCGTCTGACGAAACTTGCTTCCTCGGCCCTTCGAAGAACCTACCTCTCTGACGTCGCACTTATAAGAAGATCAGGAAAGGCCGAGGGGGGCCCACGTAATGAGACAGTTTGTCGAAGTAGAAGTAGAAAGGGAAACTCCTTGAACGCCTCGAGGCTCATAAGTAGCTCTATATCAGGACACCAACCCTCGTTGTTAAAGGTGTAGAAGAAGAAGAAAAAGGCACGAGGATAGAGGTAGGAAGAGCATTCGTATAAGTAATCTTTTGTTTTGGGCATCCTCTCACGGCTATATCGTCATATCGTCCCAATCGATTCTAATCGTAATCTACTATCGATTGATAGGACTGGAGCGGGCTTGGACATAGATGGGGAGAGCTACGCGATTTGTGTGTGCACGTTAGGGGAGCCCCCGTGTTATCGATTGCTGTTAGTGAGCCGTGTGTTACATACTTATGATTGAATTGATGTTGTCATGGGATCGATTGCGGAGGCTTGTTGTGGCTTGCGGAACGTAAAACGTGGTTATTTAACTTTTTTGCAATCGATGCGCCGTGGTTTGGATCGGTTCCGGGGGGTGATTGAGATGAAATGCGAACTGAGGATCTGAATCTGGTATTTCATCTTTCAATTAAACTATTTGGCGGGGTGGTTTGTCGTGTTTCCGGTGCCACTTACGTCTTCGGTTCGTGGCGTTGGATACAACAACATGGACCTATAATGTCCTATTAGGCACACACCCTGATGATACCTCTCAGAGGATTCGCGATATGCACCAGAGGTCTCTCGGTTAGTTCTCGCTTCCATGCCTGAACATACAACCGATCTCATCGTACCCTCTTTCACCCATCCATATTGCTGGGGTTGAACAGACCAAACGATAATCGGTGAAAATGAGGGAAGAAGATCATCTAGGAGTGGAAGGCAAGCCAATGGCCCAATGCTCCGTTATCTCCGTCACGTGCCCTCACCGACCTGATCAGCGATAACGCTGATCCCAACTTCGCACAGCGACTGACAAAATTCAGCTCCGCATTTCATAGGTAGACGAGCCCTCCACTTGGTGCTGATTTTTTGTCCTCTGTTCTGAAGTACGAGCTAGCTTGTGTGATACAACATAAATTTTGACCTCACCCGCCGCTTCCTCCTTCCTTTCGCTTGAGGTTTCACAAAAAAAATCACGCAAGGCACGCTTACTGCCTGGCGCATCTCCCCATTTTGAGGAGGCCGATCGTGCCAGATTCATTCGTTTATCCGAAATCTAGGCTCCTCCGAGGAGTACGCGCCACACCCATAATATATACTCTTCGCTTTTGTACATTGGGCACAAATAATGTTCGGTTCCGCTCAAATGCAACCAGAACCTCTCTAGAAACCTACGCCCTGTTACATTTCACGGACCGTCGGCTCGACGGCCCTCCGGACATTGAGGTTTGCCACGCTTGCCGAGATGATTGATGATTAAATTAACACTCGCCTCCTCTGCCTCGAGGCGGGGGTGCCTCGAACTATGAAGACAGATACTCCCAAGATCTAGGCCGCTCTCCCAGCTCTTGTGTTGAGCTGGCGCCTTGTCACTGGCCAGTTCAACAGGTAGCTTCGGAATCGTAGAAGGGACAACCGGGAGGCTATCCGTACGGCTTCTTCGAAAATTTCTTGTATATTGGTTGGTTAGTCTTATCTTTTGGGGAACACACTGTTTTATGTGTAATGCGTGCATAAACGAGAACTTCCTTATCCGAGGTAGGAATATTCTATTTCTGATGCTACAGTTTTCAATTGTGGCTTCGAAGTACAAGCGACCACTGACAGAATGCTGCCGCCGCAGGGGATTCGTGGCAGTTCTGTAGTTCAGTGTGGCGATGTCTCCTGAACCTTCAAATAGTTACGAGCGGACGAGCGTTATGGAAGCTTCAGGAAACCCGCGGTTTAAGGAATGAGCTCATAAACAACAGGGACGCCGAAGGGTTTTCGACCTATCAGACCTCAAACCATCCGGCGGCCGTTCGAAACGCTCAGAAGAAAGGTGGTTGGAGTGTCGGTTAGTGCGGCCAAAAGATCGAGGGGACAGGTCATTTGAATTTTGTGTTCAATGCCCTGGACGCGGAAGCCCAGTATACGAGATGACTCCCCCTTTTACGTATTTACTAACATCAAGACCGTAACCTCAGTCAATTCCGCTAAAGAACAATAGACCTACAAGATACGTCGAGTCATAACTCTCGGTCAGGGAGGTACCTGGTCAGGGTATCTTATCCTCGTTCATGTTGTCACCCGTATAGGATCGTCGCCTCTCGCTTACGAAGTCCCGAGCAAACTGTGAGCTTCGAAGACCGAACGACCTTACCGACCCACAAACCCTTGACGTGCAGCACAGCTGCGGGTTAATTCAGTAGGTTCTTCTAGAGTACTGATGCGAAGCTCAAGTTCCCAACCCCAAAGACGAGCCTCTAATTACTTCTGCCTTCTGCTGATCAGAAGAGTTTGCAACTTCTTAGAATCCGCGAAAGCTGTTCAAACTTCCACTGATCTCTCCCTTCCAAGTTTCCTACGAAGAAAGCTTCTGAGCTCGGGGGATTCGTCCACAATTTTCGTTACCCAACTCGGGTTTCTTCCATTCCTCATGCCAATTCACTGATACAGCATTAAGGTCCAAACCGCGATCTTTGAGGCCACTCCGAATGGAATCGAAAATGAATGAAAGCGTCTGATCAGAACATTCCATATATCACAGTGATGCGGAAATGTCAGGCTAATTAATATGTGCGAGGCTACAACTGGGCGTCTTCCAGAGCCTATCGTATTCGGACTACTGATGGGCCGCTCACCTTCCACAATTGAACACAGCGCATCCGAGTTGCTTTTGGCTCGCCATGAGATCGACCGCTCCGAATGGCAGGTCTGCTGCGGCTGTAGTTCGCATGATCTTAACCGCCTAGAAACTCGAACCCAAACTTTGGCTGCGCAGGTATCTTGAGGGTTGGAGACGACCTTGGGGGCACAGATTGTCACTCGATGTCTTATGTACTATAAGCCCCGCCACGACTCACTTAACCTCCCGAGCTTCTACGAGTTCGCAAGGGTGGACGGTGGGGATATGGGGATGCTTGTCAAGCCTGGTGCCGGAACTTGGACCCAAAAGCACCGTCTCGGACAGTGGAGCCTTTTGGCCGAAGTGAAAAAGAACCCATCACCTTCTGCTTTCAAAACAGCATGTCAGGTGTAGCCAGAGGCGTTAACTGTCACAAGTTTGACAAGGACACCAAAACATGGCACATGCGTCCGGAACTCGGAACTCGGATTAAACCCACATCCCCTACTAAATGAGGATGGCGGATAGATTGGATTGGGATGGCCGGGTACAACTTTTGATAGGTCGAATTCAGGTACGGGTGGAATGTAGACATTTGGTGGAGTCGCTGAGCTAGACTCGTGGGCGAGGGATGGCCGTAGAATGATGACTGACCGAAGCGAGGAGGGGTGGGCAAGCAAACTTCGAGATCGAGGTTTTTCTGCCGTTCTGAATTTGCTCGTGAGCAGCCTTGGGAAAGGAGATTGTTCTCGGCAGCCAAAAAAAAAGGACCAATGTGGATGCTCCGACTAATAAATCATCCCCCGTCCCCAGGTGCCCAGCTATTACCTCCGGCCTCAAGGCTACTATAAAGTGCAATGCTCGGTTTTGTAAAAGGCAGTGTTTCCCTCGGAGACGTAAAATGAGACCAGTCGGCGAACAACCTACTGGGATTCTTGCGAAGTTTAAGTCTACTCATATCAAACGTGTTTGATGTGAACCCGACTCACCATAGGTGAGGGTGAGGGTTTCTTCTTTATCCACTACGGATGTCAGCTGAAATCTTCGGTGGCAGATCACGATGTACCAGAAGGCTTCGCGTGGATGTTGTCTTACCGGTTTCTCCATGGTTCTGAGGTGCGAGGCAAGGTAGCTATATGGAAGTGACTATTTGACCCAAGAGCGATGATTTGGCGACCTTGGCCCAACAGGTCGTTTGTCCTTCTGGACGGTTAATCTTACTGGCGCTAAGTGGTTGCTCTGATGGGATTCGATCCCCTTACGCTTGCTCATTAATAGTACTGATATATTTCCATGAACCCTACTTCATGTACATGGAATTCACGCTCGTCCCGTTCAGGAGTATCTGCTCGCTCCACACCACACCATCACTGCTCGCGGATGGATCCGGCTTACTTGCTTGATACTTCTTCGCCACAAGATTATCTCAATCATGTTGAAGTCTTATCAAGGGCCCATGGCGGATGCCCGGAATTGGCACAATCACAGAGGCGCCGTCCTTCAAAAATCCAGTCTCCTTCAAGCTGAGGGTCACCGGGTTGCCTAACACTTAATGGTCAAAGATCTGAAGTTACGATCTTTCAGCTGATTTCCGACGCCGGAATCCATACTGCTTATGGCTTTGATAAACGGATTCGGCTCGCTCAGTTCAAATGGATGTTCGACCAATCATAATTTACCGAAAATCATCCAAACCACCATCCGTGAGGATAAATCATCACGATGACGCACATCATCTGTCAGCGGCAAGGAGCAACTGTACGGTCTGCTATGAGCACATCACTTCTTACTGAGTGATTACGAACGCGTGAAGGTCAAGCAGGTGAACTGATTCAACAAAGAGGCGTTGAGGGAGGAGGTATTCAGTCTATATCGGGTTTGGTGAATCTTCTTCCAAAAGTGAGTGGACTGCGTGCACACGCAATGTGCTCAATCCAATATTGGGTGGTTCTTGGTGATGGACTAGGCTGAAACAACAAAGTAGGAGGTTCAAGAAGGCTCCACCCATAAGGAGGATAAATATATTGAATACGAGTAGGCATGTTCCAGTCAGGTTTCCTAGTGGTTCCAAGAAGGCCGCGTGCCCTTGGAAAGCTGTGAGTTTTCGGTCAAGGATGGTTTAGTTGGCTGTGGCAGGAACAGGCCAATGTATTAGAAGTATGCATGTAGAGGAGGTAGGAATCCTTCGACGCCGCCGAAGCCCTTGACTCCAACCGTAGTCAAATTCTGTTAGTTACAATATTTCAATGTTCATTTATCAAAGGAAAGAAGGTTCCCTTGATATTTACCCTTGGTGCGGATTTAACAGCCTCGATCTTTCATACCCGAAGCCTCAGGATCGTGGACGCCTGATCGTGGCCTAGACGCAGTAACTCTTTGCGTTCGGAATGAGCTTTTTGGAAGCCCTGCAGCTAGAGCAGTGGCAAATGTTGGAAGCCCGACATTTGAATGAACCAATTTGACCGCACAGAAGATACGCTAACACGACGTCAGTATATCCTCTGGCTGACCATTGATACGTGTTTCCCGGTGACGCAAGCGAGCTGACGTCGTAATTTAGCGCATACCTGCCCCCATGACCTTCAACGCTTAGTCGTACGTCGCAAATGAAGTCACGGGTTGAAACCTCATGCATTGAATGTTGGTATAGTGACTAAGTACTCCTGTGTCAATCTCTCGAAATTTTAGGTATTGGTACGGCTCGGTAGTTGTGCCACAGTGATCAATGTCCCCCGTCAAGATTCGTTGTTGCGTATTTACGTGGTTGAACCAATGAATGGATTAGCAAATGCGGCACGGCAGAGCGTATATAAGCGCCGCGCTTCTTCCGGCTACTTCCATCATTCGTTTCGTTAGTTCATGTTCTGTGGCGCAAATACTTTGCTGGGGAGTACGAGCACTAACGAGAGGGAGCAGCGGAAATTATTGCCCGATCTACCGTGGCGCTAATATCCACTAGGCGGCGGCTCAATATGACTTCTAACGGCGTATCAGCGTTTCGTCACCTATTGAGTCCTTGAGGTCCAAATAGAACGAACGAATTTCAAACCTTCATCCACAGGCCAGGCAGGGTTACGGGACCTGTGCGAAATTAGATATGAACCAAAAGGATGAGAAACAGGAAGCATGCTTTTTCATCCCCCTATACCTACAAGTAAATACTTGCCAGGACAAGGATCATCGAGAAGTGAAATAGGTGGGGAGAGGCGTCGAGCCAGGATCATCCTGATAACATCCGAGAGAGGTAAATTCGGATAATGCAATATCTTGTTAATCTCCCACTCAGGGATACAGGTGAGTTGATAACGATGCCGTGTGATATGAACTCCGGAACCATTCGAGACGTGTTTGTAGAGAACGTGGATTGGGTGAGAATGACGTCCTCCAGAATATTTTTGGAGGGTTCCATGTGGTGATATTTTGGAAGTAAAACTCGAGGAAGCCATGCTTGTGGGGGGCAGCTCGACGTCATGATGAGATGGGGTGGCATGACCTCGGATATCTTGGACAGATTACGCGGAAGCCATATCGTTCAGAAGTATCTTCGACAGCTCAAACATTCAAGAACCTCGACGTTAAAGTCCTGGGGCAGAGAACGTGTTCATGGGAAAAAGCAAGAACCAAGGAGCATAGTTCAATGCGCCTTGATGCCATTGGTTAGTAAGTTGCTGAGGGATTTCAGAACGCAGATGAGCTTGGCGCAAAGTTAATTGTAGTGAAGCTCAACGAGCCGCGTTTGCATCCAGTGATTCAGACGCGTTGGAACAGCCAGGCGATGCCAGGCATGCTGCTACACTGAAGGTAGGCACCTAGATTAAGTACTACTGATGACATACATTCCTCAGATACGTCTCTAGGTCGCTGCTGTCGTCATTGTGATTCGAAGTTTCTGGAACGAAGCTATGACAATGAGGTTTCATCTTGGGAACGAGGATGTTTACAATGATGGATCTGATGTATGTGCTCTCAGCGAGCGGGTTCATGCGAGCAAGTTCTTTTTGCTCCCATATGTAGACAGCTACAAGCAAGCTCGGTATCGAGCGCAAAAAGCTCACACTGAGCTAGCAGCTATATGAGGCCCAGACTCGAGCTCTATGTCTAGCAACCTTAAATGTGAAGGTTTCCGGTGAGTATGACGTGATCAGAATGTGGTCAAAATGGAGGATGTCAGCGCTTCAGCAACAGGACTGGATGATTCGACATAGTATATCGTAAGGATTATCATTCCGTGTAAATTCCGAGTAGGGCTGGGCATCCGGAACTTATTGAAAGGGTACTTACCTCGAAGTTGCCCTTCCCATGGCTTGACGACGGTATTCAATCCAATTGGTGAGAGTTCTGATAGTGCACACCCAGTCGTCCACAGAGGGAGATGGCAGAGAATGATAATCGATGCTGCAGAGTATTTCGGTCTCGTTTGTTCTCACGGAAGCGCAGGGTCATCGAGTAGGAGTTGAAGAAGAGAGCAGGAACAAGGAAGGATATCGCTAAGCCAATAAGCTTAATTTCTCCTCGGTCCTTTAATTATAGGAGTTCGTGATCCGTTCGGCACAAATTTCTAGGCGAAATCAGGGGGACTAGGGTAACTAGATGTCGTTAGAAAAGAGTGTTTTGTCAAGTAGTGGTCTGTTGGCGGCGGCGCTTCAACGTTTGATACTAGAGGAGATGGCGAGTTCCGGAGGTGTTGATTATCCTAACACGGGGTCCAAAAGAGGGAGTCAAGCAATAATTTTATAAACATTTTGTCCGTTGTTCCAAGTAGCAAACGCGCCAAGAATACGGCAATATAGTTGCAATGCAACCGAGACTGGGGAAGCGGGAAAGGGAGGAAGCAAACCTGAGTGACCCTAGGAAGGTGACGAATCTGATGGCAGGCGGCCGGATCACGTGAACTGGGGTACTTACACTCGCCCCAGCTTTGAAAGGGTCCCTGTTTTGTTCATTTCTTCCTCCACCAGTCCTTCAAACAATGCCTCGCGTTCAAACAAACAGGCCAGGTTACTACGAAGCAGGCTCCATCGAGGTGGCTCCTCCCACTGAGGGTCAAGGCGGCATTCGTCGGTTCGCAAAGACCAAGGATACGCTCGTTACCCAGCCGGTCGAGGGTGTCGATACAGTCTACGATATTGTCGAGTACGCGGCTCGTACGCATGGCTCTCGTAATGCCCTCGGCTGGAGAGACGTAGTTCGCATGCATGAGGAAGAGAAGGAAGTCACCAAGACTGTGGACGGCAAGGAGGTCAAAGAGAAGAAGAAATGGAAGTACTTCGAGCTTGGTGACTACAAGTATCACACTTTCCTTGAGGTCAAGGAAATTGTCTCTGAGATCGCTCGCGGTCTGCTTGAGCTTGGCGTCAGCGCTGGCGAGGTCTTCAACGTTTATGCCCAGACCAGGTAAGTGACCTGCTGTTGCATCACGGCGTGTGCCCACTGACTCATTAATTTGCGCGTCCGCAGTCCGAATTGGCAGCTTATTGCCCATGCTTGTTCTTCAGTGTCCGTTACAATTGCCACTGCCTATGATACCCTCGGGGAGGAGGGCCTTACCCACTCACTGAATGAACCGAACTGCGTTGGTATCTTTACTAACGCCGAGCTCCTCCCCGTTCTATCTCGCGTCCTTGCCAAGACACCTTCTGTCAAATACGTAATCTACGACGGTGAACCCCCTTCCACCCTCTTGGACTCGATTGCGGGTACGCGCTGAGGGTGTGAAGGTTTACAGCATTGATGAGCTGCGCAGCTCTTGGCAAGGACAAGCCTACAGAACCACTGGAAGCGCGGCGTCCCAAGCCTGAGGATACTGCTTGCATCATGTACACCAGTGGTAGTACCGGTGCTCCCAAGGGCTGTTATCATCAGTCCAGGCCTAACCTCATCGCCTCCGTTGGTGCCGTCAAAGTTATTCTCGGCCATCACTTGACTTCCGAAGATACGTTCTTGGCCTACCTACCTCTCGCCCATGTTTTGGAGTACATTGTCGAACTTATTTTGCTGTTCGTCGGCATGCCTGTCGGATATGGTCGCGTTCAAGACTCTCACGGATGCATCAGGTGCGCAACTTGCAAGGGCGACATTGCTACTTTCAAACCCTCCATTCATGGTTGGCGTTCCTGCCGGTCTGGGAGACCATCAGGAAGGGTATCTTGGCCAAGGTTAATGCCAGCGGAGCCATCCGTAAATCCATCTTCAACGGTGCTGTTACAGCCAAGAGGAGGAATATTCCCGTACTCGCCACCCTTAGTGACATACTCCTCAGCAGCGTTCGCGCCGCCACTGGTGGTCGCCTGCGTCTTGCTTTGTCTGGTGGTGCTGCCATCAGCCGCGAAACCCAAGAATTTCTCACGGCTGCTCTCGTCACCGTTTTGCAAGGTACATTCTTATCTTATCAGGGTCGCAGGGATATGTTTCTGACATATTCTGTTCCTAGGTTATGGTATGACGGAATCTTGCGGTATGTGTGCCATTCTTCCGCCAGAGCTCATGAGCTTTGGTCCCGTTGGCCTTCCGGTCCCCTCTTGCGAGGTCAAATTCCTCGACGTTCCCGACGCCGGTTACTTATCCACCAACAACCCGCCTCAGGGTGAGGTTTGCATTCGTGGACCTTCAGTCACCAATGGTTACTATAAACGTCCTGACCTCAACAATGATGAGAGTATCTTCACGAAAGATGGATGGATGAGGACGGGTGATGTTGGTCAATGGAACCCTGATGGTACTCTGTCCATCATCGACCGGTACGATTTTTTTCCTTGTTATTTTTAGATGTGGGGGACGCTCATCCCGGTCTGTTCGCAGTCTCAAGAATTTGATCAAGCTCCAGTCTGGTGAAGTAAGTTCTTGATCATATTTCTGATTCAGAACAGCACTCATCAAGTTCCACAATTAGTACATCGCCCTTGAGCGCCTTGAATCCATCTACAAATCCTGCAATCTCGTCGCCAACATCTGTGTACATGCTACGCCCGACGCTAAACAACCCATGGCTATCGTCATTCCCCACGAAGCTCATCTCCGCCATCATCTTGAAACCAAGCCCATTAACGGAACTGATGCTACCAAGAGCCTTCCGGATTTGTGCAACGAACATGCTGTCAGAGAGCTCGTGATGACAGAATGTAACGCCGTTGGGAAAAAGAATGGATTCAAGGCTATGGAATTTTTGGATGCCGTCGTGTTGACTGCGGAGGAGTGGACACCTGAGAGTGGGCTTGTGACTGCTGCGCAGAAGATTCAGAGGTCGAAGATTGCGAAGACCTTTGCGGATGAGATTAGTCAGGTATATGGCAAGCAATGAGTAGTGGGATGATGACGGAGAGAGAATTTCGTCGCCCTGACAGATTGTCATGTTTCATCATTTTCTGGGATACTTGGCGTTCATGCCTTTTATGATTTCAAAGCTTTTTGATGCTCTGGTATTTTGTACCTTTGCTTGGTATGTTGAGTCATTCACTCTTGAACATTGCGGCTATTGTTCTTTGATGGCTTGTATACCAGCCTGTATATATGTTTAATCTCTAATGATCATGATTTTGATTTATTCTTGCGCCTGGCGCTTGGTTCTATCCAGATTATGCAGGATGGATTATGGGAATGTATGTACACAGCAGAACACGAGAAGCCGATCAACACTATACACCTTCGACGATCTGACTCCGACAAGTTTGCTAGCTCACGCCAGGGTTCGCCCTCGTTGGATGGGTGAAACCAACAGAGCCCAGTCTGACATGAGCAGCAAACAATGCTCGGGGTGGGATATCAGAAGGCATAAGTGGGACCTATTTTAGTAGGACTAGTAATAAGTATTGGGACAGGTGGAGAAAGGTGTCGACTCTATATATACGTATCCCGAGTACTTGAGGCACTTCCGTGAGATGATCCCCTCGCAGTCGAGATTTTTAGGTGTGTCCTGGTGATCGGGTAGTTGCGTCTGTAGCTATGTTTCTACCAAGGGATTTTCTAGTGATCAAAGCGGAATGGGCGAAATTCTTGTTGAATTATCAGGATCGTGTTTGGGTGCGATCGAATTGGCGTTTTGTCGGACCAGTGGTTTACGATGAGGTCCGTCAGTGCAGTATGAACAAGAATCGGAGAAAAATCAAAGACGACATTGATCGGACGCCAAAGTGAACCATACCAGAGATGTTGGAACGCTGCGAGGAAAGAAAAATACAGCGTTAGCGTGACTTCCAAGAGTTTTGCGTGACAGGATCGGATAAGCTTGGCGGGTTCTCACGGTCAGGAATATCGTCATCCTCCTCCCGACTCCTTGAGCAAAATGCTTGAAAACTGCCCACAAAATTATCAGCAAGGTGTCTCAACGTCCGTAGTGATGAAGGACCACCGAATTTTTTTGAAAGGAGTCAGTAGGACCCTTTATTTGTAGACTGTAATTAATCTCCGGGAGGGGCCACGCCTTGGCGTGATGCATGTTCACCATCAACCCCAAGACCGGCTTGGCAAGGCGAACTAGCCCACCATTAACGACACATGGAACCCTGTCTTTTCGTTACTGCATTTCTCTCCCTTCTCTCACTCCTTGTCGCGCGCTTTGTCCTCTGGGTCATTACCAAGGCGGCACCCGTTCACTCCTTCAACATATCCAAGATCCTGTACACTTCTACACGAACTTCACTTAGTCAACGCACAGCATAGAAAATTTAGTAGCCTTCAACAAAGCAGCGCTTCCTAAGACGGCCAAACACCCATGCGTCTCCCCTCTCTTGGCAGTTTGGCATTGAGCTTGCTGCTCTCCACCGCGGGTGCGAATGCCCAAGTTACGGTTTACGGACAAATACCCCTCGCTCAAACCAGTACTGCTGCCGGCGCTGCGACTACAACATTGGCAGCGTACAATGATACGGAATTGATCCCCCCACCCTTGCCCACCGCACACACCAGGCAGTTCAAAGTGGATTTACAGAAGGATGCGGTGGGTGTGCCCAACCTTTCGATGCCACATCGAACTGCTTCGTTCTTTGGGTTCTCCATTGAAATGTCGGTTATTAATCAAGTCCGTGAGTGTTACCGTTTCTTTTGTTACGCTTTGCTTTGTGTTGGGTAGAACCCATTTGAACATCGATTGCTTATGTGTTTTCTATCCTACAGTTGGCAAAAATTCGTGAGTGGTCTCCCGCTTTGCGACTCCACACAGCATGATGTAAACGGATGGATAGGTCCTTCATCAAGTCCCATTCCTCAACCTCATGGCCAACCTCCAAGAACGCGCTGGTCACGTCCTCATCCGTCTCGGTGGTAACACACAGGAGTACGCTGTCATGGTGGACCACCTTGACAACGGCAGAGCCATCGCAAAGCAACAGGCTAGTCTCGTCCAGACCGTACGTCCCAAATCCTTTCCTTCCCTCTGTCCTTCACAACGCTTATGGAATTTTGGTGTGATATTTTTAGACCCTGACGCCAGCTGTCTTGTATACGATTGATATGTTTTACATCGCCGCGAATATTTCCCAGTTTGTTAATGTTAACTGGTTCCTTGGTGGGTTTTAATTGTGCAGGCCGACGAACGACGTGGGTGTTGATGTTTCCTGGTGGGTTTAGGTATACCTTTCAACGACACCAATTGGCGCTTGGCTATCGTAGAGTACGGTGAAGCGATCCTAGGCGACAAACTTGTTGGCTTGCAAGCCGGAAATGAACCTGATCTGTACGAGCGGTATGGGCTTTCTGTTCATAATGTGTATCAGGTCCATTGATAATGACAATGATCAATAGACACGGACACAGACCCGCCCCTTACAGTCCGATGGACTATCACCGAGAATTTGGTATGCTGCTCGAGGCTCTCAAACAGAACGACAAGATCCCTCGCAAGAACATCCTCATTGGTCCTAGTTTGGCGACGGGTGATTGGATCCCCCAAATGGTTTGGGATACAGGATTTATCCCTTCGTATTCCGACAATCTTTATGCTCTGACCGTTGAACAGTACGTTTCCATCTCGATTTTTTTTCCCCGAGCCTATTTACCAAGTTTCTTCCATTCCCCTTTTTTCTCAGTTACCCGAACAACAACTGTCACGCTCAATTCGGTACTGGTTCCTTCCAAGACCCGCAAACCAACTTCCCAGCCTACCTTACGCACAATGCTGGTGTTAATCTTGTCGGGCCATATCTCAGTTCTACCGCTATCGCGCAAGCGGCCGGCAAACCTTTTATCATGTTCGAAACTAACACCGCTTCTTGTGGTGGTTTCCCTGGTATTTCGGATAGTTTCGGTGCTGCGCTTTGGGCTATGGATTATGGATTCCAGATGGCGTACTCGAATTTCTCGAATGCATTGTTACATATTGGTGGACAGAATGTTTACTATAATCCTTTCACCGGTTCGTCACCTTGTCTGCAGGTGGTAGTTCTACACTCACACTGATCGTATTTCAGCTCCTCCCACAAATCAGTCAACTTTCAACCAATGGACCGTCGGAGCCGTCTACTATTCCGTACTCGTTCTCGCAGAAGCATTCGGAAAGTCCAATACCTCACAAATCGTCGATCTCACTGGGGCTATCGGGAACGAATTCACGCCTGCTTATGCTATCTATGAGAATGGGCAACTGAGCAAAGCTGCATTGTTCAACTACGTCGATGATCTAGGAGGCACGCGGGGTCCGAGCGATTTGAGTGTCACACTCTCCGTTCCTGGCACCACAAGTGTCAAGGTCAAGTACCTTCGAAGCCAAATCAGTTTCGAGCAAGTACAACATCACCTGGGCTAATCAAGTCCGTTGTTTCCGCTCATCATCTCATCACTATGACACGGGGCTGACAAAGAGCTCATTAATTTAGACTTTTGGTAACAAATTCGAAGTTGATGGCCGCCTTAAGGGGCAACTCAATGTCGTTGATATCCCCTGCAACACCGGAAACGGGGAATGTGTTATCCCCGTTAAAGCGCCCGGTTTCGCGCTCGTGTTCTTTAATAGCGATGACCAATTTGTGAGTCTTGGGCAATCACCGAGTACGTTCACGACGTCTGCGCATACGAAGACTATCAATACTGTTACGATTGACCCTTCGGTACTTGCGACGTCGAATGGGCATTCGCAGAAGGAGAGAATTGGGTTTGGAAGTACGAGTAAGGGGAGTGCTAATGCTGCGGGGCGTGTGAGGGGTGAAGTGTTGGGTGCTGTTGTGCTTGGTGGGGTCGTTGCGGGTGTTTTGGCTGTTGTTGGGCTGCGGTGATATGTTTCGTTGTGTTTTTGAACTTTAATGGATTCTATACTACCAACACATTACTTATATTCATGCCCTGGTGGACAATTTTTCAATGCTGTTGTTACTCGCAGGCTATTCAACTAAAAATAAAGATAGGCTGAGGAAGCCACAAGTGTGGCTGGGATGTCTATTTTTGGGGCGCGATCCTCAAGGTGTCATTTTGCATCAATGCATTGCCCCCAGATTGATGCCCATTCAGCCACCAGCGGGATTCAACTAGACCAAACATACCCAGGGATCGGGATGAGAGCACAAATATTCCAAGGTTTTCCAAGCGAGTCCAAAGCAAATGGGAAATGGTTGAAATATTGAGTGAGAATAAGTTATCGGAGGAGGGAGGGTTGGTTGGAGAGGAGGGAGGAGGAAAGGAGTGGTGGTGTGGAAGATGGAAAGAGCCGAGCCAATAGGAATACGAGAAACGTCTATCTCGCGGCTCTCCAAAGCAAAATACGAAGGCCCGAGTTGTCTTTCTTACGCACGGACATGGGGCTGGAAAATACCAGCCACGAAAAGAAATAGACACCCGCGCAGAAGAAAATCAAACCCGTTCCCTCCAACCCACCCCCCCCCCTCTCTACCCACTCTCCCCAAAAAGGCAGCATCATCCTCCCATCCTCCCTCGTCATGGCGGAAGATGTCGATATGCTCGACGCATCTCGTCACTCTATCCCTCGTCTTTCTCCAGATTCCCGCCCACTGCCTGCCGCCGCCTCACCACCTGACAGCTCAACCTCTACCGGCGCTAGTCGTCGCTCATCACTTGCCGCACTTATGAATCCCGAGCCTGTTTCTGACCACGATGACTCTCGTCATGAAGAGAGTGAAGTCGAGGCTGAGAATCACCTCGTCCCAGAGGAATATGACGTGGAAGATGAAGAGGACGAGGGTAGTACAGGCGATGAAGAGGACGATGACGAGGAAGACAGTGAACCCGAAGGTGAAGAAGGGGACGATAGTGCAAAGGACAGTATACTCATTGCTGCTGGGACTTCGACTGCATCGACTATAACGCCTGACGATAGGGAGTCAACGGCAGCAGCGGCGGCGGCGATTAGCCCGAGGAGGGAGTCACCAGCATCGCGTTCCATCTCTATCCCCGTTCTCATTCATCCTTCCCCTTCTAACCCGGTTACGAACTCGGCGCCTTCTCCGCCCGGAGGTTCCGGCCTTATGCCGTCCGTTTCTGCGCCTCCGGGCCCTGTTGCTGATTCTTCGAAGCCTGTGTCTTCGGCCAAACCCCGGTCGAAGAAGCCTGCCCGGTCGCCGTCACCATCACCGCCCCCGCTTCCTCCCGCCCCGCCTTTGACAACTATTCGGTTGGATATTAAATTGGGTGGTCCCGAAAATTATGAGGTTGATGTATCGAAATTGGCCAAAGATAGTGGACAGCGACCGCCAACGCCGCCACCGAGGATTACTATCAAACATCCTATCAGTGAGAGTGAAGCTGATACTGATGGTGGCAAGAAGAAGAAACGAAAAGTACGTTTCATAACATACCTCCTTTACTTATCCGAGCTCATCGTATGTTGGTCTCCCCCCCCCTTTTTTCAGAAAAATCCTACGTCGGATTATTATGATGTTTCTGATCCTTTTATCGACGATTCTGAGCTCGCACTCGACGAACGAACGTACTTTGCTCAAACTAAGCAACAGGGGTTCTACGTGTCCAGCGGAGAAGTTGCACTTCTCAAAGACAAGTGCGTAGTTCTCGTTTTAAAATGACAATATGCTATATTGACATTTAATTCAGGTCGCCAAAGAAACCCAAGTCAAAGAAGATGATATCACTCGCGGCTGCTATCAACGCCACAAACGGCAGCGCGTCCGTCAAACAAGAATCAAAACACGCCCCTGTCGAAGGTGGCGAGGATATCAGCGCGAAACATGATGAAGAAGAGGGAGAAGAACGCGTTGGTCAGAAACGGAAGAGGTATATTACAGTTGTCGAGAACGGCAAGAAGAGAAAGGTCATTGATCAGGTATGTATCCTATTGCTACTCCATACATGGCCACATCTAACTTACGAATGCTACAAGTCTTCGTTCCACCCCGAATTGCAGGCATCCATCGAGAAAATGAAAGAAGCAATCAAAGCTGGTACGTCCCCCCCCACCACCATTCCCTTCCCTACCCCTCCCAACAAACATCCTCATTCCTTACCTCAGAAAACTGGAGTCAAAAGGGCAAATTCCCACCAACCCTCAAACCCCAACTCTCCCAACTCGCACTACAAGCCATCAAACTTGACGAATACGACGAACATTTCTTCAGCCTCATGCCAGTCTTGTTCCCCTATAACAAATTCACAATGACCAAGTTGATAAAGCGGACGGTATTTGCGGATCATATTAAGTTGTTGCAAGATAGACAGGAGGAGCTTTTGAAGGAGTTGAAGAGTCTAACAGATGAAGGGTTCCAGAAAGCGGAAGAGGAGTGGGCGAAGAGCGTTATGGCGTGGGGTGAGTTTTTCTTTCCATCATAAACACACAAAGAGGTTAACAAAGTACCCCTATGTCGACGTAGACCGACGTCAGGAGAAGACGAAATCGCACGAGACAGACTCAGCGGGACCGACGCGCCATCCGACGGAAGAAATGGAAGTGGATGGTACTACCAGCGTCGGACCTGCTCAACATGGCGAGGGCAGTGAAGGTAAAGATGGAAACAAGGACCCGAAGGACCCGCAACCTCCGCAAAAGAGGTACCGCCTGACGGAGCAAATGAAGAATATTGTGTGGCAGCTGGTACTCCTGAGTAATGAGTGTTGTCGACTGGAGAACGAGAAGAAGTGAGTGTTTTCCTTGACCATATTGGTGCCGGTGATTGGTGGTGGCGGATTCACTGATTGTGTTTCCCGGGTTATAGTTCGTTGGAGGGCTCGGTTATTCAAATTAGCGAACAGGGCTCGCGGAAGAACCTCTACCAGAAGATCGTGGCACAGTTCCCGGATGGCTGGATGAATTCTGGACATATCTCCAGGGAAGGTGCGTTTTTGGGAGACTTTTTTTGCTAAGGAAGCATATTGAAATGTGCTTCTAGTGAGTGTCATGAAAAAGAAGTACGAGAAAGAGGCGATGGAAATCGAAGAATAGAGCTTCAGCCACTTTATCATCCTGCCCCGAAACACGGATATGCACCTCCCTGTACATCCGGACAGTCTTTATCCCCCATACATTTATCACATTACCCCCTCCTTAATTCACTCTCCCGTATTTTTCCTCCGTTCTCCTTATTACCCCTTTAGCTCCCCGTTGTCCGCTACATGTTCGCTCTCCTGGATTTCCATGTGAAGTAGTCACTTTTTACGCAGTTGACGCGCTGATAATTGTACGATGGTATTCTTATTTTTCCCCTTTCTTTTTCGTTCATTTGTTGGTGTTGCTCGAACCCCGGTAGCCGCTTTTCTTCTTCTCTTGATTATTCACGTTTTATCGTATATCAGGCTCAGCTCAAATACAATAGTAAGGTGTTGTCATTTTGTACGATTGCACCTGGTCGAACTGAGGAATTTGAGCTGAGCCTTAATAGAGGCTGTACTATCCCAGTTCTTAGAGATCCTCGACACATTGCACAACCCGAACCCGTACAACTGACGTGGTGAGTGCGCAGACACCGATTGAGACCTGGTCAGCTGGGGAGGATACAGTACCCTTGCTACTTAGAAACCGAGGTCCTGCTAATGAAACTGCAGACCTGTATCCTCTAGGTTGTTGCCGAAAGAAACGGTTTGTGAGCGTGGTTGATCCCCTTTATGTTGGAAGCAAGCGAAGAAGCGATCGAGGAGGAAAGTGTGCCATTCAAACAAGGGATGAATAACCGAGGTACAGTACTTCCCAATTCCCCAGATCCACTGATGTCAGGAGGACGACGGCGACGGCGTTGGCGAGGCGTACTATGTATTAATTATATTGGTGGGTTAGACAAAATCGATAAATTTAATTGCTTTGCTTCCTTTCCTGAGAAGACATCGTCCAGTTTCCTCGTCGGACAGTACTTGCCAAAAAGAAGGGTACCCTTTGCCTTGAGTATTAACGAAGTTGGCATTGACATCGTCACCCCATTCGTACCCAAACCGGATGGCGGGCGCATCCTCGTATGCCAAAAACCCTTTGTATAAACCAATTCCAAGAGGAAGCAAAGGGCCAGGTCGTAGTCGGAAGCGAACATGTGGCTGCCGGTCGGGGGAAAGAGGAATATAAATCCCAACCACGTTGCGCCTATCCTGCACTACAAGACGATAACTATCAACCCCGTCGAAAGAGAATCCAACTGTCTCCCTCCAACTCCACAGAAATGGCACTACGCGCAACGTAGTCGCCGCGAAGTCCGATCCCATGCATAGGGGCATCTTTACGGATGTGCCGAATCGAAACAAGTTTGTGTGCCATTAGGGTAGCTGATGGCCCTGTTCCAACCAGTTGTACCCTCTGGATGTGCAACCACCCAAAGGAAGGAATTTCGTACCCTATACATATATAAGTTGACCGCAGTACGTGGAGAAACGATCGCGCAAAACCACTGACATATGGATCCGGTGGCGCTGAAAGCAAACGTGAAATCAAGAACGGGTGCTTCGCGATCAACGTCCATGGTGAGTTGTGTCGGTCCTGATTCTTCCTTCCCAGGTCCAGATGGTTCTAACAATGCCTGGGGGACGGGCTCTTTCGAGTTGAGGTCATAGAAATCCATCTGCCCAGTATTCCGGGCTGCGTAAAGCCACCATCCACCGGGGATAAAACCCACATACGCCGTATCTTTGTACATATCAAGGATGCGTGCCTTGGGGACCACCGTCTTTTTCATCCAGATTTGGTCGATTGTGAGACGAGGCCATATCCATTCGCGGAGGTCATTGGTCGTGAGTGTATCGATGGTCCCATTCTCCGGGCGCGGAATATTGAAATGTCGGGCGGCATATCTCTTCGCGAGGGAGTGCCAGACCACTCGGGCTTCCGCCGCCTCGCGAGACTTTCCGGTAGACTGAGCACTTGCTTAGGCGGATGTTGGAATAAAAACATAAAGTCAGGGCGCACTTGGTGCAGTGAAATCACGTCAATGAAATCTAGATGTAACGCAATTTCTGAGAGCAGTTCGAGAGGCAGGTCATAGATTCCCATCAGTTGTCGTGCAGACCTATGGAGAAAACTGTGAACGAGCTATGCCCCGTTCAATTCGTCTATACATACGGTAGGCAATTACAACGACTCTGCAGACAAAAGGAAGAAAATCATGCAGGATAGGGACGAAACCACAAATGTGCATGTGAGACGCGGAGGTCACAAAGCATTGAGCGCTCAGCGTTCGTGACTATTACACCATCAATTACGATCATTGCCTATTCTCTTTTTTTCATCCCTCCTCTAGGTGTACGTTGGTATTGAAACTAATGCTGGGGGGTAATGAAGCTTCATTGAAGCATCATTTATGCGGGATAACCAAAATCAGCCAGTAACGCAAAAGTAACACCAACTCGGTGTTGGAGCACCAGGCGTCGTCTCATACAATACATATATATATGCAATCCGTAGTTTTAACTCGCTCTCCGGGGTCCTATCCCGGTATAATAAAAGGTAGGGCGAGTTGGGTTCAATCGCCGCTTGTGGGAGGGGAAACACGAAGGAGAACCGCAGTGTTTTACTTGGTGACTTAGAGTCCGTTTTCGTAAGATAGTCTGCCTCCGCCTTCCCACGATCCGGTAGTCTTATTTCGTTCCGTCTGAGTAAGGGGGCCGTCAACTGTCCGTTTGGTTGTCAGTCCTCGTACTGGGACCCGGGGCCGAATCGACTTTGGAACACTCTCCCGAGGTATTGCATTGAGGTATTGCACATTAGGCATCATTTTCAGA
Source organism: Calvatia gigantea (assembly GCA_025093985.1). NCBI lineage: Eukaryota > Fungi > Basidiomycota > Agaricomycetes > Agaricales > Lycoperdaceae > Calvatia > Calvatia gigantea. Next base: position 78,663 of record JACAAK010000015.1, read on the forward strand.
ATAAGCCTTCCCATGGACCCGCAGACGGAGTTCGCTTGCCCGTTCCATTCTAATTGGTGAAGAGACAACACTCTCATCGGCCAGTCTCTGAAGACATTGAGAAATGGATGTGCCAAGGCTTCTGAATGTAATTGTGAACACTTTGAGGTTCGAAAGGCGGGTGGTAAGAGTAGAAAAAGTGGATGAGCTGAGACAGGATAGCATAATTTCTAACGTGCATAGTTGAGGTAGAGGGGAACCGCTGAGGAGACTATGGAACTCGGACGCCGCAAGACTTCTGCCAATGACGGATAATGACATAAGTGTGTGGGAGTGACGTCCAATATACGCAACGATATGTGGAAAATCCCGTGGTAATGGTTTCAACCAAGACTCTGGGAAGCTTATCCGCGGCTTCTTCAGCTTTGGAAGGTGGACATCAAAAAGGGCCTGTGTATACATGTCTTGTATTAGTGTAGCCGGCCTGTCAGAATTGGAATTGAGCTCCCAATCGATTTCTGTGAGACTCGCCGAGTGGAGACGGAGGAATGTGGACAGAGCACGGTCCTGGGCACTCCGACTGCTACATGTTTCTATGGGTTTTAACGCCTGGAGGTTAGGCAAGTGGAAAAGGGCCGTGTAGAAAGTTGGGTGGTCCGCCGATGGCGATAATTGGATGATCAAGGTCTTGACAGCGCTTGAATGTAGGTGGAGGAGGACGTGACGGTCAAGCAGATGAGAAATGGGTCGACCTCCATGTAGGCACTGTTCAGGATGCGGAGTTCCAGATTCGCAAGCTGAGGAAGGTGGAATGGGGTTGTGAAGAGGAAAGGGATTGATTGAAGAACAGTGCTGAGGGAGAGACTTTGAAGTGTAGAACCGAAAGCTAACCACCCGATAGTGATTATCTCGATGCATTATTTAAAGAAGAGTTGATTGGTGTGGCAACAATAGCAATCAATTGTAAGGCCTCGTTAGCTGGTGTAGTAGGACGATGAGAGTCTTGGCTTTGCTAACATGCGCTTTGAGTTTGCGCAACTGGCCTCCCGTGATGGGTGTAGGAAGGAGGGTTTATCTTTGAACGGTGGACTACCGTGACGAATGACTTCAAGTGTTAACTTGCGGACATATTTTGCCAAAGAACGTGTCTGCCTTGCCAGCGGTCAACATGACTGTACGTCAAATGTAACTCAATCACTTACAAAATTTTAGCGTGATTTCCGGAACCACTAACCAACATCGATTCACCCAACCCAGAGAGTGAGACTTCATGATATCGTAGTGGCATGGTGATATAGAAGGACGCGTGGTTGGCTGAGTATAACTGACACAGTTGATCGTCTGGGACAAATTGGGAGATGTTGTGCCATATCTCGAGAGGGATATCTGGACTTGGAGATACGTGGTTCAAATCTGAGTGGAAGAGGCCTGAGGTCATTGCTAAAAAACTGAAATGTTGGTGCGTTCATAAGGTTACTCAATGTAGCGCCCACCGTACGAATATTGTGCAGGGTACGAAAGGAACCACATGAGAACCAGAGGGTGCAGTGCAAGGGGTGTACCTGCGCAAGCCCAGGATCTCTTTTAATGAACCTTTTCTCCTCGTGGGCGTTACGTTCAGCAACTTTTGGGCATATTTATTCGGATTCGTGAGATGTGACGAAGGGCTCAACAAGCAAATCTACTGTCGCGAGACGTGAGGATCCACAAACTGATCCACAGAGATCGGGGGAAGAGGGAAGGGGTGAATCGGGAAGACTAGTATTTTTGACAAAATTACGCTGGCCTAATAGCATGCTCCAAATAAGCTCTAGGACACCAGGGGCGCCGTTTGATACAAAATACCTATGCGGTCCGTAGTTTAAGCTCACTTTCCTATCTGATACAAAAGGTGGAGTGGGCTGGGTTCGATCACCGCTTGCCGTTATACAAAAAAAGAGAGGGGGGAAACACAGAGGAGAAACATCTGGTGGTATGTATCTCGAATATTTGCGGTGACTTCGATGAAGTTCCTAGAGGAAAAGGGCGTATTTCACTTGGTCACATTGAGTCCGTTTTCAGATAGATCAAATCGCAGTCAGTCCGCTCCTTCCCATGGTACGGGAGTCTCAATTCGTTCTATCCAAAGGGTAGGACCATCAAGTGTCCTTTCCGTTGTCAACCCCGGCCAGAGATCGGGGGGACGAGTCGACTTTAGAACGTCCTCTCGAGGTATTGCATCGAGATATCGCACGTTAGGCATCGCTTCCAGGATTAGCCTTGCCATGGACCCGGAGATAGAATTTGTGTGTCCGCTCCATTCTAATTGCTGTAGAGATAATACATTCATCTCCCAGTTCCTGAAGTCAAATGAGAAGAGTGGAGGGTACGCGCTAAGATATCTGAATTTGATTGTGAGCGTTTTGAGGCTCGGAAGGCGGGCGGCGAGAGTAAAAAAAGTGAATGAGCTGAGGCAGTCCAGTGCGATTTCCAACGTGCATAGTTGAGATAAAGGGGCGCCGTTAAGGAGACCATGGAATTCGGGTGTGGAGAGACTTCGACCATCGATGGACAACGATACGAGTGTGTGGGAATGACGTCCGATGTACACAAAGATGTCCTGAAAATCCCCTAATAATTTCATCCAAAACATTGCGAAGCCTATCCGTAGTTTCTTCAGCTTCGGAAGATAGACATCAAAAGGAGCTTGGGTAAACGTGTCTTGTGTCAACGCATTCGGCCAGCCGGGCTCGGAACTGAGTTCCCAATCGATTTCTGTGAGACTTTCCGAGTGAAGGCGGAGAAAGACGGACAGAGCATGATTATGGATGCTCCAACCGCTATATGTCTCTTTGAGCTTGAATGTCTGGAGGTTGGGTAGGTGGGAAATGGTAGTGTAGAACATTGTGTGGTTAACCGACGATGATAATTGGGCGCTCAGGGTCTTGATAGTGCTTGAGTGCGAGGTGATGAGGGGTGCAACGATCGAACGGATGAGAGATATGTCAACATCCGTAGAAGCATAATTCTGGATGCAGAGGTCCAGATTCGCAAGCTGAGGAAGGTGGATAGGAGTTGCGGAGAGGAAAGGAATCGACTGAGGAGCAATGTCGAGTGAGAGGTTTCGAATTGTAGAACCGAAAGTTGACCACCCGGCAGTGATCATCTCGACATACGATTCGAAGAAGAGTTTGTCTGCGTGGCAACAATGCCAGCTGATCGTAAGGCTCGTTAGCTGGTCTAGTAGAACGATGAGAGCCTTGGTTTTTTGGGCCCGTGCATTGAATTTGCGGATCCGGCGTCCCCGTGATGTGTGTAGGAAGGAAGAGAAAGTAGCAAGGGTCTTGATTTGTGGTGGTTTATCTATATCGTGCATCCTCCCGTAACAAATGACTTGGAATGTTAGCTTGCGAACATATTTTGCTAAAGAAGGCGTTTCCCTTACTTGCAGTCAACAAAAGTGTATATCGAATATGACTCGATTACTCACAAAATCCTAGTTTGTTTTTTGGAATTGCCAAATACCATTAGCTCGTCCGGCCCAGAGAGTGAAACTTCATAATATCGGAGTGGCATGGCGATATGGAAGAGCGCATGGTTGACCGAGTACAACTCACGCAGTTGGTCCTCTGGGAGAAACTGGGAGATAGAGTGCCATATCTCGAAAGGTAGAGTTGAGCTTAGGGATACGTGCTTTGAATCTGAGTGGGAGCAGCCTGAGGTCATTCTTGGGCGCTCAAGGTAACAAGGAGACCTTTGTGCTTCATGGACAACTCAGTTGTTCTCACGATGGGACACAAACACGACCCATGCTTACAAAATGATGATCACGGAAGAACTCATTGCATGGCCCACACCTGCAATATGCATAAGCGCAAGGTCTCCATTCTTGACCCTCCGTAGCCAACTCATGGATCTATTCCCATTGTTTATTGCCTACATGTGAGGGCAATGAGGATAGAAAGGGAGAGTGGGAAGAGGAAAGGGGTGGGTCGGGCAGACAACTACTCGAAGAATATGAACGATCATACTGTGTTGATACGCCTGCCAAAGGGTTCTGGCAATGAGGGCGAGGTCGGCTTGAAGGTGTTTCACTGCGCGTGACAAACCAGTGACACTGAAAGTGAAAGTGAAGTAAAAAATCGGTGCCTCTTAGTTGATGTTCACAAAAAGTCATGTCCGCTCCGCTTCCTCTGCGCTCTGGATGGAGGACTCCAATAGTAGCTGGGGGGACAATTTCTTTTGAGTCGAGGTCATAGAAATATATATGTTCAGCATCCCGAGCCACGAGAGGCCACGTCCACCAGGAATAATGTTGAAGGCCACCAGATGATAGATCTTCGTACAGGCCAAGCATAGGGGTTATTGGGTATCCACCGGTCCTGAAGAACTATGGAAGTTAAAAAAGAGTAAAAACAAATAATACGAATTCTATATATGTTGGTATGAGGAGGATAGGAAATCAACCACCCAAAATGTTGTGACAGTTTTCCTGAAAAGACATCGGCCAGCCTCATCATCGAAAAGTACCTCCAAAAAGCGGACAGGTTTTTTCCCTTGAGCGTGAATAAAATTCGCGTCGGCGTTGCCATCCCAGTTGTAGCCAAGGCGGATAGCAGGTGCATCCTCATATGTTGCACATCCCATGTATATACTGGCCCCGGTAGAGAGTGGGAAAGAATATCCTATTCGGAAGCAGATACAGGGTTGGTGATCGGTGGAGAGAGGAATGTAGATGACAACCAGGTCCCTCTTGTCTTGGATGACGGGATGATAGCCGGTAGCGCCATCAAAGTGAAGGGATGGGGCGTTCCTCAAGACGAAAGGCTTGTCAGTATAAGATGAAAGAATACAGTAAGATAAACTACGGAATAATCAGTGAGATAAGATAGGAACAACACATAGTATACTCACCTCAGTTGCTCGAGATACGCGCGAGAACTGAGGTGACGGCTGAAAATTGTGGCCCACTTATACTACAATGGACGGTCAAAGATAATCATAGACAATAGGTGAGGGAAATAATAGAAAGAGTGGCCATGGACAATAAGAATAAAAGAACGACTGAGGGACGCGATCCAGCGGTCAACGCCATGACCCGTGCCACTCGGCCTCAGCCCGAGTTTGCTACTCCAACATAAGACCAAATGAGCTTTGTGACCCCCCTCCATCGCCCTGATATCCGACCTCCGGGTCCCAGTCCACAAGGAGACGAGAGAAAGGTGGTATCCGGTAAATGAAGATATCGTCCGAAGCAACACAGAGGACTCGGTCTTCCCCAATAAAGTATATCTTTTCCTGCGTTCGAAGTGAGTTAATGTCTTTGAATTGAACGGAACGTGAACTTACGCAGCGGAAGTCTTCCCTGATGCGTATACCTGCTGACATGAGCTCTGTCGGTGTGCATTCCTTCCATTTGAACACTTCGATCCAACTGTTCCATCTAACAAGAACAATGAAATTTTGTGCGACAAGGCTACCATTGAGCCCAATTGCGCACGCTGCTACATCCCTTCTGATGTGCGGAATTGAAACAAGTTTATGTGCCGTGAGAATAGCCGATGGTCCTCCTCCAGCTAGTTGTGCCCTTCGAATGTGTAATTACCCAAAAGAAGGGTTTTGTTGCCCTGTCGATGTTTGGGTAAGTTGACCACAAAGTATGAAGGTACCAAGACTGAGATATGGGCCCAGTGGAGCTGAAGGCGAACGCGAAACCAAGCAGAGGTGCCTCGTGGTTGATGTCCACGACAGGTCGTGTTGGCCCCGCTTCCTCCCCCCCAGGTACAGAGGGTTCTAGCAACAACTGGGGAATGGACTCTTTCGAATTGAGGTCGTAGAAATCTACATATCCGGTCTCCCGAACGGCGAGAAGCCAGAGTCCACCAGGAATGAAGTCCACACATATTGTACCGTCTTGCATGTCGAACATGCGTGTCGTGGGGGCCACCATCTTTTTCTTCTAGATTTGATCGATTGCAAGACGAGTCCATATCCATTCACTAAGGTCGTTGAAATGTCGGGCGGTATATTTCTCCGCGAGGGAGTGCCAGACCACTCGAGCTTCCCAAGTTCCGTCGCCTCGCGAAGTTTTCTGGTATACTGGGCAACACTTATGTGGATATTGTGATAAAGATAGTCAGGACGCCCCTGACGCAACGGAATCACGTCAACGAAGTCAAGTTGTGACGCAATTTCTGAGAGTAGTTCGAGGGGCAGGTCATAGATTAACATCGGTCGTTGGGCAAAAACTAGAAAAAAAACGCGATATGAATGGGGTATCCTCATTTGAGCTTGTTGAATACGGACTGCAGGCATTTCTGACTATTCCACAGGGGGCCAGAAGAAGAAAGTTAGGCCGTACGAGGCCTAAGGATGGGAACTTCAGACGATGCGGATTTTTCTTTCTGCACCACTCTACTCGATTGGGTGATGATGACTTCGCCGACGAACTGGGCTGCGAAAAGGATACTTACCTGCGACTTACCTGTACATCAACCAACTCTTCAGGGCCTCACGTCTTAATATTAATACCAACCTACTATTACCGAAACCCAAGGCTATAACATATCAGTGCACCACCCCTGGTCACCCAGTTCTCACTGATTATGCTTGCACTGTATCTGCTCCACCAGCCACTTAACGTGGATTAAGCGATTTACAAGGGCATACGTGGCTCATGTAGGCTGTGTATCGGGGCGAGCCCCTTAATGCTTGCGACATGGTGTTCAAGGATGATGCGGGGCTGTGTATTCGTCGGTAGATTGAGAAGAGCGCGGATATTATGGCCAAGAGCGGAGAAGATAGGACCTCTACAGATATAGCCATCAGGTTGAAGAGCTTGGGGGTTTGGAAGCGGGCGTTGGATGAGGGTGGCATGAACGAATATGGCTGTCAGAAAGGGAAACCTGTTTAGCTAGGTGCGTATCACGTTCGAATGGCCGACTTCGCTCATCGAAAAGTCAGCGCAACACTCAGATAGCGATCTCCTCGTCGCCTTTGAACTGATTTTCAGGACAGAGTCTATACTCCCCTAGTATACTGGGCTTCTGCTCGCGCTGCCAGATTTTTTCACAGTTCATCACGTCGATGAGGTATCGCAAGCGCATAATCTATGTTAATCTACGTCCCCAGATTGTAACTCGCACTCTTTTGGATAAATCATCCTACACAGACGGCGCAAATCAAACACTGTATTTCTGCGGCATCATTTACAGTTCGATCATCTGGGTCGTATTTTTCTGGATCTGAGGCTGTCAGAAGCGGTTCAGGAAAATGGTATTGTAGACTGTCTAAACTTGCAGCAATGCGTCGTGAAGGTGTTGTAAGGGGTAATCCCCCACCTTTTCCTTTATTGGACTTGTCGTTATTTCTTTATCGCGTGCCGTTGCTCATTTCTTTATTTTCCCTTGTTTTGTGCCATAAAACAAACACAAACTTAGTCACCATATAATGCCCTGTACGTCGAGCTGTTACAGCTCGACTATTATCTTTTTGTTATATGTACGTTTACCGATATACACCGGTCAAGTGTATTTCGTGTGACTTAAGATATATAGCCCGTAAAGCGTCCCACTTTACACTTTTTTACGCTTGCCAAACATATGAAAACATATACACAGTACGCGTCATATGCGTCATTCCTAAATGCAGACCTTCCAGAAGATGGCTTCTGAACATCAACACAATGTGGGAGATTCCCACAAGGAAGCACAAGCCCCCGTGCCTGTGCAACATGCATGAACAATGGACCAATGCGTCCGAGAGGATTCTAATCCTCAAATACCTGGCGCTCTTAATATACAGAGCAGCATACCTGAAGATGAGACATATGGAATACGTCTTGACATAGACATGGATGACGACGGCTCAGACGTGGGACTTCCCACTCTGGACCAAGAGGTAGAAGTCCTCCTCAATGTGGCTAAGGTCACAAAGCCCCATCGACGAGTACAACTCATGGAATACATGGAACAACTCTTGTCCCACTACTATGCCAATTTATCTAATCCCCCAAACCAAGAGAGTCAGGAATACTAAGAGAGCTATGTCGAAACCTTGGGAAAGGTCTTGGCAGCCTACTCATCGGTACGAGGGATGAAAGCTTCATCCCGAGCAGAGACACCAATGGACCACTTATCATCACAAGTTGACCATCAGTACGAAGAGTATCTGGAACACACTGAACCCCCTAGACAGGAGGAACAACTGACCGCAGTGCCATCATTGATATCTGGCATGAATGCCATGGTCACTGCCTGCACTCACCCATTCAGTGAACCTGGTGAACATGGTGGCCCCACTGAAGGAATGAGCAGAGTAACTGCTCCTGACCCAGATCCCAATGACTGGCAATGGTGCATAACTTTACACACCAAGAGATGGCATGACCACATTGCATATCAATGCTTGAGAGTACATGACCTTTCAAACTTGGGGGAATCCAGAATTGAGGACCAAGGCGTCATACTCAATGGACATCATGCATATGATGCGGATTCACGTAAAGGGGATGAAAATGATGAAACACATGAATTGGCACCAGAGTTGACACTACCTCAGAAAGCAAGACAGACACAGTCTGTAACCATAAACCCGGAGGTGGTAACACACTCACCACCCAGAACTACCACACCAAGATTGGCTCCATTGGTCAGAGGGAACTCACAGCGAAATTCGCCACAAAACCCTTAGTCCCAACAACCCTCAATGCCTTTTAGTGCCATAGCATGGCACCCATCCATACCAAGGACCCCAGCTAGGGCACCAACTCGGGTAGTTGGCTCCATGCCTATGCCCATCCTAAACACCCCTAGTGGGTTTGGAATGGCAGGCCATTACTCGACACCTCAAGTAAAAACCTCACTGTCCCCCACAGGACTGAACTGATTCCTGGGAGTACACCCAATTCCACCAGCTGAACCTAACTTAGGTCCTAATGTGGTAATGGAACCACTGCTGGTTTGAGACCACACACAGGTGAGAGGTCACTCTCTCGCTCGTGAGGTCCTGAATGCATCATCCAGTGTAATGGAGACACTATGAAGACACAAAGAAAAGATGCATGACTGCATCTGCCGAATAGTGCAAGAGTATCTCACATAACCCTTTGAGTTCCCAGCAGGATATAAGTCATCCAACCAGAGATTACCTCAGGATAGTGGAGTAGAACTGTACTCCAGTAGCCAGAAATTTAGTGACTTAGAGAATTTTGTCTCTTCACTATGTATAGATTTCACCTTATGAGGCGTAGGAGGAACAAGCCCTGCCTTGGATCATCTAAGGCTTCAATTGCTTCCATATTACCTCAGAGATAAGGCTAAGAACATGGTGATGAGGCATGTTATCAATGTCAATCAGACAAGATTTGACTGGACATTCAAAGACGTCCTAATCACCCTGTATGACAGATTTGTGCTACCAACATCAATGCATGATGCACATGAAGGTCTTTGTTGTGTGTGTTACAACACAATGATCAGAGTACAGGGCTTTTATGATGCCCTTATGGATCACACCCAGTGCATGACAGTGCTCCCAGACGATTATTCACTCATCGAAGTATTCCTGGAAGAAATACCTAAGGATATGAGAACAGATCTACTGTTCAATTATGGGTTGACACCTGATGCCAACTCCCTTGATGATTTCCTCATGTTTGCCATGTGGTATGAGAATAGGTTGAAGGTTAACTCCTTCTATCATAAAAACTTGCAAACTAGCAAGAACAACAGCTCACTTTGGAACTCCCTAAAGCAAACAGTGCCTGCTAAGGCTCCTCATGATCCTCATCAAAAGCTCATATTGTGTGGGACTATACTAGTCCCTCGAAATGTGGCTAATGGCTGCAAATACATACCTGCTAATGAGGCAGAAATAGAATACTAAATGTGATATGGATGTATGGCTTAGATTAAGCTGACAGAATAGATTTTTAAAGGTTTCTGCACAAGGCAAGTTCATGGGGAGGCAATCTGACAATATGAGGGACAATTCCACAAAATAACACGAAACAATGATGTATAGAGAACACCAGAATGACTAGCTATCTTCACTAAGAAGAGTAAAGCCAAGTTACACTGTAAAAAGTGCAACTTGTGTCCCTTATCTAAGAAGTTAACAAGATACAGAACCTCAGGTACTCCCTAAGATTCACCCTTATCAAGTCAACGACCAGAAGTGCACTATCCTACACTTGTGATACTCCAAGTACCAGGGTGTAGCGATGCAATATGCTCTTAATCTAAGCTCACTTTGCAAGTAAGCTGAGGTCTTCTTCTTAGATTACAAAGGTCTCAACCTTAGCTCAAGTCACTTAGTCCAGTTAATCTCGAAAGAACTTATTACTTTGCTTCACTCAGACACAATAGATCACTTTTCACTGCGCTCTGAAGGCTGGGCAATGGCTAGTAGGTTCCTTGCCATGTCTGACACCTCAGAGGGGGTTTATATATTATTTGGGTGCTCATTATGACAAGACAATGATTACACAACTAGGAACATATTATCAAGCAAGGTACAAACTGGTAGATTAGATTGCATGCCAAGAGAGCTGCAACCTGTTAAATTAGTGAAATATTGGAAATACAGAAGGATTCTGGGTATCTGTTTGTTCTGGGCTGTGTTTTAGCCTATTCTCTGGGTCTGCATTCTTCTTTAAATATGTAGAACATCTAAGATTTTGGATGTCATGTGAACTGTTCTCCTATGTGTCCCTGTGGATTGTATGCGAATATGTCCATATATGTCATTAGTGCTGAGTGATGTTTGTTAATCTAACAATGGTAGCATTTCCTTGTGAGCACACCAATCATCCTTTTAGATTAAGTGCGTTGGACTTATTTCCTGAGTTTAGGCTCATTGGAGGGGTCCCATAGCTCTGTATAGATGCATTGGAATGGTTTTACTGCCTGGTCCAGCCGGAATCACGACTGGTCATATGGTACACTGTTAGAATTGCTTTTTGTTAAGCACAATGATCATCCCATAGCTGCCGCTATCCATCATCAATGGTCATAGTGTTCTACAGTAATCAAGTACTCTTTTATTATACTGTTGGGCTCTTAGATTAGGTCATACTACTACAGGAAGGTTCAATGCAATTGTTAGATTAGGCTTGTATGCCTTAGATTAGCAATTTTCATGTGTGAAAATGGCTTTGCCATTACAGTGGCCATGCTCGCCCTTCTCTAAACCCAGCATGATGGGATGCCTACCCAACTTGACATACCTGATCCCCTTCACCACCGAGACGCTACTACCAGGCTCCTTCCCTACCAGCTCCTGTCCACTACATGTCCAGCCCCTATGACCGATCGGCACCTTGTTTCAATAGATAGCCTTGATCCCTCAAACAGTTTTTTGATGAGATTGAAATCCTAGGATACAAGTGCAACGTTGTACCTCAGGACCTGATAACCCACACTCTGCGATATCTAGACAGCCGAGATGAAGAAATTTGGAGAGGACCAGCCATAAATGCACAAAGAGACTGGAATTCGTTTAAAAACAAGATTATCTTGTACTATCCTGGAGCCGAAGATGAACACCAATACACAATTATGGACCTAGAAATCATAGCTGAGAACCAAGCTGTGATCCTGATGAGAGACTGCTTCCAATTCGGCAAGTACTACCGCCAATTCATAACTAAATCTGACTGGCTACTGGCTCAAGGAGTCATATTACGACGAGAACAGAGCAAGCAATTCCTGTCAGGACTCCATGTAGATTTCTGCAACCAAGTTCGCATTCAACTCCACCTCAGTGACCCTCTCCACCCACTTGACAACACATGGCCAATGACAGATATTGAACGTGCAGCAAGGTTCTTACTCAACAGCGACAATAGTGGAGCTCCTCTAGCCCTTCCCTCATTTTCAACTCACACAGCACCCTCATATCCAACTGCACCTGCTCCACAACCACCCTGGAAAACATTTGACATGTTGTCCATTGAACACTTCCTCATATCTGATATCTTCCTCAACAAGCTAGCTGGAAAACTTGGACACTCAGCCCAAGGCCCATTACCAGTCCCTAATTATAACTCGTATCAATGCCCACCACCACCCGACTACAAATTCTGCTCAAACTTGGACCACTACCTATGATTATGCCAAGAGCTTTTGAAGTACATCCAACAAGGCCTATGCATCCAAGATCACACCAATCATATCTGCCTCCTGGACAGCACCTTAGTTACCCCATGAATCACACCAAGACAGAACATCAAGGAACATATTGACAACTGGCACCACTCTCACTCAGCACCCCCTCCTATTGTCCAAACCAATATCCTCAAAGCCATATCCACTCCCTCACAAACACCACAACCACACATATCCTCACACTTCAATGCCACTATACAAGAAGAGCAGGAACTACAAATACTCAATACAGTTACAATGACAGCACTTAAACACAAGGAATAGATCCAGAACTGCAACAAAGGTGCTACCAAGGCTCAAAGTGCTCCAAGGGCCACCAACCAATCACTAAACAAGCTGAAGCCGAGCCCTGGAACACAAGCAGATCAATTTCCAACTCCAGCCAACCCAACCATGTCTACCCTGAAACATGCCATGACCAACACTACACCTGTACCATTGACTGTGAACCAGCTGCAATATCATTACTCGACACCCATAGAAGACCCTAATCTGAATCAGAATGTCATACAATGCAGCCTCGATACCCTGTTTTTGATAATACTCTGAGAATTCTACTCCACTGCACCCGAAGCATGAAAGTATGTTGTGAACTTTCACCTATTCTTACTCACTCCATACTTGCCTGCATTCTACTCCATCCTGTACCTGTTTCACCTATTCCAGTCCAGCGATCTCCGGGTATTGACTCACAGTAACTACTACGCCATTGTCATTGGACATTTCATGTAGTTACCTCCATCTATTCAACTGAATGTCTACTGTATTTAAGCGTACATACATACTCCTGTATTCAGTACACTTAACCATCTCTTGTTCCTCTCCTCTTACTTGCCCTCAAGTCTTAGCCTAAGTTGCAACCTGAGGTTTACTCAGACTAAGGTTATAACATTTGGTTAAGCATCCCTACCTCACCTTGCAAGGAGTAGGCTGAAATAGGCCTGAACAAAGACAACCCAGGAGCTAGTATATGAGCTCGAACCCAGACAAATACAGAGAACCAAACCTTGAAGTCACCGATGATGAATCTGAAACATCAGATGAAGAAGAAACAGGAAACCCCAAAGTACTTGAAGAACCAACTGGAAAAACACATGACAAACCCAGAGTAAACCCAGCAGAAGAAGAAGTATTATCAGAACTTCTAAACAAACTTGACCTAGCAGAGGAAGAGTTAGTCCATCAGAAGAAATCAGATGAATCAAGCTCAGAAGAAACAGAATCAGAAACCGACTCTGATATGACTGATAATGCAGTAGTGCCCGCGAGAGTGCCCAGTGGGAAAGGCCTAGTACCAGACCTGGGTTTCTTTGATGGAACCTGCACCAAATTTGACAACTGGTGGAGAGCAATGATGCTCTTCATGAAGTTCAACAAAATAGTCTCAGCAGATGACAAAGCCATAGCAGTCTTAGCCAGACTGAGAGGAGGAACAGCAGGAGCTTACGCGGCAATGAAGGCACTACAAATCTTAGATGGAGAGGACTCAGTGGACTGGAAAGTATTCTCTGAAGACTTTAGGAAAACCTTCTCCAATGATGCCTTGAACAGCAAAGCAGAATGGCAAATTGAGAAGTTCAAACAGGGGAACAAAAACACAGTGGACTACCTGATCGAATTCCAAATCCTAAAGAGCAAGGTGAAAACAGATAATAAACACACAATGTTCCTACCACTCAAGAAAAACACCAGACAAGACATCATCCACACTATTACAGGTTACCCACCTAGTGCCAGGCCAGACACCTATGCAGAATGGACAGAAGCCATCCTCGCCATAGGACAAGGATATGAAGTATCAGAATACCGAGGAGATAAGAAAACCAATACCAGAACAACCTATGGAGGAATGGGAGAACCAATGGAGATAGGAAGCTGATGTCACATTTTCAATGCTAAAGGAAAACCTAAATGCTACAATTGTGGCATTTTTGGACATATAGCCAAAGATTGCAAGAAACCCAAGGGGTTGACTTGCTACAACTGTGGGAAAACAGGCTACATAGCAAAGGCCTGTACTGTACCAAAGAAGATACAGGTCCGAGGAGTAGAAGAAGTTGACGAAGAAAAGAAGGATTTTTCCAAAGACTCCGAGTAGGCACTACCTCAAGAGTCAGAAAGCTTGTATCTAGGATATCAGACAAATTCTACACAATTCCTCAAAGAAGAAAGTGTGAACTAAACCTAAAAGGAAAAATACAAACAGCAAGAAAAAAGATAATGGTGGACACAATTGTCGACTCAGGATACACAACCAGCAACATCAGCAAAAAACTGGTAGACGAGGAAAAACTTTCCACCTGAAAACTGGAACAACAGATCTTAGTATTAAACATGGACAGAACACCAAACCAGGGCAGAAAAGTAATGGAAACGGCCACAATTGACATAGATATTCAAGGACACAAAGAATGGATTGAAGTGTCAGTCATACAACTACAAGACCACATAAAGGTCTTTCTGGGACATGACTGGCTGGTCAAACATAACCCAGAAGTAGATTGGAATAACAGAGAAATCAAATTCACCAGGTGCCCACTGAACTGTCAATTCCCCCACCGAAACATCCCCATTACAGAGAAGATACGGAGCATGGCCGCTACAGAGGATTTATGGGAAGAAGAAGATGAACCCGACCCAACTAAACCAGAAAATCTACTAGACTATATACAACTGTTCACACATCTATTCAACAAAACAACATTTGACAAGCTCCCAGAACAAACCAAATGGGACCACAAAATAATCCTAATGGAGGACACCCCAAAGGAAATAAGCACAGGAACATACAACATGATGGTCAAAGAACAGGATGAACTCAAAGCATTTATCAAAGAAAACCTAGAATCGGGACAAATATGACTGTCAAAATCCCCATATGCAGCACCAACCTTCTTTATCTCCAAGAAAGATGGATCCAAGAGATTAATTCAGGACTATAGACAATTAAACAACATGGTAATCAAGGACAAAACACCACTGCCAAGAATTGGCAAGGTAATCGACAAACTTGGAAAGGCCAAGTACTTCAACAAGCTTGATATCATCTGGGGATATAACAACGTCAGGATCAAGGAAGGAGATGAATGGAAAGCAGCGTTCCTCACCAATGAAGGGCTTTTTGAGCCAACAGTCATGTATTTCGGACTCAGCAACTTGCCAGGGACCTTCTCCAGAATGATGACGAGTATCTTCCATGATCTATTGCAAAATGGAGATATTGTAAACTATATGGATGACTTCACCATTCTTGGTGACACCAAGGAACAACTAAAAGAGCAGACAGTACAGTTCCTGAAACGCACAGCACAATACAACCTATGCTTCAAATGAACCAAATGCATCTTTGATATGGAAGAAATCCCTATGTTAGGAGTCAAAGTGGGACATAGGTAAATCGAAATAGAAGAAGAAAAAGTCAAATCAGTATGAGACTGGCCAGAACTGAAAAATACAAAAGGGGTAGAAAGGTTCCTAGGCTTTGCCAACTACTACTGACATTTCATAAAAAACTTCAGCAAAATCGCAGGACCACTAAACAAACTCAAGGGAGTAACTATATGGGAATGGAATCAAGAACATCAGATGGCCTTCAATCACCTTAAAAAGTGCATCACTGAAGAGCCCGTGTTAACCCTGCCACAAAGACAAGGACAGTTCAGGGTAGAAGTCGACACATCAGACTATGCGTTAGGAGGCATGCTATCACAGCTACAGGAGACCAAATAGCACCCAATCACCTTCACATCACGAACACTATCACTGGCAGAGCGTAATTATGAAATATATGACAAGGAGCTACTAGCCATCATCCATGCCCTAAAGGAATGGAGACACTACCTGCTGGATGCAGAAGAAAAATTTGAAATCTGGACCGACCATGAAAATCTAAAATACTACTGAGAACCATAAAAACTGAATGGACGACAAGCTCAATAGTACTTATGCTTACAGGACTATGACTTCACACTGCGACACATACCCAGAAAAACAAACACGAAGGCCAACCTATTGTCCTGAATCCACCAGATACCAGAGGGACAAGAAGACAAACTAGTCACTATGATCCAAGAAAGTTGGCTGCAAACAGGAAACACAGATGACACAGTGCTCTTACAAGCAGAATTATTCCTCAAACCAACATTCCTAGAATGGATCTGGAACAAGCCCCAGTGCGAGACAACAGTTCTTACCAAGTTAAGAAAACTGGAGTCCAAGCTCACCGAGGAGCACAGAATTATCTACAGACAAAATAGCGCATATGTCCCACCTGACCCAAAGCTACGAGAAGAGATTCTAACACAGTATCATGACATGCCAGATGCAGGCCACCTGGGCCAACACAGAATGATGGAACTAATCAGCCACAACTACTGGTGGCCAACAATGCAAAAGGACATGAAAAAATATATCTGAGGATGCCAAGCCTGCCAAAGGAATAAAGTAAGAACAACACCACTCAAATCGCCACTACACCCCCTCCCAGTCCCAAATGGACCTTGGGAAGAAATCAGCATCGATATGATCAGACCACTACCAGAGTCAAAAGGGAAAGACACAATACTGGTTGTCGTAGACCGCTTCACAAAAATGATATGGCTTATAGTGACTACCATGGACATTTCATCCAAGGATGTTGCAAAGATATATTGAGATGAAATATGGAAGCTACACGGACTACCAAGGAAAGTACTCAGTGACCGAGGGCCTCAATTTGCATTAGAATTCACCAAAGAACTATTCAAAGGGCTTGGCATAGAACGCAACCTATCGACAGCATATTACCCACAAATAGACAGACAAACAGAGTGTATCAACAGAGAAGTAGAAACATACATCTGCTTATACTGCAATTACAACCAAGATGACTGGGCAGAATGGCTTCCTATTACAGAATTTCAATATAATGACAAACAACATGGAGGAACACAAGCAACACCGTTCTTCCTAAACTATGGAAGAAACCCATGGAAAGGAAAAAATGAACTACCAACAAACAATCCAGCAGCCACAGATTTCCTAAAGGAACTTCAAACCACCTGAGACGACACCTCATCAGTACTATGAACATACCAAGAAAAGATGAAACAGCAATATGACCATAACAAGACCCACACCAAAACATACCAAATAGGTGATATAGTGTGGCTGGAGAACACGAACATCCATACCAATCAAGCATCAAAGAAGCTAGGCCAAAAACAGTATGGCCCTTTCCTTATTGAGGAAAAGATAGGAAAAGTAGCATATTGGCTAAAGTTACCAGATGGATGGGCCATCTACGATGTGTTTAATGAACAACTCTTGACACTAGCACATCAGGCCAAGTTTCCAAGTCAAAAACAGCCACCAGTGCCTGCCCCTGTAATCATAAACAATGAAGAAGAATATGAAGTGGAAGAAATCTGCAGACAAAGAAAACAGAGAAGGGAATATCAATTTCTAGTCCACTGGAAGGGGTATAGCAATGAAGAAAATACATGGACAGTGGAGTCCAATTTGGAGAATGTGAAGGATGCCATATGAGACTACCTAAAAAGGCATCCAGAGGATACCTATAAAAGAGGGGGCAGAAAACACAAAAAAGCATCGAACAAGCAACCCCGACAAAGAAACTAAACAAACATGCCTGCCTCCCAACCCAACTGCATCACTATTGACTCCCTCGTTCACCCCACTCCCACCAGAATCTCATCCCTACTATTCCCAGAACCAGGCAGCAGCAGAGCACCAGCTCCCCAAGGGACCACTTCAACCTCACTAAAATGCCATCCCCAGTACAAGGCCTCCTTGAAGCTCTACTTAAGGACATTGACAAGGCGACCAACAGTGAAATCGAAAACATTACCACCCAGAACAAACAACTAATGGTGAACCAACATATTATCCTCACAACTGCCTGCATCACCTTTGCCAACATGTATGCTGGATTCACCAATGCTTCCTCCTCCACCAACCAGCACATCCCTGCCATCTTCCAAGCACTAGACCAGTCTACCCTCACCCCTAATGAACAAGATCGTGTCCAAGGACTCCAAAGCTGAATTGACTTGGGCCTTGAAGTCTTTAACCACCTCAACATTGCTAACATATTCCTCGAGCTCGCCAACATAGCCATGAAGTTACTTAGGAGAGACAAGTCGAACAAGGACCCCGACATCAACACCCTGGTCGACAGGATTCATACCACCCTCTCCGAATTGCACAATACTGTTAACCCCATGCCACCAACCTATACCGACACCCCCATGGACAAAGAAACCACAGTCTCTATGAAAGAGGAAGTCAACGTCCTCTGTCGATTCATAAAAACCATCATGCCACCACAGCTTGTATTGGTTTTTCTTCCGCCTGCAAGATTCCGCACTGTGTTGCCAGGACAAGAAAAAGACCAACACTATTGGAACTCAATAGTCAAGAACTACGGGGACAGCTCCACCACCACTGACTTCCCATACAATGGCATCCCAGTCCCTATCCAACAAGACAGACAAAGCCACTCACCTGTCTTCTTAGCATGATCCAATGATGGAAAGTTCCTTATCGCCACCACTAAGAAAGCACTCACAGCCACCATAGTAAATGGAGATTTGACAAGCTTCCTGAGGCATGAAGCCTAATCAGGGGGTATTATTGTGAACTTTCACCTATTCTTACTCACTCCATACTTGCCTGCATTCTACTCCATCCTGTACCTGTTTCACCTATTCCAGTCCAGCGATCTCCAGGTATTGACTCACAGTAACTACTGCACCATTGTCATTGGATGTTTCATGTAGTTACCTCCATCTGTTCAACTGGATGTCTACCATATTTAAGCATACATACATACTCCTGTATTCGGTATGCTTAACCATCTCTTGTTCCTCTCCCCTTACTCGCCCTCAAGTCTTAGCCTAAGTTGCAACCTGAGGTTTACTTAGACTAAGGTTATAACAAAGTACATCAAAGACCAGCTCACTACACAATGTATACCCACTGGACCCACAGCTACCATTTCAGCTTATGAGGAAGCACATTCTGATGATATTGACATTCCCCATTCCTCATTCCTCCACCAGCAATCCCTATCCAGCTCTCTCATAGTAGCCAACCAAGTCAAAGAACTACAAACAATACCTTTAGAGCTCAATGGAAAGCTCACAGTTGATGCTATACTCAATGAGGGATCTCAGATTATAGTGATTAGAAGAGACATTTGGGAAAAGCTTATGTTCTCTCTCCTTTCCACTCAAACTATGGTCATGGAAGCTGCTAATTCATCCAAGGACTCCATGCTAGGCCTTCTTCAAGACCTCCCAGCTCACATCGGTCACAGCACATTCTACCTACAAGTCCAAGTTGTTGAAAACACATCATATGAAATGCTACTTGGCTATCCATTCCTTACACTTACTGAAGCCCGAACACACCACTACACCAATGGCAACTCACACCTCACACTCATTGATCCCAATACCTATGATACCTTCACTATACCAATCAGACCATGTATCCACCACTTCCTTCAGTCCAGCCCGGGTTTTTAAATATCAATGATTTGGCCACTATCAGTCGAGGAGATTCCACATCACATGATCCACCTTCCTTATCTGTCAACACACTATCCTGCTACATGATCTCTTTACTCACTTTCACTTCCTCATCATTCTCCCCTATCAACAAACCTCAAGAAATATACGACATCTCCTTCCCTAATATTATAAACTATGTGCACCATATCAAAGCTTCAAGTCTCGCCTACAAGAAAGTTGCAAACTGAATATGACCAGTCACAACCACCCTTCCCGAAAATTTTCACATTGTGTGACGAATTCCCTGCGACCCATTAGAAAACATGTCTAAGCTCCCTACTCATCCTCTCGACTTCACACCAAGCTTATGCTACACTCTAGAATGCAAAGAGGCTATGCAGGTTAACAAAGAGAATTTCTTATCAGACGAGGAGGAAAAGCTTGTACACCACCTTATCAAGGTGCAAGAACTTGCCTTTGCTGTTAAGACGAGTACACCACAATAGTTTGCACTAGTGGCAGAGGGTAGTTGTACTCACTGGGTTTGTTGAGATGTACGTTATAGACCGTAGCTAGAGGATATCTTAGAGGAATGATGGGCAGAGAGTAGACTGGATTGTCTAAGGAATGTACGCATACTACATAGGTCTTATATATCTAATGTCTCTGGTCTGTGCGCCATTCTACCTAATACAGGTGAGGTCTTATCTGCCAGTAGCATATACAGAGCATACTGCGTACATTGCTCTATTTAATAGACCATGACCAGCAACCTAGAGTGCGGTCTAGTACATTGTTCGTTATCTCTCTTCAAGAGTGAAGTACTCAAGAACCCGTTTCAGCTATAAATAGACTGAACCAACGTAGTGGTACGGATCGAGATTCAACACTCCTCCTCACTTGAAGGAGGGAGATTAATGTTTCATTGATCGAGTGGCTTTATCCCATGCTTCGATATCGGAACCGAAAATCAGTCCTAGCTCTGGGCGGAAGAGATTGATTTTGGTTACACCAAGATTCTTTGTAAAGATATCAGCGGGATTGTCTTGTGAAGACACATCACCAATAACAATAATACCCTCCTCGACTAATTCTTGCACATAGTGGTAATGAATATCCATGTGCTTCGACCGTTTTTCAACAATGGGATTTTCAGTCCAAAATTTGGATCCATCATTGTCACCGTAGAGAATAGGAGTTGAGTGCTCAATTTTGAGCTCCTCCAGAAGCTGTGACAGCCATTTCACTTGTTGTGAAGCGTCAGACAGTTCTTTATATTCTGCCTCAGTGGATGATAGTGAAACTGTCTTTTGTTGCTGCGAAGTCCAGGTCACAGCACCGGATGCGATCATACAAACATTTCCCGATACAGATTGGCGGGTTTCTGTGTCTTGAGCCCAATCCGAGTCACTGAGACATTCCAACGTCACTGTCAGTTTCCCAGTATCGCCTTCATATTTCAATGCATAGTTCCTTGTCATTGACAAGTACTTTAATACATGAATTCCAGCGCGATAGTGCTCGGGTGCGGGGTTAGCGGCATGTTGTGCCAGCTTAACTACAGCAAAGGCTATGTCAGGCCTAGTGCCGATCATCAAGTACATTAAAGATCCAACCAATTGTTGGTACTTTTGACGGAAGGGGTGTATTGCAGTGTCCTTGTTCGTTATGAACTGGAAGCCGGCAGGTAATAGTGTTTTAGCCGCGGCAGACTGCGGAACCTGGAAGCACTGCAAGATCTTATCCAGGTATTTTACCTGTTGGATGAAGATTTGACGCTTGGAGCGATTCCTCGAGATTTTCATCCCAAGGAATTCTTCACAGGGACCGTGATCTCTGCATTCCCACTTTTTAGTGAACTTTCCCTTCAACTCATTGAGGAGGGGGGAGTTTTTCTTTCCCAAAAAATTCACATCATCAATGTAGACAATGGCTACTACGAGCTCTTTTGTTTTCGGATGTCTGTGAAAATATACAGCGTAGTCGGATTTGCAGTGGGTAAATCCCAGCTCAATCATAGATTGATGCAATTCTTTCCACCACTGGCAACCGGCTTGTTTAAGGCCGTACATATATCACTCATCTAAGTCTCCATACTTTTCCTTCCTGCCCAGGAAGTCGAAACCCTTCAGGCTGTTCCATGTATATTTCCTCATCCAGTTTGCCATATAAGTAGGCTGTTTTTACGTCAACACTATGCATATCCCAATCATGGATTGCAGCGAGTGCAAAGCTTACGCGCGCAGACTCGTAGCGGACAACTGGTGAGAAAAGCTCGTTATAGTCAATGCCTTCAATTTGCGAGAACCCCTTCGCAACTAAGCGAGCTCACAGGCAGCCATCGGACTTCTCGAGAAATACCCAACGGTTTTTAACCGTCCTCCTTCCTTTCGGAAGATCTACTAGTTCGTATACCCCTCGTTTCTTTAACGCTTCGAGTTCCTCGATACACGCAGCCATCCATTTTGCCTTAATAGGCTCAGGAAGCTTAAGTATGTCACGGAAAGTTTCAGGCTCTCCATGTGTGGTATTGTGTACCGTCTGTATCAAGAAATCGATCAGTTTTACTCCTCCCTCAGTGACAAGCCTTTCAATGTCCATATCATTTACATCGTGAGATGTTGGATCATTGTTTTCAGGCATAGGCGGCAGTTCCGGACGTGGAGGGAGCTGAAATGGAGGTAAATCAAAGGGTTGTGGCAGATACCACTCAGCACGAACTCTTTGCCTCACATATTCAGGATGGTTAGTCCTTGCTCTTCGCTCATGAATAATCTCGTCTGAAGGGGCATTGGCGCGTACGCACTGCCTTTGCCTCTGCTGCTCTTGTCGGTGAGTCCGATCTATTTCTCTTTCGATTGAAATTGGACGCCTATTTTCTCCATATGTATTACCTGGTCTAACAGGAGGCCTGCCTTGTCGTTCAGAACGACGTGGCTCTACCTGGTCAGAACCAACAGTGCGACGTTTGGGAACAGGGATTGGGAATTCCTCGTTCTCGGTATCCCATACATCTCTGTCCACATGCCAATTATCACGTAAATCAGGTTCTTCCTCAACGGTCGTTCCATGCGAAGGTGGCAACTCAGGTGGGGGAACCCAAGGTGGCATATTGCCAGGTGATGGTCGTCGTGAATCTATGCTGTCTGGCAGAGTGGAATCTCGCCGGGGTAAAGGAGGTGTAGGCGGAGAATTTTTCGGTTTAAATGGTGGAGAAACTGGGGGTAATGATACTGGATGATCAGATGGAGGTGGAACAATTCCAGCATCATCTGAAGATGGTGGAATAGGTGGTTCATTCTTTAATCCTGGTCTAGGCAGATTTTGCTCTCCTCCGTGATTAGGCCGGTTACTGCTATCTGGCACTGAATCGGGGCATTTGGGAAAATATCCCTCGTCGAATAAGGCATTTGGTGATATAAAGATCACATTGCCTGTCGTGTGCCACATAAAGATGTAGTTTTTACTACCTTTATATCCAAGAAAGATCATAATCTCAGATTTTGCGGACAATTTGTTTGGGCAGATCTCATCAGGTAGAAATACATACGCGCCACATCCAAACACACGAATATGGGACAAATCTGGTTTTTCCCTTGAATAACACTCAAAAGGTGTCTTCCACTGCAGACACTGGACTGGCATGCGATTATATAAACGCACAGCTGTGTTTAACGCAAATTCCCACCATGAGTCAGGTAGACATGCCTGTAGCCTTATAGCTTGGGCTTTCTCGTGTAGGGTGTGGTTCAGTCGCTCTGCTCTCCCGTTCTGCTGATGCGCATAGGGGGCAGTGGTCTTGTGGGTAATTCCACGCGCCACGAGTCCTGCCAATAATCTTTCATTGACATATTCTCCTCCATTATCGGTGTGAAGTCGTTTGACTCACATTCTGGAGAGGTTCTCTAACGCACTAATTAGCTGAATAAGCTTCTCAGAAGCCTCAGACTTCTTTCGAAGGAGGACTACATGTGCATGAGAAGAAAAGTCATCGAGGAACGTCATTGCCCATTTATATTTATGGTAACTAATGACGGGCAGTTCCAGCAAGTCTGAGTGACATAGCTCAAAGACTGCGGTGGCTCGCTTGGGATTAATCGGGAAGGGGTTATTATGCATTTTTCCCTTGGCACAGCTGTCGCAAATGCCTTTCCGAGTAGATGGTGTGGGAATCGACGCGATGCCCTCTATGTGCTTTGGAAGCTCGGAGAGCGCGCGATCCGAAGGGTGTCCCATTCGATGATGCCAATCGATATAATCAAGTTGGCGTAATGTCAATGCAACTGGTTTCTCCTTGCTATTTTGCAAGACATACATGTGTACTGTATGTATGTTGTTTTTAAACAAACGATGAGGCCAGGCAGACAATACTGCTCGTCCTGATTTATCACGGATGGTGGTCCCTTTAACGGTTGCCTCTAAAACATAGCCGTTCCTTAGAATCTGGCCTGAGGACATTAACCGTTCTGTGATTTCTTTGATGTAAAAGACCGGCGCAATACATGAAGTAGCGCTCTTGGACTTTCCCTTGTCTGTCACGTCATGCTGGAAAATCACAGACCCTTGTCCTGTCATTTCATAAATCTGGTTGCCAGCGGCTTGTATAAGCCCGTAATGGCCCATCTTAACTTCTGCGAAGTCAGAGAGATAACCGGTGACATGGTACGATGCTCCAGAATCAAGGAGCCAGTCTGCGTTATTCACAGAATGTTTATTCCCTTCTTCTCTACACTTTTGGCACTGAGACAAATCACAGATGTGATATGTGATGATCTGATTAAGATCCTCGTGCTCTTCGTGGAGTTCTGACCTTAACTTGTCTGAATACTTGTGATTATTCACGGTATATGTAGCGTTTATCTTACTTTCCAGCTTAGTCACACTAGCGGAATAAGCAGAAGGGGAAGCGCCTTGGGCGCGCTTCCAGCATACATTGCAATTTAAGAAATCTGTACAGCGGTGTCTACAACGAGTCCCTACAGGAGGTGGACGATGTGCTACATCTGCATAGGTGCCCCGCTCTCTTCGGCGGCTACCTCGTCGTCCCAGCTCAACCTCGGAATCTCCAGGGCATCCCACTCCGCGGCGGACAGACCCTGCGTCTGTATCGTTCCGTCCCATCCGTTGATGGGGCTGTACATCATCTTCTGCGTCAGAACAAGAATAATAGTCAGTCGAAGGTACTGACCCGCACCCTCTGTCGGAACCATAGTCGGTGTCCGAGTCGTTGTCATCTAGGACTGACTCGAGGACTGACTCAATCTCCTTCGGCGCCTGCTTCTTCTTGAGCGGCTTGGGCTTCTTGATAATTGCCGGCTTGTTATACACTGGAGCTGGCCACACGATTGCGTCTTCCTCCCTTGTGATGGTGGATGGAGTATTCTCAACATCCATCTCATCAAAGCGCTTCCACATCTCCTCCGAACTTTCGCCCGACGAAGAAGTTAATTTGAGACATTCGTCCCACTTCTTCAGTGCGGTAACCTTAGCTTTTACTGAAGGTTTGCGACGAGCTTCGGGCTCGGGCGCAGTGATGCGCAACGCGAGCAGAGTGGCATTGCTGCCAGTGGCGGCAGAATTAGAGGCAACGGGAGGTGTTTTGGCTCGATGTGTTGCTTCTACAAGGGAACGAGTGGATGGTGGTGGCAACATATGTGCCTGCGACACGAAGTCCACGTCCTGAATATAGCCGGAAGAGGTGGCAGCGTTGCCTTGCGCACCTCCCTCCTTTCCCTTTCCTTTTCCTTTTCCCCAAGGGCGCCATTGGCGTTTCTTCTCACCGTCGCCTTCTCCTCCAGATGGCTTTTGCTGCTGCTGCTGCTGCTGTTGCTGGGGCTGCTGCTGGAGTTTTTTGGACCCCGAAGGCTGCTGCTTCCCTTGCTGTTGGCGCTACTGCTGTTGCTGCCCACCTCCTTGTTGTGGAGTAAAGCACGCTCATTGCACGTGGGCGGTCTGGTTGGAGGCATAAGCGGCTATAATGCCGCTTTGGGCCTTATCCCATGTCAGCTCATGGAGCGACGTGTTCGAGGTGAGAAGTGTCTGAGCAACGTAGCTCAAAGACGGGTGGAGGGAGTGGAGAAGGATCATCGTTTCGATCTCCGGGGCGATACCACTATCCATGGCATCAAGCTGCCCGAAGATCTGCTGGAGCTCGCTCATCTTGAGTGAGGGGTCACCACCAAGAGGGAGTTCAAACGTTATAGCGCGAATGAACTCATTATAGACCTGGGCTGGTCCAGGAAGGCCGTATTGGCACTGCAACTGAGACCAGAGAGCGCGAGTGTCCTGGGCGGAATGCTTTAACATGCTATTGGGGAGAGTTGCCTCTATCAACCCAAGGGCTCGCATCCGGAGGTTGTTGGCCATTCCAACACTGTGGCGCTCCTCAGCAGTTGCAGGAATTGGAGTTCCTGGTTGTGCGGGACGTGCCGGCGAAGTGCTAGAAGCTGGGACAGCGGGGTGTTCAGGTCCATAGGCCTGCTCATACTGTACGGGTTCATCCATTGCTCCAGAGAAATCCCATCCGGTCCAGGAGCAGTCGTTTAAGGAAATGCACATAAGTGCAGACTGGAGGCGAAGCGACCAGATGGTATAATTACCCGTCCCAGTAAGGACAGGAAGCTGTCCGCTAGGGGTTTGAACAAAGCCCGGCGAAACAGAAGCCAGTTTAGACATATCTAAGAATAGGGTAAACATGCATTAGCATCATGTAGGACTGCAGTGCGTGATGCACGCATTGCAACATGGAGCAGACTCAGGGATCAAATGGACCAAAGGGCCACTGTCTCCCAGGTTGCGTATGACCATAGCCTCCTACACTCTACCAGTGTTGCAAAGCGCGGTTGGAGTGAGCGGCGGTCGGGGCCCATAACCTGTTAAGACAAGTACACCACAATAGTTTGCACTAGTGGCGGAGGGTAGTTGTACTCACTGGATTTGTTGAGATGTACGTTATAGACCGTAGCTAGAGGATATCTTAGAGGAATGATGGGCAGAGAGTAGACTGGATTGTCTAAGGAATGTACGCATACTACATAGGTCTTATATATCTAATGTCTCTGGTCTGTGCGCCGTTCTACCTAATACAGGTGAGGTCTTATCTGCCAGTAGCATATACAGAGCATACTGCGTACATTGCTCTATTTAATAGACCATGACCAGCAACCTAGAGTGCGGTCTAGTACATTGTTCGTTATCTCTCTTCAAGAGTGAAGTACTCAAGAACCCGTTTCAGCTATAAATAGACTGAACCAACGTAGTGGTATGGATCGAGATTCAACATTTGCATGGTCTGAGAAGAAGGGAAAGTTCTCAGATGAATATTTCAACCCTGTCACTATCCCCACCATTGACCATGTTCCCTGGGTATGCAAGAATATACCAATACCACCTGGAATCTACCACCAAGTCATCGAAATCATCAAAGTGAAGATTGCAGCTGGTGTTTATAAACCATCCAACTCGTCCTATTGATCACGATGGTTTTGCATACTCAAGAAGGATGGGAAATCACTATGGCTTGTACATAACTTACAGCTACTCAACGCCATCACAATTAAGGACAGTGGACTGCTGCCTACTGTGGAACACTATGCAGAGTCATTTGGAGGATGAGAATG
Organism: Calvatia gigantea; assembly: GCA_025093985.1. Taxonomy (NCBI): domain Eukaryota; kingdom Fungi; phylum Basidiomycota; class Agaricomycetes; order Agaricales; family Lycoperdaceae; genus Calvatia; species Calvatia gigantea. The sequence goes on from JACAAK010000015.1 coordinate 105,921, forward strand.
CTATGCTGTTTTTGACTTATTCGTTGGATTTGATCAGCACTCACTAGCACCTGAATCTAGAGACCTCACAACATTCCAATGCCCAGTTGGCACCCTTCACCTCACCTCTATCCTGATAGGTTACACCAACTCCATGCAAATTCAACAAGGTGACCTTGCACACCTTCTCTAACCTGAAATCCCTCACATCACCATGCCCTTTGTTGATGACATACCTGTCAAGGGACCTGCAACTCATTATGAAACTGTGGACAGCTTTGAAGTGATCCCTGAAAACCCCAACATATGAAGATTTGTATGGGAACACCTCAACAATGTCAACCGAGTCCTCCAATGCATCAAACACACAGGGGGGACCTTTTCAGCTAAGAAATCCCACTTCTGCACCCCATCTGCTCTTGTTGTCAGACACCTTTGTACTTATGAAGGTTGCTTGCCAGATACTGCCAGAGTCCAGAAAGTGGTTGACTGGCCACCATGCAGGAATGTTACAGAGATAAGGGGGTTCCTTGGGATGTTAGGGACCATCTGGATGTTTATCAAGGACTTTGCAGCTATTTCAAGGCTATTAGTTCACCTGACGAAGAAAGAGGTGGAATTCAAGTTTATAGAGGAACACCAAGCTGCTATGGATGAACTTAAGACACTTGTGCAAAACTCACCCACTATCTGAGCTATCAACTACTCAAGCCCTAATGAAGTCACACTCACAGTTGACACTTCCCATATCGCAGTCAGCTACATTCTCTCACAACAAGACAACAACAACAAACACTATCCCTCAAGATTCAGCTCAATCACACTCAATGATTGCAAATCACAATACTCACAAGCAAAGCTGGAGTTATTTGGTATATTCTGAGCACTAAAAGACATCAAGATTTGGATTATAGGAGTGAAGGATCTAGTTGTGGAAGTTGATGTGAAGTACATCAAAGGGATGATTAACAACCCTGACATCCAGCCAAACACTGCAATGAACCGATGGATTGCAGCCATCCTCCTCTTCAACTTTCACCTCCAACACATTCCCAGGTGAGAACACAGCCCTAACAGACTCTTGCAATGCCCTTGAGCACCAGAAGACCCAGTGGTCAATGATGACTATGAAGAATGGATTGACTCTACCAATGCCTTCACTCTCTCAGCACAAAACCAGCACACAGTATGGCAGCACAGCTATGTCACAAGGATGATACCTGGTGGCCAGAAACTTCCAATATGTTCACAATCGAACTCCTCAATGAAATTAGGCCAGTACAAGCCACTCTACAGCAACTCGGATGACCTCCTCCAACCACCACTAATCCCTCAACCTCCCCTGTCGAGATCCTCACCAACACAAACACAGACACACCCCTACCTTTGACTCCAACAATCCCATGCTCTGAAAAGGCCAAAATGCACAATCTCAAACTTCAACAAGTCCATGTGTTCCTCGAGGACCTCAAATGACCACAAGGCATCTCTGAAGACACCTTCAAGCACTTTGTGTGGATTGTGGCTGGATTCTTTGCTAGAGATGGAAAACTATGGAAGAAGGATAATAGGAATAAGCACAAACTGGTAATAGAGGAAGGGAGAAGATATGAGCTTATACAGCAAGCACACGATGAACTTGGGCATAAGGGCATATTCACCACTCATATCTGTCTTTTAGAATGCTTCTGGTGGCCAGATCTCGACTGCGATGTATGCTGGTTCATCAAGACATGCCATGAATGTCAAACACGCCTCACATACCACTTCCACATCCCCCCGACTGTCCCAACACCCCTCTTGCTCTTTCACAAAGCCTACATTGATACAATGTTCATGCCACGCGCAAATGGCTACTGCTACATTGTTCATGCCCGCTGTTCACTCTCCTCATACCTGGAATGGAGGATGCTCTGAGCTGAAAATGCCCGCTCACTCAGAACCTTTATATTCGAAGATATACTATGCAGATGGGGAGCTATTGAAGAAATCATCACAGACAATGGCCCAGCATTTGTACAAGCCGTGGAGTACCTCTCAACAAGATACAAGATCAACCATATCCACATCTCACCCTACAACTCCCGTGCAAATGGCCCTGTTGAATGAAGACACTTCAACATTTGTGAAGCACTCATAAAGGCAGCAGAAGGGGAAGAAAGTCGCTGGACAACAGTCGTGCCCTCAGTATTTTGGGCAGAACACATTTCTATTCAAAAATCCACAGGCTATTCACCCTACTACATCGCCCATGGCCTTGAACCCCTCCTCCCTTTCAACCTTGCTGAAGCCACGTATCCAGCACCAGCACCTACCAAACCTGTCCCTACTGCCGACCTCATCGCCCTACGAGCAATACAACTGCAAAAGTGGCCCCACGATCTCGCACACATGAAGGAATTAGTCCTCAAAGCACAATATGCATCTATCCGAGAATTCAACAAGAAGTACAAGAATACTATCTGTGACTTCAATTTTGATCCTGGCACACTCGTCCTTGTACGGAATTCACACTATGACAGTGATGTGGGCAGCAAGACCAAGCCATGCTATTTCAGTCCTATGATTGTGCCGCAACAAACAACTGGAGGATTGTACATCCTCTCTGAACTCGATGGATCCATCTCCAAGCTCTGCTTCACTGCCTTCCGCCTCGTTCCTTACCACCCTCGAGACCTCCAAGCCATACCTCTCACGAAGATCACGGATGCATCCCCTGATCAACTCGATGACCACACCTACGATGTCAAGCCACCCCTCCCTGAAAACAAGTCTTCCAACTTGGTATCTGTCAACATCGGACATTCCTCGCATCACTTATCTATGCTCAAAGACCAGGAAACCAAGGTATCCCGAAGGTGCGCCCTTCCACCCGTAGATAGTTGGGGGCAGCACTCGGAACCTATGGGTCGTAACACCCTCTGAGTCATACATGGCATTCAACTGCCTGTAGTCCCCCAACCCTTGGGTTTGTCATCGACCACCGCCACCCCTCGCTCCATCCTGTCACCTCAATTCACAGCTCTCGCTTCGTCATCTACGCACCCGACTGACTGGGAGGTCAGTATTAAAACTCCCCAGTAGGTGTGGAGACTGCACGTCGGCTGCCTTCGGAACAGCACCCAACGAGCATCTCACACTAATCAGTCCGCCCTCCGAAGATTTCGTCACCCCGACCATTCATCGATCCATCGCCGATCCGCTCGTTCCTCGCTCACTATACAACCGTCCATTTCACCTGCCATATGTCGTGTTTTAGACCACTACCCACTTTAATAAAATTTCACCGCACATCTTTCTCGTTATTGACATTTTTTTTCTAATTCAGACTCTTCGCCTCCGTAGTTGCACATTCACTCGTTGTGTTTCAAAATTTCAACATTTTACCACAGTTCCCTAGCCTAACCTTCATTATACTAACTCAACACATTTGCTATACAGATTCAGTATTTGTAGATAACCGCAGAAATTGAACACCGGACAAGTTGTCTACAGTATAAATACAGTCGAGCCAGTAGAGGCTCGACACCTAGTAATTGGATACCCACCCTCTGTCTCTCGAAGTTGCTAAAAATCAAGTATCTTACCTCTCGTTCTTGTGTCGTCTCGCAGTCTCTCGTTCTCGCGTCGGCTCGCAGTCTCTTGTCTCTCTTTCCTGGACTTGTTCTCAACGACGTATCTGACGTCGTCGCTCTCGCCCCTCGTTCTCTTGTGTTCCCGGCCTCTGTCTCTCTTTTCCTGGACCCGGTTTCGAAGCCTCGTGACTGACGGACGCAGTCACACCCCTTTTTCGTTGAACCGCCGCCACATCTCTTCAAAGCCCTATGGGAGTCTCCCTCAAAATATCTGGGTCAGGGAAACTGCCTACATGCAGCAACACGTCAAAATTCCATCAGCAGACAGGGTAAAGGATTGGCGAACGATGAAGGGTATGGAATTACATTAACTAACAGAGAGGTGGCTTCGAAGTGAGGATGGGCAGCCTCGAAGTGTATGGGAGCAGATCGAAGAAGTGAGTTCTGCGTGCTGGGTCTGGAGTATTCTTCCTGTAGAACGGAAATAAGTGGAGGGACCCCACATGAGAAAGGAACGAAATGTGTACGGTCATCACTACGCCGGAGGTCGAACTCGGTCTGTAACAGAATTGGTCATCGGACGGCGAGAAGCTAGTTCCTCAATTAGATTGGAGTAAGCCTAATCCATGCTTATCTCAAGCGTACCGATGCGACGGCTACCACCACCACCATGTTGTTGGGTGTCCTGAGTTGTGAACCTATTTTTACACAGGTGAGCTAGACCGTTATCATACCACAGGTATGGTGCTGCCACATGCTCAAATTCAGTCGCATTGCTGTGGAGGCTGGCCCAGTAAACACCCCCAATGGGCTGTTCAAAAGCGGGCGAGACATAAACATTCAGACGTGGTTCAGGCAGGGGAAAAAAATGAAGATGACAGGAGTGGTTGGGTGTGTTCAAGGGAACCTAGTGATTGAAGGAAATTTAGTGTGTCAAGAGGGCAACAATTGGCAAGAGGGAAGACTGAGGGATAAAGCTTGAAGGAAACTGTAGGAAGATATCCACGACTCAAAGAACAGTTGAACCTAATAAGAGATGCTGTTTCCCGCCCTATTCCATTAATGTTTGGTTGCACGAACCCACTCACATATAACCAGTGCCTGTCATACCTGCGATGTTTTGATGTCTCGGCAACAGTAGGGAGGAATGATGGCGTGCAGAAAGACTATGCTGTTTTTCTCCTCCACCCTGCCCTCCCCACCAGTCCTCCACTATGGGGTTCTCTCTACTTTCTGTGCTTTTGTGCAGTTTTCGTTCCTCAGCCCGGTATTCTCAGGAGCAGGGCAATGCAGGCCCGGCTCAGGGTCATGCGTTGGACGATGCTGGCACTCGCAAGACACAGCGTTGGACGTTGCCCTGCCACAATTCGATGCCCCATACGGTATGTATCCCTCCTGGGATATACAGGTGTTCAACGTTGAACTGAGGATTAGGTACGATAACTGGAACAGGGACCCGGGGGCCGAGCGACGACACTTGTGGCAATCGAGGTTGGTGCTTTCATGTTAAAGTCTTTGTGGACACTTTTGACGATGAATGCTACACCGAAACGAATCAGATAATCCTCGGACTTCAGGCCGAGGTCTCATGGGCCCTCACGGGTTCTTCACTGACGCCCACCACTTTGTTTTGAACCAGCCGGTCATGTATAATATTACTGAAGTCAAGGACAAAGGTGCGTGTATCTTCAGAGTTCGTATAACCACCCTTAAGGCTGTCGCTAGTTTTAAAGTGGCTCGCAAAATTCACTATGTCTGGTGCTGAATTTGACGCCAGTGGTCACGTTCCTGGTTGTCACCCTGGCACTCGAATCGTGATCCTCGAGACATTACAGCGCTGGGTCGATGACATTCAGCATGCCCACCGGATGCTGTGGCTGCACGGACCTGCCGGTGTTGGGAAATCGGCCATCCTTCAGAGTCTCGCAGAACGATTATCCAAGGCCTCGAGTCTGGGTGCAACTTTGTTCTTTTCTAGACCGAACCAGCGCGACAATCCCACCCTTGTCATTCCTACCATTGCCTACCAACTTGCCGTCAGAATTCCATCATATAAGGAGTACCTCAGGCAGATCATGATCGAAAATCCCAAGCTGTTGGAGAAAGACATAGAGCGCCAGTTCAGCGCGTTCATTGTGGAACCCTTCACTAAATTGCGGTTGACGAATGAGGGTGGTGGATGGGCGATTTTACTCGATGGTCTGGATGAGTGCGATGGGGAGGGTGCACAAGCACTCATCGTCAAGTTCATAAGCCATTTCACCCTCGAGCATCCTGAAGCTCCCCTTGTTTGGGTCATCGCCAGTCGTCCTGAGGCTCGCCTGCAGCTCACGTTTGTGCCGGGAAGTTCTTGCGCGCCAGATTTGAGGAGATACACCAGAACTACAGGGATCTCATGCCTGCTGGTGCACCTTGGCCGGAAGAGCAGGATCTCACGAGGATTTCCAGGACTTCATCTGGCTTCTTTGCCTTTGCAGCAACGGTCGTCCGGTACATCGAGGACCCACACGTTTGTGATCCTATCTCCCAGCTGTCCACTGTCTTGTCCGTCACTGAGGGACTCGAGCCGGGGTCTCTCTCGGCGCTGTACGCATTCCATTCCGCAATCCTGGACAGTGTCCCTCGAGCTATGTCACCGACTTTGAAGATGCTGTTGACTTTTTACACTACGGTAAGGAGAGCGACTTTGGTACACACTGATCACTATGGTATTAGTAATACCTTTCCACTTGTGGTTGTCGCTACAGTGTTTGGTTTACAACAGCACGCTGTTTACGGAGCACTTCGAAAGCTCCATTCAGTGATCAAGGTACCACCGCTCAACGAATCAGGTCGTTGGGGAATCAAGTTTTATCACGCTTCATTCCCTGATTACTTGAAAATGCTGGGAGACTATACGCTTGACGTCGGCACGGCAAGGAAGGTGTGGTGGAATTTTTTTGCAATGTTAGGTGAAGGAGATTACATGGGTGAGTTTTCGATCCCGCCCTCCTCGATCTACGTCTCACTTGACTAGTGTATCGGGAGGCTTTTTCGAATGGGCATCTTCCAGTTCCATTGTCTTGGGATGTGAAAGTTGGGGGTGGTGTTCTGCGGGATACCCTGTGAGACAATATTGCGTTGCTGATCCACAATGATGGTGCCTGAACGTCTCCCTCCCAGCAGTTGGCATTTCCACCACCCATATCCACTCTTGACCAAAAAAGAACTGCAGAGTGTCTTTGAGAAGATCGACTTCAGCACAGTTTCCCGCATGGGGTTGGGTTTTATTTTTCAAGCCTTGTTCAACTTGTTCGATTTGTTGATTGGTGGCGTGAATACGGCCCTTCCATAAATCTTTACTGCTTGTTGACACATTGACGCAAACAGGTACCATCTGAATTAACGAAGTTGGACCTGGTGAAAACTATTCCTTTGGTGGATGTCGACCCCCATCACATACCCCGGACAAAACTTGCTTTCAGCTGGACCTTCCGTGAAAAGACATCTGTTGAAGGAGCGGTTCACCAAAGACATTCTAAATCCGACGACCAAGTGACTGATATTCTGATGCGCTGTTATACCAGTACATCATCGGGAGTGAGTCGTTGGGATTTCTTTCCGTAGTAATTCTTAACTCACGCGACTTGCGTAATACAGCTAGTTAAAAAGTATTGGCATGGCAAAATTAGCCCCATTGAACAGTTGGTTTCTAGGCTCGAGAAACCTCGCAGACGTAACCCGACGATGGATGTTTTGGTGGTTGGCAAGGGGCCATCCGGGCGTTGTGCGTTAATACGTGTTGGGCCTAGAGATCAAGAGGCCGGTTTATTTTGCTACCTACCATACTGTGATTCGAGTAGAACAGCAGAAATGGATGAGTAATGCCGGTGTAAAATTACAAAAAATTGGAACTCAATCAACCATCGAAAGTTTACCACTCCCCCATCTAATCAACGCCGTGAGTAACGCCGATAAGAGAAAGGCGGAATCAAAGAGCGAGGTGAAAAGTTCGTAAGGTGGGACCAACATAAACAAGTTTGTGGGCACATCTATGTCAGTGGTGGCCTGGGAGGAGGGCGATGAAGGTGGGGGTGGGAAGGAGGAACGAAGTTGTACGAGGGTGGATAGAAGATATATACCCTGTGATGGTCGGATAAGTTCGAGTTAGTACGAAGGCAATTTAATGAGAAAGGAAGGTGGCATACCATGAGGTATGCGAGGCATAGGATAATGATCGACGTGCCTAGCGTTTTCGAAGTGACTTTCAAGGCCTGAGTAGTTCTGCGTTAGGTGGGATCTTAGGCACGAGTATAGTGGTGTGAACATACGCGGTTGACGCCTCTCATGACGAGTCCAATGCTTGAGAGAAGGATGAGGCCAATAAGGAGGAGTGACGTGTGCCGCGTGAGTGAAGAGATTGATTCTGGTGTTAATAGAGATGTAGGTGACAGTGAGGAGGGCACAAGAAGCCACACGAGGACATTCGTTAGGATATCTGGGTAAGTTCGCTGTTGGACTTGAGGTTGTCGGAAACGGCTCAAGAAAGCGACGTTATAGGCTGCCTGCGTACAACAACGCGTTAGGACCTGGCAGGTGTAGGAAGCGGGGGGTCGAGACATACAATGAAAGTACGAAATATACAGTAACCAGCGAAGAGACGGCCTATGAACCAGGATAGGCGGCCACGGAATGTACGAGAGCGGGTTGAGGACGCAAGTTTGGCGCGCTGAGTTTGAAGTGTTTGCGATAGCGTGTCGGAGAGGACTTGGAGGCCTCTGATTTCGAGTGTTACTGTCGACTTAACATTAGAAGGTGGTGCCGTACGAGAAGAGAGCGGGGGGGCGTACGGTCATCACCACCACGGAGAGTATCACCCACTCGTTTAACCCAGCTCATGGCTGCAGCAGAACCAGAGGTTGATGGGGAATCTTGTGTTCGGCGGGCGAGCTCATTCTGCTTTTTCGAGATGTCGGCTTGCACACTATGAAGACTAGCTTCTGTAGTTCGGATATCTTCTTCTGTTGGTATGATCTCGTGGTTTTTGTTAGAAGAAGGGAGAAATGCCCAGGCTCTGGTTATAGCGCCGAAGCCGGATAGGAGGCCAAGGATGGTTGTGCCAAGGACTATGAGCCTAGAAAGTGTACGGGTGAGGAGAGTTGCATTCGTGTGCGTCGATATGGGAATGTATGATAGTAGGGCGAGGGATATAATGACTGGGATGAACGATAACAGCAGTGTCCGGATTGACGGCGAGGATGCTGACGAAAAAACGAGGAGAGCGATGGACTGCGGGATGAGCACGATGTGGATGACCAGCAGGGCATAAAGCGAGAACTGGAAATGTGAGGCCCTGGTACTGGCTGACAATGTGTTTGTTGCCTGGAGAACGAGGAGGACGAAGAGCATGGTACACTCTGTCAGCGTCCACGCAAATATCGTCCGGGCCAGGGTGAGTCGCCAGTCTTTTTTCTTCCCGGGCGTGGCCGAGCTTGGTGTGGGCAGACCGTGGACATCGCCAGCAACGTCGAGGATGGCATTTGGCAGAAATTTGAGGCAGGCGAGGATGAGAGTTGGCCGTGCGAGGAAGAGGAACATTGTGAGAAGATCCAAAGTCCGCAGGCTTCCCTCCCGCCATGACCACCGCCAGCGACGACCTCACCGCAACCGTTCACAGTGCGCTCATCACCCTCGATCCTGCTCGCAAGGCCGAGTTTCTGCTCGATACTGCGCTAGCCCTCATCAACGCCGGAAAGTGCGGACTTAATTTCGAATATTTCACACACAAACTGAACCTTGCCGTAGATATGGCGACGACGTCGAGCGGTATCTCGACGTCTACCTCAAAACTCCAAACCTCCCCAAGGCGAGCATAACCAAAGCGCTGCTTGCCAGGGCAAATGCAAGAAAGACTTGTGGTGACCGTCTCCTGGCCCAAGCTCATCAAGGTTAAATCCGTCACCACGTATCTCCACACTGAGGCTGAAACACTTAAAACATAGATTTCCAGGCTGTCTTGCGCCTTGACCCGTCCAACCGCGACGTCCAGAACCATATCCGTCGACGAACAGTGCGTTAATACCCATGTATATGGCATCAATTTCACGACTGACGCCGATCAGCACATTCGCTTCTCACACGACCCAGCTTCACACCGTGCACCTCCAGAAGTCTGGTCAAGAATCGCAAATTATATCCCCCGCTACCACCTCCGCACATGGCTCTTCCTCTCCACCTTCCACCGTTCCATCGCCCTCCAACACATCTTCCACACAATCGACCTCTACTTTGGCGAGGACCAACCCGAAAACGTCAACCGTTCCCTTGACATCTTCGATCGCGTCAAACTGGATAAGGGCTTCGCAAGTCTTGTGCGGTGCTTACGAGTCCACTGGGCATACGAGGAGGGTGAATTGTTGGATTTGATGGTCCGAGTCTTCCGGACTGCGTTGCCAGAATTCTGTGCGTTGAGAGAGTTCGAGTGGATTGGGTACCCGGAGCTTCGTGTGGACATGGTACAGAGCTTATTGGCCTCGCATCCTAAACTCACCTCTCTTGGGTCCATCGGGTTCCACTTCGATGCGTGTGGTATATCGGCGTTTAAAGCTCTGAGAAAACTTACACTAAGGGCGGAGGACGATGACGGTTATGCCGACTGGTCAGAAATCACAACCGTGTTGAACAACAACGCCGGAACCCTCAAGCATCTCATACTCGGCGCGTATCTGCACCGACAGCACTCCTGGGACGCTACATTCCTCTCACCAGCGATTCACAACCTCACACACCTCGATTTGGTCGACACACGGATAAGCCATACAGTTCTGAGCAGGATTGCCCACGCAGCGGGAGGCGTGGGTGGCAGACTGGAGAGTCTCACACTACACGGTATCCTAGAGGATCCTGGAAAAGCAGCAGTGGTATTCGGAAGCGACGAAGTCATCAACGGCGATCACACATTCCTACCTCGGCTCAAATCCTTCAGGTTTCTGCTGGTCGGGCAACCCCAAGTTGTTACACCCCCACCCCCCCAGCCGCAACCATCTCAGCCACCGTATTACAACCCGTATCCACACCCGCAAATTCCACAACCGCCGCATCCGCAAGATCATTACGACCCATCGATCTTGCACTTGTATCAGACCATCACGCACTTCCTTCGTGGAAGAACATCATTGCGACAGCTAGATCTAGGGAGTTGTCCGTGGGACCTTGTAAGTCCTATTCTGCCCGGGCTGAAGGGACTGAGGGTCCTCGGCGTAAGAATTGGGTGTTTGGTAAAAGGATGTGGGAGTGGTATTGCAATGAGTGGTGGGGGTAGTGGTGGAGCAGAATATACGTCGGAGCTGGATGTGCTAGTTAAGAGCTTACCGAGCGAAATCGGGGCATTGAGGGTCGAAGTTGGTGTATCTGAGTTGCCGTTGGTACGTCTTCCGCCTTTCCACTCACTGTTTAGTGGGTTGACCGTTCTTTGTGTGGATATAGCATGTCTACGCTAACCTGTTTCAAAAATTCCCCTCGCTGTCGTTTTTGCATCTACAGTTACATACAGCCCAGCTCGTGCATCACCCACCGTCCCTTACGCCGGGAGCCCAACCATACCAAGCTCATGAATCTCACCCACAGTATTACCCGTATCACCAAGGACAAGGACATGCAGGGCCTTCGACAACACATACCCAAAATCTTCAACAGCCACAGCCAGCACGTGCGCAACCATCGTACCTCCCATTCCCACCTCACCCAACCCACGCCGGATCGAGCGGAGTGTCGCCCGGAACACCCAAAAGACGAAACAATGTCGCAAACGCAGCCGTGAGAAGAGATGGGGGAGGGGAGCACGACGGCGAAGGTGATAATTCGAACGCCAATACAGCGAATGCTAATAACACTGGGGAGGGAAGTAATTCTACCTCTGGCGGTGGGAGTTCCTCACAAGCCCCAGGAGGCGCAGCTTCCGTTCATCAAGGCCAAGGACCTTCGATGAGCGCAGCAGCGGCAGCACGACAACCGTCAATGGGGCCCCCGCCAACTCCGCAACAACAACATGGACATGGACAACCACCTATTCCTGTTTTCCAGCATCAAGGATCCGGACATCCACATTATTCCCATCACCACCAAGGACCAGCACAACAATACTTCCCTCCTCCACCTCAATTGCTCAACACCCTTGAAAGCGCGAAACACGTTGCAAGTGTAGTCCCCAGTCTAGATTTCGTTGGGTGGAACGGGGAGTTGTATGTCATTGTGCGGAATAGCGCGTCTAACGCGACTGCGAAGCTAAACGTAAACGCGGGTGGGGATGCGGTAGTAGTTAAACTCGACGCGGGTGCTGTTGGGGAGAATAGTGGTGTTGGACTTTCGCGGTCAAGTGCAGGTCCCCCTGACCCTGCTGCTGACAGTACTGCTATTACTACCACCGCCTCAGCGGGTTCCGGAACTGCTGCCAGTACTGGCACCATTGTCAACACCAGCGTGCCCAATACCCCCAATAACGCTGGTCCAAGTCGTAATCCCACTCCGAGCACCCCTTCCCTCGCACATCCTATGCAAGCAACGTCCCAACCTCCGGCCACACCCACAATAACTCCGGTACCCCCAACGGTGGAACTTAAAGAACTCCCTTCGCGTCGCCGACTTGATTGTGGTAAAGGTGTAGATTTGGGGAGTGATGATGCGGCGTGGTTGGAGAGGAAGGATGTCCCGATGGACTACGACATGCCTGTTACAGGCGTTGATGGTGCTGCTGTTTGATACCTTTGTTTTCGTGCTCGATGCCCTTGTTTTGGTGATCGCGGTTGTGTCTGTTCGCGTTTTAACCCGTCCTCACACCTTCAGATCGTTGTTTGAATATGGATCTTGGATTTTTGAAGGGATGTATAAGTAGTTTATGTTTGAAAAAACCTGGCTATCTACGATATGGCACATAGTAGAATGAACTCTGCCTTTTGCCGTTGGGCGCGACATAAATAAATGCGCATCTCCGAGATGGTGCCTTCCCGACCAGGAGAGTACGCATTGCCGTGTTGTGGTTCCCAAGGTCGTCTAGCTTGGACACTAACTTTTTGATCGGGTGAGCTTTACTTAGCCACTGAGGGTGTGTGGGCTGAGAGAACGGGCATGTGAACTTTGTATCACCAGAATAAAGACAAAAGCTTACCATTTGATCCGCGTAGCGAGTTGCGGTCATACTGGAACCAATACCCCAGTTAAATTCAAGAGCAACCTTTGTCTCCGGAATGCAACTAAAATCAAGGTCTCTTAAAGAAGTTGTTCTCACAAGATCTAACTCCATGAGCTCAGGTGGAGCCTATTCAAGATCCGTGTCGGTCAGCGGTACATATCAAAGATTAAAAGAGTATACTCACGTCACTGACCAACCAATTAAAGAGCCCGAGAATGTTGCTGAAGATATGACGTTGGACTAACGTGAAAAAAAGCCTACTGAAATCGATTTTCTCGAAAACATTACGCAGCTCCAATCTCGTCAGGGGAATATGAGGGTGGGTGTAATTGGAATTTCGAGCTCGGCATTCTGGCACGAGTGCGTGCGTAAACCATCCAAGTCCAACTTCCCATAGACGTTCCATGGTAATATCCGCAATTTGAACATCCCAACACAGTGGCACTGAAGGACGCCCACCAGAGATAGCACTGCAGTATGCTAGTCCAAATCAGAGCTGGATCAAGGAAAGCCAACACAACGGAAAGTCTCACAGGCTGAGTCTATGCCATGCAGCAAACTGAAGTAACCCCACCACATTTTCGTCATCATATCAATATCCATTCCATAACCTCCCTGCGTCTTCAAATAATCAGAGAATGAAGCATGATAAAACTCAATCCCCTGGCGACCTGATTCATCGAGAGGTGGCACCTTGATCACCGAGTGAAGTTTCCGAAGCGCTCCATAAACAGCGTGCTGTTGCAAACCAAATATCGTGGCAACGACCACAAGCGGGAAGTAATCGGGGGTATCATTGTTGCCAGTGAGTGCGGATAGCTCCCGCAGTAGCGCGGCGTAAAAAGGTAGCAACAGCTTCAAAATTGGTAACATAGCTTGAGGGACGCCAGCCAAGATTACAGAATAGAATGCATAAAGTGCTGAGAGTGAGCCGGGCTCAAGCCCTTCAGTTACGGACAAGACAGTGGCGAGTTGGGAGATGGGGTTGCAGACGTGCGGGTCCTCAATGTACCGAACCACTGTCGTGGCAAGGGCAAACAGCCCAGACGAGGTCCTCGAAATCCTCGTGATATCGCGCTCTGCCGGCCAGGGCGAACCAGCGGGCACGAGATCCCTGTAGTTCTGGTGTATCTCCTTGAATTTGGCACGCAGAAACTTCTCCACATCGCGACATGCGTCGTCGGAGTCTACAGATACGACGAACTCTTCAAACGAGCCTTTAACCTCCCCAGAGCTAAATATGAGCTGTAGATGAGCTTCAGGACGGCTGGCGATGACCCATACAAGGGGATTTATGGGGTGTTGCCGAGTGAAGCGGCTGATAAGCCTAATGATGAGGATTTGTGCGCCCTCCCCATCACATTCGTCCAGACCATCCAGTAAGACCGTCCATTTGCAGCCTGCCTCTATAAGACCCGGCTTACTAAAGGGTTCGGCGATAAGGGCGTTGAACTGACGTTCCATGTCCTTCTCTAGCAGCCTGGGATCGCTGAGCATGATCTGTTTGAGATATTCTTTATAGGGGGGGATCCTGACGGCGAGTTGGTAAGCGATGGTAGGAATGACAAGGACAGGGTTATTGCGCTTGTTTGGTCTTGAGAAGAACAAAGTCGCGCCCAACTTCAATTCTTCGGACAGTCGCTCTGCGAGACTCTGGAGGATTGCCGATTTCCCGACTCCAGCGGCCCCACGCAACCACAACATCTGATGAGCACGTTGAGCGTCGTCGACCCAGTGATGTAGTTTCTCGAGAATTGTGATCCGGGTGCCGGGATGACAGCCGGGAACGTGATCACTGGCGTCGAACTCGACACCGGACATGGTGTATTTGGCCAGCCATTTCAAAACTAGATTTAGCATGAGCGGATAATAATCGAGGGCCGCATGGTTTCTCACCCTTCTCTTTGGCGTCGTTGATATTATTCATGACTGGGTGGTACAGGACGACATTATTGGCGTTGCTGAAGAAGCCGTACTCCCCAATAGAAGCTTGGTCTGATTCTTGAGGTCTACCTAATCCATTCCAGCGAAGTATGTTGTCAGAGCACTCATGAATGTCCAAGATGAAAGCACAGACCATGTTTGGCCCTTCCGGGATCTGTGATTGCTGACACGGGTGTTTGTTCTTCAGGCCCCTGGTCTTAATTACAGAATTATACCCTTAATTAAACGCTTACATGGTGCAGGAGGATACTTACTAGACAGGATATTTGAGGGTGGCGGAGTACTCTGATTGTGGCCCAGAGGTGTCAGGCTCAGCTCTGTTTCGTCTTGTTTATGAATGCCATCATGAGGAACTGGCAACTGATCGGAACTAGCAAGGTCACCTTCCTGGGGAGATCGTGATGAAGAACGAAACAAGTATATGGACAAAAACATGGTAAGAACAGAGACACCCGTGGCGAGAAAAGTGACCACCATGAGAGAACCGATGGAAATGTAAGAGAGAAGGAAACCGCACAGCCTTAACCTGCAAAATCCGTTGCCGTCCCTCCCCACGTGTTGGCTCGGGCGTCAAAATGCCGCATGTACAGCAATGATGCAAAGGCACAGAATTACCTAGAATGTATACACTGCGCCAACGAGTCGATGTGACATAGGACATATTGAAATCACATTGATTTCATAAAGTGCAAAGTGTGTCATATGAAAGACTACACTTTTTGGATCTAATATGATATCAATATGATGAGTGTCACATTAACTCGTCAGCGCAGTGTATACGCTATCTAGTATGAATTTCTGGTTTGCTAAATCAAGTTCAGTGGCGAACGACAGGCGATTTAATTACAAGGAACAGATTCACGCACCTCTACTGAGCGCTTTTTTTTTCTCGATGCCGTACTTGTTCATCCCTTGTTCTTAAACATAACTTCCCAAGTGCCCCTACCTTTGAGTCCGACCGCCGTATCCGTGGGGGTCTTGTCCTCCCCATCCTTGGCTGTAATATGCCCTCCTCAATCAACTGACGAATGCGTACTTTGTTCCTCTTTCATTTCAGCCCAATGCAACAACGCCACCCCGCGTTGCCCCAGAAATTTGGCGTTCCGCTATGCAAGCAACAGTATGAGAAAAGAGTATCATTCTGTACGTGGCCTACACAAATGCCTTCAAAAATTATATGACTGGTTGTGAAGAAAATACAGTCCAACAAACTGCGAGGAATGTAATCTCCGAGCCCTACCCTTCCTAGGTTGAAAAGCCAAGGGTGTTGGGTATGAGGATCTCTTGTTTGGTTAGAAAGTGTAGTAATGAAGGGGCTAAGTATGATATATGATGAACGAGGGGATTGGTAGCGACATGGAATACGCTTCGGGATTGGGGCTGCTCGTTGGGAACTTACCGAGGCGGATTCAAGTAGTTGCGAGCTGGACTCTACACTTCATTAGTAACGGTGGGCTATTACTTATTTCTTATCGTGGAAAATGGAGCGTCTAACGCCTGCACGAAATCGGGCACGAACGCATGAATACGGAGGAGCCAACACCGACAGGGGTGGGAAGGGTGGTAGTGCTGGCCCACCCCAAGTGCCCCTTTCCCTCACACATCTAAGGCACTCACCAGCTCAAGCGATTTGCAATTAATTACTTACACTCACTTCAAGACTCTAAACGGTGGAATCAAAGGAGATCCCTTTACGTTGTCGATTCGGCTGCGGCAAAGCCATCGATCTGGGAAGTGATGATGCGGCGTGGAAGGATGTCCCTCCGAGCGATAATATGCCTGCACTGACGGAGTCGCTGTTCAACGTTATCGTTGTTTTGTTAGTCGACCCTCTGTTGTCTTTGTTTCGTGTTGTTAGAGCCCTGAATCACAATAGGGACTTTCTGGCGACCGAAAGAACCCCGATATCCCCACTCCTCATCCTCTTCCGATCCCCTTCAAGAAAAGGGACCAGGAATCACCACACAGAAATATCCTGAATTTCCAGAAAACCCGGTCCCGAACACACGCGACTATTTACAATATAGCACATAATAAAAGAGACGCCATCTCCAACTCCGGGTTCGGTCAATATAAATGCACATCTCCTGGAAGGCGCCTTTCCGACTACCGGGGCACTCGTTGCCGTGACGAAGTTGAGCTAGCTTGGAAACTAGCTTTTCAATTAGATCAAGTGCGGAATCTTAGCATGGGTGAAGGGGCAAGGACAGGTAGTCTGAGTCCCCCCGCCGTCGGGGAAAAGAAAAGAAAGGATGAGGTCTACTTTGTGAGTTGTGTGGGCAGTCGAAATATAGGTGCCAACATCCCAGTTGTGAGCTATCTTTGTCTCCGAAATGTAATCCGATCTAAGTCCTTCAGAAGGGCTCTTTTTACCAGGCCAGACTCGACCAGTTCCCCTAGTGCCTGTTTGTGTCCATAATCCGACTCCGGGTACCCCTTCCCTCGTGCACCCTGCAAGTAACTTTTCCACCTGCGGCCACATCCACAACAGCTCCGGTACCTTCAATGGTGGAACTCAAAGGACTGTTTTCGCGTCGTCGACTTAATCGAGGTAAAGGTGTAGATTTAGGAGTGACGATGTGGCGTATTTGGAGAGGAGGGACGTCCCGATGAACTATGACATGCCCGTTGAAGAGATGAGGCGGCGGTTCAACGAAAATAGGGTGTGACTGCGTCCGTCAGTCACGAGGCTTCGAAACCAGGTCCAGGAAGGGAGAGACAGAGGCCGGGAACACAAGAGAACGAGGAGCGAGAGTGATGGCGTCGTTGAAGACAAGAGTTCAGAACGAGCGTGGACTGAGAGTCAACGAGAGAGCGACCGACAACGAGAGACAATGCTGAGAGAATTCGGAGCGAGACTTCGAGAGCGAGAAAAGTGGGTATCCAATTACTAGGTGTCGAGCCTCTACTGGCTCGACTGTATTTATACTGTAGACAACTTGTCCGGTGTTCAATTTCTACGGTTATCTACAAATACTGAATCTGTATAGCAAATGAGTTGAGTTAGTATAATGAAGGTTAGGCTAGGGAACTGTGGTAAAATGTTGAAATTTTTGAAACACAACGAGTGAATGTGCAACTACGGAGGCGAAGAGTCTGAATTAGAAAAAAAATGTCGGTAACGAGAAAGATGTGCGGTGAAATTTTATTAAAGTGGGTAGTGGTCTAAAACACGACAGGTGAAATGGATGGTTGTGTAGTGAGCGAGGAACGAGCGGATCGGCGACGGATCGATGAATGGTCGGGGTGACGAAATCTTCGGAGGGCGGACTGATTAGTGTGAGATGCTCGTTGGGTGCCGTTCCGAAGGCAGCCGACGTGCAGTCTCCACACCGTTAGGGTCACTGATGTTGCTTTTTTCGCTCGTAATTCTGGATTTGACCTGGGTTTATATCTTGGATTTTGAAGAGGTATATTTTATTAATAGCTTATAGACTTGGAATGAACCCGGCTATTTAAAGTATGGCACGTAATAAAATGTACTCTGCCTTTTACCGCTGGGCTCAACATAAATAAATGCACATCTCCGAGATGGTGCCTTCCCAACCAGCACAGCACGGATTGTTGCGTTATGGCGGCCAAGGTCATCCAACCTGGATACTAATTCTTTAGTTGTGTAAGATCCAGGTGACCACCGAGGGTCGGTGGACTGCAGAGGACGGCCATGTGAGTTTACGCATCACCAAAAAATCCAAAAGCACGGCGTACCGTTTGAGCCCCATACTGAATTGCGGTCCGAGTAGAACGGGTACGCCAGCGATATTCAAGGGCAATCTTTGTCTCCGGAATGCAACTGAGATCAAGATCTCTAAGAGGAATTATTTTCACAAGGCCCAAATGTACTAGCTCAGGTGGAGCCTGTCCAGAGTTTTGTGAGTGAATGATACAGGATGATTAGAGTGTTATACTCACGTCACTGACCAACCAATCAAAGAGGCCGAGGGTGTAGCTGGAAAAACGGCGCCGGGCAGGCCTGAAATAAAGTCCACTGAAATCAATCTTCTCAAAAACA
This sequence comes from Calvatia gigantea, assembly GCA_025093985.1. NCBI lineage: Eukaryota > Fungi > Basidiomycota > Agaricomycetes > Agaricales > Lycoperdaceae > Calvatia > Calvatia gigantea. Next base: position 124,597 of record JACAAK010000015.1, read on the forward strand.
TTACGCAGCTCCACTTTTGTCAAGGGTACATGAAGGTGAGTGTAACCGGAATTTTGAGCTCGACAAAGTGTGTGCATAAACCACCCAAGTCCAACTTCCCAAAGACGTTCCTTGATAATATCCGGAAGTTGAACGTCCCAACACAATGGCACAGGAGGACGCCCACCGGAAATAGCATTGCAGTATGCTAGCTCGGTTCAGAACTGGATCAACGAAAGTACAACGGAAAGTCTCACAAGATGAATCCATCCCATGCAGCAAATTGAAGTAACCCCACCACATTTTTGTTACCATATCAATATTCGTTGCATAACTCCTCTGCGTCTTCAAGTAATCAGAGAACGAAGCATGATAGAACTCAATCCCCCGCCGACCTGATTCATCGAGAGGTGGCACCTTGATCACCGAGTGAAGTTTCCGAAGCGCTCCATAAACAACGTGCTGTTGCAAACCAAATATCGTGGCAACAATCACAAGCGGGAAGTAATTGGGGGTATCACCATCACCAGTGAGTGTAGATAGCTCTTGCAGTAGCGTAGCATAGAAGGGCAGTAACACTTTCAAAGTTGGTAACATGGTTTGGGGGATACCGCCAAGGATCACTGAGTAGAGTGCATAGAGTGCTGAGAGTGAACCCGGCTCAAGTCCTTCAGTCACAGACAGGACGGTGGTAAGTTGGGAGATAGGGTTGCAGACGTGCGGGTCTTCGATGTGCCGAACCACTGTCGTCGCAAGGGCAAACAGCCCAGACGAAGCCTTCGAAATCCTCGTGATATCACGCTCTGCCGGCCATGGGACACCAGCAGGCATGAGATCCCTGTAGCTCCGATGTATCTCCTTAAATTTGGAGCGCAGAAACTTCTCCACATCGCGACATGCGTCGTCAGAATCTATGGATACGGCAAACTCTTCAAACGAGCCTTTAACCTCCCCAGAGCTAAATATGAGCTGTAGATGTGCTTCAGGACGACTGGCGATGACCCAGACAAGGGGGCTTGCAGGATATTGGCGAGTGAAGCGGCTGATGAGCTCAACAATGAGGATTTGCGCACCCTCCCCATCGCATTCGTCCAGACCATCCAGGAGGACCGCCCATTTGTAACCCACCCCCATAAGACCCAACTTGCTAAAAGGCTCGGCGATAAGGGCATTAAACTGACGTTCCATGTCCTTTTCTAGCAGCTTGGGATCGCTGAGCATGGTTCGTTCAAGGTATTCTTTATAGGGGGGGATCCTCACGGCAAGTTGGTAGATAATGGTAGGAATGACGAAGGCAGCGTTATTGCGCTTGTTTGGTCTTGAGAAGAATAGAGTTGCCCCCAGCTTCGAAGCTTCGGACAATTGTTCTGAGAGACTCTGGAGGATTGCCGATTTCCCGACTCCAGCAGCCCCACGCAACCACAGCATCCGACGAGGATGTTGAGTGACATTGACCCAGCGATGTAGTTTCTCTAGAATTGTGATTCGCGTACCGGGATGACAGCCGGGAGCGTGACCGCTGGCGTCGAATTCGACACCGGACATGGTGTGTTTGGCCAGCCACTTTAAAACTAAATCATAGCGTGAGTGGACTTTGCTCGAGCGCCGCACCATCTCTCACCCTTCTCTTTGGCCTCATTTATATTATTCATGACTGGTTGGTACAAGACGACGTTATTGGCGTTGCTGAAGAAGCCGTTCCCCCCACTAGCAATTTGGCCCGAACCTTGGGGACTACCTGATCCATTCCAGTAAGTATATCGTCATGGCGCTCCGAGTGTCCAATGTGGGGGCACAGACCATATATCACTCCTCCAGGATCTGTGGTCGCCAGTGCGGCCGTCTGTTCCCCAGGTCCCCGGTCTGGATTAGAGCTATGTTCTCAGTTAAGCGCTCACATGGTGCAGGAGAGTACTTACCAGACGAGGCATTTGAGGGTGGCAGGGTACCCTGGGCAAAGCCTAGTGGTGTCGGGCTCAGCTTCAAGTCGGGTTCATCTTGCTCGTGAAGACTGTTATGAGAAACCGGCTTTGGGTCGCCATCATGAGAAGGTCGGACTGAGGAACGAAACCAGTATATGGAAAAAAGTATGGCAAGAATGGCAACTCCCATGGCAAGAAGAGTGATCACCATGGCGAGGAAGCAAGAGGAAGAAACCGCACAGCCGCAATATGCGCAACCCGTTCTCGTGTTTCTCCACGTGTTAGCTCGGGCGTCAAAATACCGTTTACATAGCAGTGATTGATGTCGCAGGTACTACTTAGCATCCAGATGTTAGTCGACATGAGCTGGTTGCCAAAATCAAGCTCGGTAATCAATGACGAGTGACGTTTGTCCTAGAGGATCCCTTCAAAATCCATATCGACCAGCGGTTGTGGAGAAAATACAATTTAATAAGAGTTACGAGGAATGGGATCTTCGAGTCGTACTCTACCTAATTTAGAGGGCTGAAGGTGTTGGACGTGAGGACTGTTGAAAGTCGAAATTGGAATGCCCAGGCTACCACTAGCACCACTCCGCTCTCCGCTGAGCGTGCAGGGCTCAGTGATGGATTCTCCGAAGCTCCATGTGTGACAGCTACACCGACCGATTCCAACATTCTTGGTCGACTTTTGCATCCGTAGTTAAGTATCTACGACGCAATAACTCGCACGCAGCCTCCTGCTCCGACCCTGGGAACGAGGAGCCTAACTCCGCTATCACCTCTCACGACATCATCGCCCAGTACAACAATATCTTCCTTAGCCTATCCGTTATCCTTGAGAGTGCGAACTTTGTCGCGGGTGTAGTCCCAAGTTGGATTTTTTTGGGTGAAATAGAAGGTGTATATCACCGTGGTGGGGCAGTGCGTCCAACATGATCGTGAAGCAGAATTGCGGCTACGGTGGGGGGGGGGGGGTTGAATTGTTGTAGGGATACATTAATAGCTTATACTTGGCTTGTTGGCGGCTGAATGGATTCCAAATGTTTCTTTCACCACTTGTGCCCTTCTGATTTACTTCAGGATCTATCATGCGAAATCTCCGGAATTACTAAAGACAAATCCTCCTGAATAGACCTAGCTATCTACCATATGGCAGGTAAAAAAGTTCACCCCGCTTTTCAGGTCTGCTGTAGGTTGACATTAGTGCACACCTTTTAGAGGGTGCCCTCCCGACCAGCACAATGTCCAAATTTGAATTGCCATTGCGCAGTTCTTTTAGCAGGTTGGCTAACATCTTGGTTGGATAAGGGTTGAATATCATATCAAAGTGGAAAGACTGTGCAGAACAAGTGGCCTGAGTTAATACGCTGAAGAAAACAGAAGGGGTAAGGCTTACTTTGCTGAGAGTTTTATAACCAGTTGAATTACGGGTGCCAACAATGTTCCAGACATGCGTACAAGCTACCTTTGTCCCAGAAATGCTTTCGGGGGTGCAACTGAGATCTAGGTCCCCCAGAGAAATTCTCTCCACCAAATTTGACTCTAGTAGTTCTTGCGGAGGCTGTTAGGTTAATGTATCAACGAATGGTTGAAGATTTTCCAAGGAACTACACGTACATGGCTAACCAACCAGTCCAAGAGGTCAAGAAGGTGGTCAGAGATGCCGTCATGGCCCAGCTTAAAAAGAATGCTGAAATCAACCTTCTCGAAGACATTCTGTAGTTCCTTCCCTGTCAAGGACACCTGGTGGTGGTCGTGGTTGAAGCCGTCACGACCTCGGCACCGGGGGACAAGCATGTGCAGGAGCCACCCAAGTCCTGCTTCCCACAGGTCCTCCGGGACACCATCTGCAAGTTTTACGCCCCAAAACAATGCAACTGGAAGACGGGAATTGGAAATTGCATCCTGATACACTAGTTAAGTCAGACCTGGATCGAGGAGAGCAGGATCGAAACTCTCACCAGTTAAATCTCTGTGCAAGATATTGAAGTAACCCCTCCAGATTGTGGTCATCATATTGGCATCAATTGCATAACCTTCCAGGGTCTTCAAGTAGTCGGAGAATGAACCATGATAAAACTTAATTCCCCGACGTCCTGATTCGTCGGGGTGGGGTACCTTGATCACCGAATGAAGTTTATGGAGGGCGCCGTAAACTCGATGTTGTTCTAGGCCCAATATCGCCGCTGCGATCACAAGTGGATATATATCATGGGTGTCGTCACGGCGGCCAGTGAGTCCGGAAGAGCTTGCTCCTATTGTCATGTAAAAAGATAACAGCCGCTTCAAAATCGATGACATGGGATCAGGAACGCCGCTCAGGATCACAGAATAGAGTGCGTAAAGCGTTGAGAGGGAACCTGGCTCGAGGCCCTCAGTTACGGATAAGACTTTGTCAAGTTGGGAAACAGGGTTACGGACTTCCAGGTCGTCAATGTACCGGATTACCGTTGTCGCAAGAGTAAAAAAACCGGAGGAGGTCGTGGAGATCCTGGTAATATCCTGCTCGACTGGCCAAGGTACAGTAATGGGCATGTGATCCTTGTAATCCTCATGTATCTTCTTGAACCTGGCATGCAGAAACGTCTCCACATCGCGGCACCCATCATTGAAGTTTATGGGGACGTCGTACTCTTCAAACAAGCCTCTGACCTCTTCAGAATTGAATATGGTCCGTAAATGGGCTTCGGGACGACTGGTGATGACCCAGGCGAGGGGAGCGGAAGGATATCGCTGGGCAAAGTCACTGATCAGCTTGACAATGCGTTTTTGTGCATCCTCTCCATTACATTCATCGAGGCCATCCAGTAATATCGCCCATCTACCACCCTCCTCCGTCAGCCGTAGCTCGGTGAAGGGCTTGGCAATAAGCGCATTGAATTGGCACTCTAGGTCCTTTTCCAACAGCCTAGGATCTTTGAGCATGGTCTGCTCGAGATACTCTTTATATGGTTGGATCCTGACGGCGAGCTGGTAAGCGATTGTAGGGATAATAAGGCTAGGTTTGTCGCGCTTGTTTAGCCGGGAAAAAAAGAGAGTTGCGCCCAGCGTTGAAGCATCAAACAATTGTTCTGCAAGAGTCTGAGCAATTGCTGACTTCCCGACGCCAGCAGGCCCGTGAAGCCACAGCACCCGACGGACGTGGTGAGTATCATCGATCCAACAATGTAGTGTCTTAAGAACATTGACCCGAGTATTGGGGTGACAACCGAGAACATGATCACTGGAATCGAACTCGGCACCGGACATAGTGAATTTGGTGAGCCATTTCAAAACTTGCCATGGCATGAGTAGAGGTTGCTCGAGAATTCTATAACTTCTCACCCTTTCCCCCAGCTGGGTCAGGAGGACACATGGCAAGTCGTTCGATGACAAAGTCATGGGCGTTGTTGAAGGTTCCCGTGCGGATCCGTTCGAGTTTGGCCCAGTGCTCGAGGATTACCTGATCCATTCCAGTAGTATAGAAGTCAGAGCGTTTGCGAGCACAGTAACAAAGAGAGAACGAACCATGTTTAACATTTTCCTGCGTAGCCATCTGTTTCTCGTGTCCCCGCCCTAGATTACAGGCGTATCTTCTTTAGTTAATCCCATACGCTGCAGGAGGATACCCACCTAATGAGAGATGCGAAGGCGGTGGGGTACTCGGCCGGTCAACGTTTAGATCCGACTTGGCTTTGCCTTGCTTAGTGAGATCATCGCCTGGCACCCACCGCCGATCTGACTTAGTTTTGCCTCGCTTGGGGAGATCATCGTCAGGCATCCGCTGCCGATCCAACTTGGTTTTGCTTTGCTTGGGGAGATCATTGTCAGGCATCCGCTGCCAATCCAACTTGGTTTTGCCTCGCTTGGGAAGATCATCGTCAGGCATCTGCTGCCGATCCGACTTGGTTTTGCCTCGCTTGGGGAGATCATCGTCAGGCATCGGCTGCTGATCCGACTTGGTTTTGCCTTGCTTAGCAAGATCATCGTCAGGCATCGGCTGCCGATCCAACTTGGTTTTGCCTTGCTTAGCAAGATCATCGTCAGGCATCGGCTGCCGGTCCAACTTGGTTTTGCCTTGCTTAGCGAGATCATCATCAGGTATCAGCTGCCGGTCCAACTTGGTTTTGCCTCGCTTGGGGAGATCATCGTCAGGCATCCGCCGCCGATCCAACTTGGTTTTGCCTCGCTTGGGGAGATCATCGTCAGGCATCCGCTGCCAATCCAACTTGGTTTTGCCTCGCTTGGGGAGATCATCATCAGGCATCTGCTGCCGATCCAACTTGGTTTTGCCTCGCTTGGAGAGATCATCGTCAGGTATCCGCTGCCTATCCGACTTGGTTTTGCCTTGCTTGAGACTATCATCAGACACCCGCCGCCGATCCGACTTGGTTTTGCCTCGCTTGGGGAAACCACCGTCAGGCTCCCGCCGCCGACCCGGGCCCCCGGAGTCTCCCTTCTGAAAGGAAAAGAAAAACCACCATATGACGAAGAGGACTATGAGAAGAGTGAACACCATAGAGGAGAACTGGTGGGGAGGTTAGAGGTGGGACGAACAACACAGCCTGCGTTGCAGGGCGGCCCATATCAGCTGCACGTGTTGGCTCCGGCGTCAAAGGGCGGCATGCATGGCTGGTAAATATGATCATCTGCTCCCGGTACGACGCTGTTCCTCGACCTGTATCTCCGAGGCGCTTTCCACCAGGTGATTTGCCTTATAGTTCCTTCCCCTCGTTGTTATTCGTGTGGCCTTGAGCGGCTCAGGCCCTAGGTTCTCTTGGTCCGTCCGTCGCTTCTCCCACCCATTCAACAAAGTGAATGAAGATATGATCTGGCTCCAATTCACACTCAAGAAAACTCATTCTTACTATAGCAATCAAAATCAGAGATGCCAAAATAGAGTATAGCAACATGTGTAGTAAGAACGTAGGATAAATCGATAACGTCTAGTGTGGTCGAGCAAAAAGATTCGACGAGGCAACCGCAATAATCAACGAGAGATATAATGTCTTCAGCGACTTCTTTACAACATTGGCGGCCCCGGTAATCTGAGTCAAAGTAACTGGAGGGACTGCTGTGAGCAGCGTTAACGGAGATCTGGGATGAGCATACTCGAAATCCGGTTGCATGATTGCAACATCCGTACTAGAGTGCGGGCGACCTTGCGAAGTAGCAGAATCGAAATCGTTTGTAAAACCGACTTCTTTGTCTATCTTTTTTTTTCTCCCACTCAGCCAACGAAGCAAACAAAGAGATAGGCTCAAAAAAAGTCATTTTTCCATAGCAATCAAAACTAGAGATGCCAAAACAGAGTATAGCAAAATATGTAGCAGAAAACGTAGGATAACGTCGAGTGTGCACAAGCAAAAAGATTTGACGGGGCAATCGCAATAATCGACGAGAGACATGATGTCTTCGGGGACTTTTTCACAACAGAAGCCACATTCACCTCTTGATGACCTCCGGTCACTATTCTGTGTTGCGTTTGAGAATGTTCTCAACTACCTCGACCATGAATACAATGATCTATCAGGGGCTATTTGATTCCTGACGGAATATGGGTGGAGGTTTCAACGCTGCGCCTCTTTGTTATAATCCTTTTATTAAATTTGCGGAGAACCCTGCATTTTCAAGCCCATCCACAATTTCTGCGGGATGATGCGTTATGCTGATTTATGGGAGGCGGAACTTGCCCAGAATCAGGATCCCACTCAGGGACGGCCCCGATCATCTGAGGTCCCCGACCGTGGCAAAGTCCTAGAAAGATTTTACCAAGCGCTTACTTGCCCTGACGACCGATGGTCGCCAAAGCGTTCAATAGCGCCGGCTCTGGGAAGTTGTGGAGGTTATGGTACGAGGTAGCTCAACCAGCAGGCTGCTCTACCGGATCACAGAAATGCTCGTGAACTCATGGAGGGACTAAGCGAGGCTGATGAGGCCCTATCAAAAGCAGTCCAGAGCTAGTGCAGCTGCATCTCCGACTGCGTAAAACTTTGGTAGTGTTTATGTGCAACTAGAAGAAATTGTTTGAGAGTCATTTTGGATAACATTTCACTGCCCAGCTGTTCCCAATCATATTCTCCATCACACTTGCCGAGGGATAACTAAGCCTTCCTCGCAGATTCAAAGAGATTGAAAAAGCGTTCACAGACCCCCGCGAATACCTCGGTGGATTCTTCAATCGCCTCTGGCATTGTTTTTGTCTGGAGTTTTTGGGACAGCGTCTTCACGTAAGGATCACGAGCCCAGCTATTGACGTTGATCTCCAACTATTATTAGCTGCCCGCCTTCGGGAGACAAGTCAAAACTGCATACTTTACTAATGCCACTCTTGATGCATACTTTAAAGAGTTCGTCAGGAAGTTCATCAGTCCCATGTAAACAAATGGGTATCTTGTCGCCCAGAGTTTTGCGAAGCTCTGTGATGCTAGTGACAACAGATGGGAAATCAATTAGAAAACCTGTACAACCACAGAATCCGTGAAGCTCACATCTCGAGGCGGAAATTTGGGGGGTTGAGATACGAGCCATGCAAATTACCGATGCTTGGTGCCAATATCATAGCACCAGTCCTGTACCGTACCGTTTGTAAGTTGCAACACATTAGCTCCAGAAGAATGTGCGCGATTTACTCCTTCATAAATGTCTCTGCCTTCTGTGGGTTTGTAAGTTTAGTGTCGGAAATCATTCTTAACCCAGCTTCCCCGCCTTCGAGTCTCCCGAGCTCAACTTCGACGGGAATGCCACATTTTCTTGCACGCTCGATGTAAGGCCGAGCAATGGCAATGTTCTCTTCATCCGTCTGTTGATGCAGCCAGTTAACCACAGTGACTGAGGAGTTGGTGTTAAAACATACGCACGTCGGCATGACTGGCATCCACCATGATGCTATCGAATGCGATGCCCTGCTCGGCAAGTCCAAGGGCTAGTTCAAGATGTTCTGGATCAGTCGCATGATCTAGATGAACTGCGATCGGTACGCTAGCCTGGTGCGCTCTCAAAACCCATTAATGAGTGGTGTATGTCTCCGAAAGCAGGGCGGGCAGTTCCGTACAGATTCACACAGAATTGAAGGAACGGGCCCCTTCCATATACCAGAGTCACCGGGAAAAGCTGGAGTATCGCTGGGCTTCGACATCGTTCGGCTGCGCGCACGAGCGCTATTGCAGATTGTGCATCATAACTAACATTTGCAATGGCATTTCAGGACGAGGTAATTGCAAAAGGGGTGATAATACCGAACCAGACTTGAGAAAGTATTCCATATCCTTCTTTCTGCGCCTTGTAGAGTATTTGTAGAGTACGGTTGTGTTCAAAAGACATCGCAATAGTGATGGTGAGGAGGGAGGAGACTTCTAGAATCGTCAATTACAGTGGGAATTTTCAGGGCTGTCATCCGTGCGTGTACACAAGTGTGTGAGAATAACATTTACCATTCTATCTAATACTAGCGTTTTTGACATCGAGGCCTCCATGAAGCACCGGTCCAGTCTTGTACCTTTGAGGGAATCGAACTAGTGACTCGTCCTGTAACTCCTTCCCCCACTGTTACTCGTGTGATCCAGAGGCTCTCAGGCCTCAGGTCTCTTCGTCCATCCACTATTTCTTCCTCCCAGCCGCCGAAGCAAGACACGATTCGGCTTCAACTAGCAATATGCACTCAAGAAAATTCATTCCTCTGTAGCAATCAAAACTAGAGATGCCAAAACAGAGTATAGCACAATGTGTAGTATAAAACGTAGGATGAGATCTATTATGCTCAAGCAAAAAGATTCGATGAGGCAACCGCAGGAGTCAACGAGGGACATGATATCTTCAGCAACGGCTTCACAACATTGGCGGCCCCGGTAATCTAAGTCAAAGTAACTGAAGGGACTGCTGTGAGCAGCGTTAACGAGGATCTGGGATGAACATACTCGAAATCCGGTTGCATGATTGCAACATTCGTACTAGAGTGCGGGCGACCTTGTGAAGTAGCAGACTCGAAATTGTTTGTAACCTCTTTGAATCTTGCGATTCCACAAGATTCGCTCTCGATGTGTTGAATTAATCCAGATATAAGTTGAAATTCGGCTTTGCAACGTGGGCATCGGAACTTCGGTATCGTCATGGGTGGGAGAGTTGAGATGTTGATTGAGACGAGCGAGAGTCTGAAATGTACTATGGCAGAGATAACATTCATAGGCGTAGCCATTAAAAGTGTGCTCGCTTGCAAAATATGTAGGTAGCTGTCGGGGTTCGGCTGGGCCTCCGATTCGACGATTGACCGAGATTTGTGGCACGACATTGAGCCTATGAACCGCATCGGTAACCTGATGCCGATTGATATCATGACACCCAGACTCGACATGCATAGCGATGGACGAAGGGGTTTTGAATAAATTATTACAGAAAGGACACTTGTAAATCCGGTCATTGTGAGCAACAGACGAGTTGTGCTAGAAAAGGATGTCAGCGGGAGTACATCGCTGGAGGATTATCCGCCCTTACCTGAGCTAAAGCTTGGGCGCTGGGGAAATCACGGGAGCAGACAAAACACCAATTGTGGACGGGGCTAGCTGCGAGGTGCTGATTCAAAGCGGTTTTGTCCACGAAGTCGGTGTTGCAACGATAACAAGTGGTGTTACTCCTACGGCTATCCGAGCTGGTGTCACTTGAAGTCTTCGCTACTGTATTCATCTTCGTCCGAAACGACTCGGTGATAGGGAGAATCGGCCAAGTGCTGCGTTGTATGAGTGTAGAATGATGCATCTATAGAAAGAGCCTCATACCTGTTCATAAGCGTAGCGGGCTTTGAACGTCTTATCACACTCGAAACAATGCCTGTGGATGATTACATTGTTAAGGTGCTAAGAGGTAATGAGAATTAACACCTCCAAAGGAAGAATGGCAGACACAGATGCGTACTTACATCTGTCAAGTCGACCTCGTTGACGAAAATCCTTTTGCAATCCTCGCATTCCAGAACTTGATGGCCTTCGACTCTTGCATGAGACTGGACGTCCTTGGCCTTGGAAAAGGTGCGGCGGCAACCAAGGCACCTGAAGGCCATACCCGGCGATGGGGCACCGGCAGAAAGAGGGAAGAAACAAGGTTGTCGTGGCGAATGCCATGGCCCTTGACGGCATGTGCTAAAAAAAGATCGTTGATCCCCCCTTCCCGTCGGCTGAACGAGCTATGCATGTACTGCCATGTACAGCATTAACAAAGGCTTTCCGAGAACATACTATATTGATATGTAGCTGGCCGGGATCTAGTGCCAATCCAGAGCGGTTCAGAAGGATGAGTAGCAAGCCGTGATATCTGGCTACACAGTTATCCCGTCACCTGCCCATCGTCCCCACGACACCTCTTTCCTGCTCAGAATGACCACAGCTGGATTATCACGTCGAAGGGTTTCCTTATACTAAATCGTCACGGAAATTGGATTCAAGCCAACCCGGTTTTTCTTCTTTAAAAAAAGAAAAATTTCCCATTTTTGGTCTGCTCCAGTGTACGCCCTATCCCACCTCCCCAGATTCCGGACCTTATGTCCCACTCTCATCGTTAACCTAGATTTCATTCATGGCTTCCATAGCCCTTGCAGCCCCCTGTATACTGTGGATAACGTTAGATGTAACCACAGAACGCGGGCGACCTCGTACCGAAGCTCGGCAAGTTCCTCCGCATACATGAACGGCTCATTGGATGTGAGGTCCTGAGAACTAATGGGGTCAGATGCGCCCATCATACGTTGATCTAGTTACAGTGTGTGGCATTATCAGTGTCCGTGATGGCACCATAAACCGAAAGTACATACAGCTTTTATCGTTTTGCAGACAAGCGATTGCAGGAGGTGCGGTCATCTGTCCTTTGGGTTCCCATCCTCCTGCACATGATCCCTAAAGATCCAGAGAAAAAACACGAGGGTGGTACACACCGGATAAGCTTATGTGAAGGTGAGGTGGTGCCGTGGTCAGCGGAGAAATCCAAGTTAGTTTCTCCCCGGCTTTGAACGGTCTCATCAGTTAGGCGGTTTGTGTCCGAATCGTTGCGAGACGAGGTTGCCAAAGAGTAAAGCCACCAGATTGCAAGCAGCACAAGAAGAAGAACCAACCAGTTCATGGCTGAAAGAAGAATTGAGGGGAGCGAACAGGAATGATGGCAAACAACGTTTCATTCCGCATACCATTGTTGTCAAAGCTGGCCACACAATGTGAGTGTGCTGACGCCCGTTTGCCGCTGGGATTCAAATATCCGACCTCCGTAGATTAGATAAGCGGAGAACGAAGAGGGAGTGACATGGAGACGAAACTCTGCTACGGCGGACACTTTCGACGGATCATAAATATTGAATTACAGAATACAAGAGTGAATGATTGTGCAGCGAAGTAAAAGCCGGGATGATGGCTACTCCAACGTAGGCCGAACTTCTCGGTCGGTATCTATCCCAGCAGATTTTGACCCACTACACCTATCGCTGCGTTGCCTTGTGTCACGATAAAGCGAATTAGTAATAGTTTTCTTCGACAAAACTTCCTCGTGATTCATACTGCGCCATCCTCGATGGTTGAATCTTGTGGGCTTGCGAAGACAAGACCTCCTCGAACAGATTTTTCGCCATTGGCGTTGGACACGACTTGAGAAAGCTTCGTTGTCTGGAATTGGCGGTTCCGGTTCCTGCCAACCAGAATAACGATAGATGCAGGGACCAAAGCCTAAGCGGAGATCAGCGAATCACAGGCGAGCCCGAAGAGGAGCCTCATCACTCACAGCGATGGAATCCAAACAACCACCAATTATAATGGACGTACTGGATCCAATAGCATAGGTCACGGTAAGCGGTAACACGAGCGCCGTATAAATTGCTCCCGATTCAATCACGATAGCAATAATGGCCTTGTAGTATGTTGCAGCACTTTGACTGTTCCCGGCTTTGCTATTGGCAACTCCGATATCCCATATTTGCCAGGCAATAACGCAAGTCGAATACCCTTGGGTGGCCATTCCAAGCGCCCAGGCTGCAGTTGCGATGTGACGGAGAAATTCGGGCGTCGTACCGTTCCAGATTGAGTGAATCATGACGATACCGCATGCTAGAGGGTATATCAAATCAGAAAATTATTTTTTGGAAGTTGGAAGGAAGGTGAGCATACTCGTGCTGCCCATAAGTGTGATAATCTATAATTATAAATTGTCACCCAGCCCACTTAACGACGCATCCCGGACTTACTGGTGGCAAACAGACCAAAAAGGCGTGCGTGTGGAATAGAATCCATACCCGCCACACAATGATCGCATCTCCTATTGCTATCTGGAGGATACTGGGGTGAGCGTACAAATGAAATGTGACCGGATTAGACTCACATTGATGAGAGAACAGACGTTTGCTATTTTGAAAAGTGCAGTCTGGGGAATGCTCCAGTACAGTGCTATCTCGATGAGGGCAGTCTGGCCTGTCAGCGAGACCCACAAAGCTTTTGAACATCATCCCCTGTTGTACCGAGACTTCGAGCGTGAGCGCAATAAATTGAATTGTCACGCATGAGAGCAATAGCCTGATTTAAAAGGACTTTGTCAGAGAGCGTTGAGTAAGCCGGCATGGGGCACGAACCAGTGAATAGGTTGACCTTTCGAACGTTGCCCAAGAAGAACGTAAAGGCAAGCGGGATAAACGAGCAGACTGACATAAAGATTAGCGTCGTCAACGTTTGGTCGCACAACCCGCTTCGAGTTTGAGTACTCACTATGCACCTGTTCCACAAAACGTTCAGCAAAAACCTTGTGCAAGGGAATACGCAAATCAACGTACCATACAAGATCGACATGCAGGTAACAGCAGCCATATTAGGCGGTTGCAATTGGCCTGACACTGTTATTGTATGCGTCCATGGCTGAGGAACTCGAGTCTGAGTTGAGATCTGCTCATTCGGGGTTTATATCACCCTTAACCTCCAGGCTTTCTAAAAAAAGCACAAGCAGGAACACCTGCTTATTACGTTCGTTGTTCAAGTTTTTGATGAGGAAGACCGCTCGGACCGCTTCTCCTGAAGTTATTTTGGGATTGATACCCGCGATTCCTCCGAATGGCGGTGTATTTCTTAGAACACTGATGAGCATGCACGAATAATACCTGGATAAAAGATTCGACGAACCGACAATGATAACGTACTCACATAGCATATTAACCCTCATTGAACAGAATAATTATTTTGTCAAGGACTCATGTGGCTGGAGATCCTAAGAACCTGGTATGATTTTCAGACTAGGGGCCATATCGAAGGCCAAGAAACCTCCACGCTGCCAAACTGGGACCTCACTTTCTTTGTTCATCCAACATCAGGATTTGGTACTCCTGTTTGGGGAGGCTAGCCGACGTCACTCCCGGTTGCGGTGTATTACTCCCGCATCGTGATGATCAAAAAGAAGCTTCCTCGCTAAAATGAGTCCAGCATGTGCCTCCATCAGTGTCAGTAAGGCGCCCAAGCTTGTGGGACCTGAAGGCAATGGGAGGAATGCAAGGAACTGTGGTTCGTATGTGATTGGTGCTTGAACCTCGACTTAGCTTCAAGCAGCGGGAGGCTTCCGTCCCAGGTTATCAACGCAAGTTCTCTTTGGTGAGGAGGGTGGGATTACCTGAAACTTGAAAACCAGCTTCCCAGTAATGAAAGATTCCTCCGAAGCCGCGAGCGGTCATTAGGGGGGTCATCATCAGCTCGAAGTTAAGTATTCGACTTTGGCCACTGATTTATGGGCGGATCCAATAGAGAGACGGTTGTATCGTAATTACGGGGTAAACGATGTTGATTCCATCAAGTTTAGTTTGAAATAGGGGACACACTGCGATTGACGTGGGATATCTTGGTCGGCAGGGAGGGGGGGAAGAAGCTCATTACCCATTAAGACTTTGGTCCGGCGCATATGATATCATCGACGATCATAAAGGTGAGACCTGCAGTCATGTTAGTTTGCTGGGCGGCTGCTGGGTATCACGGCACATTTGGACCGGGAGGTTAGGCGCGGTTGTTCGGCTCAAAAGAATGGACGATCCAGGCTAAGCAATGCAACTCTGGAGAGCGGTGTAACTTCGACGAGCCTTCCGAGAACTGAGGAGATGAATCAGAACTTCCATCAATTCTCGTTCTCGCTCCGCCCTTCAAGCTTCAAGGCCCAGGTTAGGCGATGCGATTGAGGGTTTGATTATGGGTATGCGCCAGGGTCTCGTTCGCTGTTGACCGATGATTGATAGATCGTGGCGACCAATTTTTGTGGATGAGTTTAGAAAAGTAATTATGGTGTGTGGACGGATGCCTCAAGGGCGTAGATTATGTCTGTAATATTTGTTGATTCACTTCCATTTCCCTCACCATCAACGTGCAAGCCTAAAGATCCCACCCTTGAAGCACTCTCTCGACATGCTGAGCGCCTTCTTCCCAAGGTATATCCAACATCAAATGATGACCTATCACTGCTGTCAAACCAAATCCAAGGGGTAAGACGAAGTAACTTACCAGCACGCTCAACGAAATCCAAACCACACCCATAAGCCTTCTGCGCACGACGCATAATATCAGGAGACATTAGTGCATCCTGTTTCCCAGCTATCAAATGAATCCGCTTCGCTTGAATCGTCCCTCTGACGAACGTCAAATTCCGCAAGACACGTTGAGTGTGGATGAAGGGGAACAACATTCCGCTAGGCCACACGACACTTTCTTCTTTGGTCATTTGACCCATGTAACCTTCAGGGACGTCGTCGGCCTTTTTGTTTAAAGAGCCTTGAGAGGGGTGGAGGGAGCAGCAGTAGTGTTCACCAAAGAATGCGCGACTTGTGAGACGTGGTGTGGAGAGGAGACTGATACGGGTCAAGTAGCATGCGGAAGACGAGGCATGGATCGAGGAAGAACCAGTTAACGTAGCTATAACTCCGTTGTCAAACATTATCGTAGTACATCTAGAGAAGCTGTACGCACACTTTGAGGCCACCATTTGGAGGGAACGGACTGACGCAGACCACACCGCTGATCTGATTCCGTTCACGAAGAGCAGCTCCGTGGATATCGGCAGTATACTGTGAAAGCCCACCACCGGCGGAGTGGCCGATTAATACAGGTGGGAGATGGGAACCCTTGTTGTTCGTGTCGATGTAATTGAGAGTTGCGAGAACATCTCTTGCTAAATAGGATTTTGGTCGGAGGGTGTAGAAAGAAGGTCGAGTGGAGTATCCGTGCCCTTCGCAAAGCTCAGGCGTAAGCAAAATTCATTACAACAGCGAACACGACTGACCTGAAAGTGACACAGCATAGACTGTCCTGCCTTTGCTTGCAAAATAAGGAAGCCAGTGCTTCCAACAAAACGCACTCCCATATCCACCATGAACGAACAACAACGGCGCCAAGTTCTTATCCCCGTCACCTGTCCCTATTGGTTTCGCAACCAATACCTCCAGAGTGCCTTTTCCATCTCCTGCTGTAATGTAGACCCGTTCGACGCCTTGGGGAAGTGGTGGAAGCTGAGGGCGTGGTTTGGGGTGGGGAAGATAGGGGAGCGCAAGGAACGAAAACAGCAAAGAGTACTTCAGAGGTTGAGGAATGTCGGCGAATATTTGGCTTAGATTTTTGAGGATCTGTGTAAGAGTTGCTATATCCATGACGGTCTTAAGCGAAAAGAAAAGAGGTCAGAGCGTCTATATAACGAGGGACAACGGCCCCTTATATCCTCCCTTCATCGATCCTCAGGTTAAGCTCAGGACTCTCCGTCGCCTTCCGCTGCCAATGTCGGACGATGCCGGAACAGTGAGTCGTTGAGTACTTCATCCATTTGGTTGCGGTGGAAGAAAGACAATCGGAACGTGTGTCCTTCCGTAGAGAGGGCGATGACTCAACTTGACTGGTAGCGAGACTCACCGCACTGCGCCTTGATTTCGGATGTGAACGTTCTTGCCTTGAAGTGTGTTTTTCGTTTTGAACGACCTTGGTGTCGGGTGGTCTGGTACCGACAAACATGGGGGATCATCTCAGCAGAGGCAGAGCCCGAATTACGGGGGGCTGTGCCGATCAAAGCAATTAATTTATCGAAGTCGGAGGCACCAGGGATTCCTTCATTACACCCATAAGTTAATCAGAAGAAACAAGGAGAGACGTGCAAAACAGATAATCAGGAGGTGCGCCAGAGCCCCTGAGCCAGGCGGGAGAAAGAGGTTTTACCGAAAAGCAATGGAACATTTATCGAAGTCGGCTTGTGGGGTAATTCCTGATTCGTAGCCAAGTAATAACTCTGCTTTTCCTGGGGACGTTGTTGGGATATCACGGGCAAGTTGCGCCCCTCTCATTGCTGAATGGTGACTGCCCATCCCACTCATCCGGCCACGCTCAAGGACTGGGACCCTAATCACACCAAGTACTCCAACAAACTTAATTACAATGCGCACGTTTATGATCGACCTTGACGCCGAGTAATTCAACTTGAGCACGTTCACGCTTTTCCTATAATTTCTCGTTTGGTCAAACCCCGATTGAGATCGTCAGACAGGGAGTCCCCAAGCGGCCGAATTCTATCTTTGCAAACCCCACTTACTCCAGGGGTCGGCAACGAGAGGCTGCTTTGCGTTGCACCATATGGTGCGGATGACTCGGAGGTCATTGTTTGATGAAGCGGCAAGCCGCCATCGTAGGAGGGGTGAGGATAGCTCAAGCGGTTGGCACAGCTAAGACGCTGGCGAAGGTTCTCCTTCGGTTCACGTGCTAAAAGGTTACCGTTGTTCGGGTCTTGTGTGGAAAGGGGGGGTTTCTGGAAGATACCACTCGGACGTGTCATCTAGTCGCGGTGGAAAGGTACGTAACGGACTCAAAGTAAGGATGGCACGGTACTTCGTGGGCTTCATGAGGTTCGCGGTCTGGGAAAGGGGATCGCCAGAGGCCGCGGTAGGCCCGACATTAGCGTTTGACTTTTTCGAAGCGTTTCTTGAGAGCCATTAACCTTATGAGCTCTCCTTTAACGTACCCAATGGAGCTGTAGCATTTAGGTCAGGATTGCACCCGCGGTATCCTCTCCAGGTAAATGTACGCCTGGTCATTTTCTATGATGAGAGCTCAAAATGCCACGAAGTTATAGTTAAACCTTCACGTACACTTTTCTTCCCGCAGAAACCTACTTGCACCGCGGCATCTTCAGGTGACGTTACACAACCAGGCCAAGCCAATTGTAATACTTACATTAATACTCTCCCCACATCGTCGACACGAAATGTACTTCGCCCAGTTTCTTGTTCTTTTGCCTATTCTGAGTTCGTGCCTTCATCGAACGGATAAGGGTGTGTGGTCTTCAGAATATTTTGGTCCGCCCTTTCGCTCTGTTTTGTGTTGTTTCGTTGTTCTGATCCTCCTCTTCTGGCTGAACAATGGAAACACACTGCACCGACGAAGTCAACACGACACTAGTCATATTGATATTGTATTGAATCAAAACAGTGTATTCTTTAATACGACGTACTCTACACTTTTTGAGGTCGATATGATATTGATATGACTTCTGCCACATTGACCCATTGGCGTAGTGAACACTAGTTTCTTCAAATTGGCTCATTTGGCACAACGCATGCTTCCACAACTTCAAGGCTTTGGCCGCAGGGTTTTGACATAAGGTCTTGACGAGCCATCGGGGGGTGCTGTGCGACAAGAGTTCTTCAGTTCGGTCGTTTTGGACTGAAACCACAAAACAACGAACTCCATTTTCACAACGCCACCTACTCACAACGCCACCTACCTCTCTCTTCTGCCACGTAGTCGGGTGCTCGCTTGCCAGGTGGGGGCCTTGATGTCATCTCCTTTTTTTTGGGTGGGGATCTTTATGTCATTCCTTGAGGTGACCTAACCTAACGGTCGGGGCCACGTCCTACTTGAAATTGAATCTCCAGCCACCGCTCTGGTTCCGAGCCTTACCCAAGAGGCAAAATTCAAAAATATAAGTCTCAGCGTTTCGAGATTCAGGTTCACATTGATCTCCGAGTTCAACTACCTCCATCTTTTCGTAATCCCCTACATGACGTCTGTATCTTTAGCCAATGTGAGGTTCACAAACGAATCAAACGTTGAGATGAGGTGCTCATGTGTAATTGTTAAAAACGAAAACCCGTGCTAAGGGGGGAATAAGGAATCCGAGGGGGTGGACTAAGCACTGGTCTTAACCCTGGCCAAGTTGCACCAGCCCTCATCCTCTTTCCCAGAACATTATGGGCGCACTGGGGAACGACTTTGAACGTTTGAGCCACGAGTACAGGTCCCGATCTGCTTCGGTGTTTTGTCTGCAACTTGTGGTAGACAGGAAGGGTTCACGGAATGGCGGACACTTCTCGGGATTACGTCCACGCATCCTTCCCCGCTGGGGTTCTATCCGTTTCTCCTCTCACTGGCTCACCACGAATCATTACTTTTTCCCATCCAACCCCAACCTCGAGTGCCAGGATAGACTAACATGACGTACTAGGAGCCATTACGTGGCTTCCTCATCCGTGCTAATGCTGATGCATCGATGGCGCTTGTCTTTCGTGTCCACGACATCATCACGGCGGTGAGTAAGAGTTCCATTAGCAATGGCATCGCTCCTACTCATCTGCGGGCATTGCCTTAGAAAGCAATCATTCCATCGCTTATTGCTGCTTCGTAGTTTTGAAAGCCCCCGTATCGGCACAGAGCCTTGAGGATCCCGGGCTAGCCGGAGGTTCCCTTCGCATATGAGAGCAGTGAGCTCTTCGTCTCTATGACTTTCGCGTTCTTTTGTAGGGGAATTGGATCAATCTAGGTAGGTATGGACCAAACTGAACAAGGAAAACCGGTCAAACCTGAGGCCTGATGCGCCGTCCTTTCATATGTTCTCTCCTTGACGTTTAAGATCATGATAGTCTGAGCCTTCTTACTCGGAGTATTACGTACACCATGATTGCGCTTCCCCTTCAGCTGATTAAGCTTCAGAATTGACTACCTGCTACAGACAGAACAGCTGACTGATCTCCTGGCGATTATCAGGAAGAACTATAGCCGCATTATGCAGCACTTGCTGATTTCTAGTATAAAGGTAGCGTTTACGGAATGCAGTCTACCCACCACTACTCCGAAACTGCCTACTGGTATCTGACGACCAGGAAAACTTCAAGAACGTAGCGCTCCACATCGCCTATAGATAAAAGCACATCGTAACAACATGGCCCCTGCAAAGCGTGTCATTGTGATAGTAGGTAGGTTGGCTTCTCCGCTCTCCGGATTTCGGGATTTTCCAATTCCCGAGAACTCCCGCTTGCTTCTTAGCATGGGATGGACACTGAGTGCTTGGTGAAATCTGTCTTACAGGTGTTGGAAACGGAACCGGAACTGGTGCAGCAGTTGCGTAAGTCGAGCAGTCTGGTTCATTCCTTTGCACTTTGGATTCCATCCATTAGACCGACATGGCTTACAATGACTTCCGATGCTCCACGCACATGAATCACCATACTGACAAGCGCCTTTCTGTCGCAGGCGCTTATTTACCGAGGAAGGATATGGTGCTGCACTTTTGGCAAGACAAAAGGGCTCGCTCGAAGAGCTGGCGGAGGAGCTTAACCTGGCCGGTGGCGACGTGAGTACAGCGTCTCTGAAAAATGTCCTTGCAACCCCGCCGTTACCCCGTATGACAGAAATGTCGCCGATGGCGTTTCACAATTTTGAGATCCTTCAATGGTTGCTGATTTAACACCTTTCTCCATATTTTTAGGCCGCAGCTTTCCCAGTGACAGCATATTCGGCCGATGCCATCGTCCCAGCCTGGACATCAATCAAAGAACGATTCCCAACGCCCACATACGAGATCAGAGTCTGTTTCTGGAACGCCGCGCAGGAGGTATTCAAGAAATTTTTGGACGTCACGCAAGAGGATGTGGGGCACTCCACTCAACTCATTGGAGGGGCTTTCGCTTTCGCCAAACAAGCGATCCTGACCTTCAAGGAGAATCAAATTGAGCCCGAGAGTGGCAAGCGGGGGACTGCTTCTTTTTACTGGCGCTACCGCAAGTCTCCGAGGCGGCATATTGACAAGCGCTTTTGCCGCTTCGAAATTTGCGGTGAGGGCATTATCGCAAAGTCTCAATA
Organism: Calvatia gigantea; assembly: GCA_025093985.1. NCBI lineage: Eukaryota > Fungi > Basidiomycota > Agaricomycetes > Agaricales > Lycoperdaceae > Calvatia > Calvatia gigantea. Next base: position 145,576 of record JACAAK010000015.1, read on the forward strand.
AGGAGTTCGGGAAAGAGAACATACATGTGAGTGCCTTCCTGGATCTTGCGGTTCGATTGATTAATTGTGATCGTGCTAGGTCGCACACGTGAGTTTAAGTTGTTGTCGCGTGTCCATTGCGTAGTACTGAAAGCTGAACTATATTCAGGTGGTCATCGACGGTGGTGAGTGCCAAGACATCGCGAATTCAATAACATATTTGATGGCTGACTGACCATACTAGTCATTCTAACCGACTTTTCTCGCAGTCATTTCTCAGGGCGTAGTGCTGAATGGGAGGCGAATAGGGACGCCAGGTTGGAAGGGACTAGTATTGCCAAAGTGAGCAAGGTTTCTCTCAAGTATTTTCCGGGAGTTCACTCTAGATTCTTCCCAGGCACATTTGTATCTTGTCAAGCAAGATAGATCGGCATGGACCTGGGAATTAGATTGTAAGTATATTTATCCCGCATGATGAAGGTATTGTTCAGCATCGGTACTTCAGTGCGTCCCGCCCATGAGAAATGGTGAACTGGCAGACGGAATTCTTAGTACCGCAGAGGAGACGGTGGAAATGGATAGTGAGAGCCTACATTGGATAAAAAGGACAGAAATTAGACCAAGTTTCTACCATTTTTCGTGTGCCGGCCATACTGCAATTCTGGGTTAGCGAGGTGTTCTTTCGTTGACAGGCATCAACCCACAATCTAACTCCCATGTCCAAGCGGAGCGGTCTTGCTTCGTCAGGTATACAAACACCGAGGAAAAACATCTTCAGTGGAGCTCTGTAAACATGGACCGTTTACAACGACGTACTGACTAACGCGAACTGTCACATGATCTCCTAGAAAGGATTTCGCGTTTCGACGGAAGTCCCCAATCTCTTATCCAGGAACTCCCACCATCCCCTTGCTTTCCCCTGTTATATTCTACTATGCGTGTATATTTCAATCACATGAGACTTTGAGTCTGTTCATTTTCTTGGTGTGATAAGTAAGCATTTCTCGTATTGTAGCGAAACCCTGCAGTCTCGACTGCAGGCTTACAAGGCTCACAACATAGGCAATGAAGATCACTTACGTCTGCAACACTTGCCGGATCCAAACGTGTATTTGCATTGGTCTCAAATTCGTCGTTTTTCTTACCCAATGCTTGGCGTGTGCGGTCCGTTAAAATAACTGGGATGAAATACCTCGATATGGAAGACTCCGACAAATAGGGAGCAGTGTTCTCACCTCCGTCAATAATGACCTAAAGCAATCAGAAGGTTGTAGTTGGTGTGGAGGCTGGAAACTGGCTGGCCGTAAAACGAACAACCGAACATCCACCCACCACTAGCTCTCAAGATGAAGTCCTTGTGTCAGTGTCCGTATAATTTCCATCAACCCTTTTTGATCCCCACGCACACCCCCCTTCCTCGTGTTTGGCTATCCTCTACTTACCTCCAATCTACCACTACTCTCTTTAATTTCCGTAGCACTTCAGTTTCTATGACATTTCACAGTAGTTTGTGATGCGCACGGACTCTGTTTCTCAGTATATAAGACCCATGGGCAGTAATAGCACATCATCGAATATCCAGGATCCCACTTTCTGTTTTTTTTTTTCTATCAGCGTGTCTCGTCGTTAATGGTCGACGGGCGTGACCGTGCCTGCCTCCTGTTTCTCCAATAGAACCGCATACTGTCTTTACAGTTGGAGAGATTTAGCTGCGTGGAACAAGGACTTACATTAGATACCTGAGGGTCTGTAAGTTAGATCTAGGCAATGGAGGGTATGTACATACGTGGAAGTTGTCCTTTCCAAATTCTCTGGCTAGGCTTTGTGAAAGTGCTCTCGCACTGAATCTACCAGTGGTAAGCAAGTTCATAAGAGTATTCCACGTAGATTGCCGTTGCTCCAGTGAAGATCAGCGTCCGCGCTTGCCCAAGGGCTCCTCGATATCATTATCTCAGAAGCTCAAGATTGCTTCGCGGGAAAGAGTGAACGCGGCTCCAACGCTAACTTCTAAGCTGTTCTGTATTTCTTCACGTGTAATCCCCAAGAATGGTTTGAAAACGCGAGGACGATGCCAGAATAGTGGGTCGTTGAGTAACATTGGACTGTGGTGGAAGAAAAACAATCGGAGCGCGTGTCCTTCCGTGGGGGGCCTTTGACTCAACCTGACCGATAGCGAGAACCGCACTGCATCCCGATTTCGGACGCGATTCTTGTCTTGAAGTGTGACTTGTTCAGAACGACCTTGGCGTCAGGTGGTCTTTGCGCTGATGAACATGTGGATCACCTCAGCAGAGACAGGGCCCGAATTACGGAAGGAGTGCGGATCAAAGCAGTTAATTTATTGAAGTCTGAGACGCCAGGGATTCTCATTACACCCATAATCTAATCGGAAGAAACAAGGAGAGACGTGCAAAACAGATAAACAAGAGGTGCGCCAGAGCCCATGAGCCAGGCGGGAGCAAAAAAATTTATCGAAAAGCAATGGAACATTTATAGAAGTTGGTTTGTGGGGTAATTCCTGATTCGTAACCAAGTAATAACGATCATGGCAAAATGAAGACATGCCCACATAATCCCTAAGCACAACATCCCTCGGTGGAGGAAGGCGAGTCTGGTGTACAAGTTATTGGGTGCGTCATGTGATGTACCCTCCCACACAGGGGCAAGTACGAAACCTATGAAGGAGGTGATAGACGTGGTGAACCAGATCGCTGGCAGTGAAAGTAATGTCCAAAACCACAACCCCTTGTCACGACCCGAAGCCTATGTGTAGAAAGTTACTACAAGTGGGAGAAATGAGCCAACAAAGTTGGATTCGTACCTCCAGCCAGTAGTCCACTATGATGGCTTTACGCATATTTTGGGCGTTGCCGATGTACACATGTGCAAGAATTGCGCTTATGAAGGAATGGAATATGCACAATGAACCGAGGACGAAGGTCATAGAATGGGAGGGTGCTTTTGTTGTTCCCAAGTATGGCGCAACAACACTGGAAATATATATCACCGTCAACGTTCATCAACCGTACAACTAAACGAAACCAGTGCATCGGCCATACCCAAGGAGGACCATGGAAATGTCACGGAAAATAATCCAATGACCGTGGAGACGCCCGGCTCGTGTGCACCAACGTTCACCCAATGTCACGTAGCTTTGATAATACCCAACGCCTTGGAGCCTAAATTGAGGCAAGGGGGTGGCGATCTTATACTCCGAGCGGTAGATTATTGGTAGGTAAAGGTGGAGAGGCAGCCATATGTTGTGGCACATCTTGCGAACAGTGCGACTATCCCCACATATCGCAATCAGGTTTGAGTCTGATGAGTCGTGAATCAGCGAGGGTGCGTACCCAATAGACGGATTTTCCATAGGGAAGAGAGCCACGATGCGCGCAGAAAGCGGTAAAGGAAGGCGCAACCTCGGCCGTGATATGAGCTTTGAGGTAATGGTTGTAGGGACGAAGAGCAGTCATCCGGGGTTCTTTGTGTTATAAACTTTTCTCGGCCCTCCCAGACACTGCTGGGTCGCCGGACACCGATTAGCAAGAACCACCTCTGACCCAAAACCTGCTTCCAAGTGATCTATCCGACGGCCATCTCTTGCTAATTTGAGATAGCCGCCAGCACTCACCGCACGAAGTTCATCCGAGGGTATGTATCTGTGCAGGTTGGTGAGCCTTCCGGGGAGTTTAGCACAACATAACATTGAAGAAAGACGTTCACCTATTAAGTCGTAGAAGTGGAACCATTGGACTGAGACAGATGGAATCTCGTTACCCGCTACCGTTATACCCTTAAAGGTGGTTCTCGGACACGTTCACCAGGAGTGAGGAAGGTTCTGAGCAGTGTTTGGAGCCCATCAGAAGGGTGCATATAAGTCAGGCCTGGATCCCCACCCCGACCTATCCTGACTTCGCAGGGAAGAACGTCCAAGGCAATACGGTACATGATAGACGACGTCACTGGATTCATATCAGGTGGGAATCTCCTGCCCTAATGAGCATGTCACAAATTCCAAACGTTCCCTATTTGCATCTGCGTCTCCACTTCGGCCATCCCGGCTGCTTCGGTTTCACTCGGTGAGTGTGCTCTCTGACTTTCTTTTTAGGTGAAGAGAACAATACTTCAGTTATCTGTCTTAATCTGTTATGTCGAGCATCCTATTCACCTGGCCTCTTTCCCCCAATTTCTTTCTTAATGTGGCATGTTGCAAGCCCGGTCCGCCTTCGCCGGTGAACTTGTTCCATGTACTCTGCCTCTCTGCGAGATCTCTTGTAATGTATCAGATGGGCTGTTCGCTACTTCTCGAAGGTTCCTTATAACAAGCTATGTCGAGGAACTGATCATGCGCACATCTCGTGATTGTGCATTTCGTCCAAAGGACGGCAAGATCCGGTGGGGCGCTTTGTATTGACCAACAACAACAAATGAGTGTCCTGGCGCGATTTCTCCTGCCCGCTCGTGTTCGTACTTTCAGTGTCCTGAGCTTGGGAAGGCCGTCAATGACGTCGAGACCCCCTGGTCGTCAAGATTCCCAATGGTGTTGTTGGAGGGTGTTATAATGGAGGCAAAGGAAGTTGGACAGAGTGTCAATGTCCTCCATGGTGCATTGGTAATTCGTGCCCGTGAGTACGAACATATGGAGATTTGGCTCAAAATTTTGCACCACCCTCAGTCACCTCCTGGATAACGTTGGGGAACAAACGTTGAAGACTCAAAGCCCGGAGATTGCTTGTGTGACGGTGGATGAAGGGTATAAGGGTCGGGTTTACAACCAAGTCATCCGTCGTCAGTTCATCTTTCCGAATATCAAGGTCCAATTATGTGAGTTGAGGGAGGTAGAAATGATTCGCGAACAGCGAAGGGATTAAGTCGATAGCTGTGGTAAGGGAGACCCTGAAGAGTTGACCCAAACGTCAGCCACCCCAGGGCAAGTAGGTCGATGTACGCATCACAGTAGAGCATGCTTGGTGGGTGTCGATGTATTTCGTGTATCGCACGACAACAATCCATCTTGAACTCCAAAATGCAGGCCTGGTCCACCAAGCGAGGGGTCAGGTCTCTAATCAACAGTCAAAAGGGGTCTGGTTACGAAAAGTGCACGACTTGGTCACTCACGAAATACTCGAATACTCCACGGAATCAAAACCTTGCGGCGGCTGTCCTGTGGAGGGGAGAGAGATTGTCTTAGCTCATACAGTCATAGCGATATGAAAAATGCGCAGCTGTCCGCGTATTGGCATGGATAGGTGTCGGGAGAAATTGGGAGATGCGACGTCACATTTCGAAAGTGACAGAGGCTACGATGGTGGTTCCCGAGGTCAGATCAGAGGCTATTACGCAATTCAACCCTTAGTATTCACTTTCGACATTGCAAACAGCAAGCTGCTCATGAGCAAGAGATCACGTTTCAAATTTCATGATGGTTCTGACCATCACTCGAAAAGGACCAAACACATCCACACACTGCGGCATCTCAGCAGATTCGGAGCCCTACTTATGGAAAGAGTGCGGATTAAAGTAATTAATTCAAAGTCGGAAGTGCTCGAGATTCTTTCACCGCAACAATAATTTAAAGGCGTAAAAACAGATGAAACAGAGGTTCCCCATAGCCCATGAGCTAGGAAGGGGCAAGAAAAATTATCAAAGAGTTAGTGAAACATTTATCGAAGTTCGTTCGTGGGGGAATCTTTAATTCCTAGCCAAGATATCACGATCATAGCAAAATGGAGGCATGCCCACATGACCCCCAAACACAATATACCTCGGTGGAGGAAGATGAGCCTGGTAGACAAGTGGTGGGGCACCTCAAGTGACATATCCTCCCACACAGAGGCGAGTATAAAAGATAAGAAAGAAGCAATGGATGCGGTGAACCAGACAGCCGGCAGGGAAAGTAATGTCCAAAACCATAATCCCTTGTCACGACCCGAAGCCTGTATGTAGAAAGTCACTACAAGCTTAAGAAATAGGCCAGCGAAGCTGTGTTCATACCTCCAGCCAATAGTCCACTGTTATGGCTTTACGCAAATTTTGAGCGTTGCCGATGTACACATGTGTGAGGATTGTGCCTATGAAGGAATGGAATATGCACAATGAACCAAGGATGAAGGTCATGGAATGTGAGGACGCTTTCGTTGTTCCTAAGTATGGTGCAGCAACACTGGACCGTCAACTCATCAGTTATTCAACTAGCGAAACCAGTGTGTCAGCCGTACATACCCAAGGAGGGCCATGGAAATGTCACGGAAAATTATCCAATGATCATGTAGACACCCAGCTTGCGCGCATCAACGGTCGCCTAGTGTCACGTAGCTCTGGTAATATCCAACGCCTTGGAGCCTAAATTGAGGCAAGGGGGTAGTGATCTTATACTCCGAGCAGTAAAGCATTGGTAGGTATAGGTGGAAAGACAACCACAGGTTACGGCATATCTTGAGGATAGTGCAGCTGCCCCCGCACATCAGGGTCAAGGCTGAGTCGGATAAATCATGGAGCTGAGAGGGTACGGACCTGGTAGAGGAGTCATACATAGGGAAGAGAGCCATGATGTACACAGGAAACAGCAAAGAAAGATGCGATCTACAGACCTCCAGGATATGGGACTTTGAGGTAGCAGCTGTAGGGGAAAGGTGCAGTCGTCCGGGGTTATTCGTACCATAGGTTTATACCTGGTGGGATGTTGACGTTGCGTAGAGATATAACTAGAGGTGGTTCGCTCTTCTTTTGGACCCAACGGACAGCATTACTTGACGTACAAAATGAGAACGTGGGAGAAAATTGCAGTCACCCGGGTTATTCATGCCATAGGTATTGCGTAAAGATATAATTAGAGGTGGTTCGCTCTTCCACCTTCATAGGACCCCATAGGGTAGAACCTAAGAATCGTGTCATAGGCAACCGCATCTGGGAGGTCAGCCAAACTTGTCACTCATGACCTTTTTCGGACAGGCTTTTCGTGCATACTTCTGTCCTATGATGTCCTATGAGGGAAACCACTCTAATTAGAGGTGTACATAGGGCGGAAGTACCCCTTTAACAAGAGGGTTTATTTGGTATTATTAGGTGCGCTCTTCTGTGGCCCTTGGGTCATTGAACAAACAGAGCAATGTACAAAATGAGAACGTGGGAAAATCTCACTCATTGCTGTAGTAGCTCAACGTATTCCTTGTTTCCGTCTGCGTCCCCACTGTGGTTTCTGCAACACGGGGGGTTATGTTGGTTTCTCTTTCTATCCTTTGTGGTTCGTGGTGAGTATGCTCTCCTGCTTTAGTGATATCTCGACATGTAACCTAACCTCCCAACCTCCCTATCTCTAAGGCCAGTATAACCAGGGTGCTGGACGTAAGAATTGGGTGTTTGGTTAAAGGGTGTGGTAGTGGTAGTGGAGCGGAGTTTGCGCCAGAGCTGTATGTGCTGGTTAAGATTTACGGGGCATTGAGAGTCAAAGTTAGCGTATTCGAGCTGTTGTTGGTACGTCTTCTACCCTTCTACTCACCACCTTAATATATTGACCATTTTTTGTGTGGACATAGTGTATCTACGCTGACCTTTTCAAAAATTCTCCTCGCTTTCACACCCACCGCCCTTTATGCCAGGAGCCTAGCCATACCAAGCTTATGGATCCCACCTAACAATGTTACCTGTATCGCCAAGAACAACGACATGCAGGTCCTTCAACAACGCATACCCAAAACCTTCAACAACCACAGCCAGCATGCACACAACCATCGTACCACCTGTTCCCACCCCGCCGAGCCCACGCTAGATTGAGTGGAGTATCACCTGGGGGATGAAGTAATGTCGCAAACGCAGCCGGGAAGAGGTATTGGAGAGGAACGGGATGGTGAGGGTAAATACGGTGAGGGTGAATATGGTGAGTGCTCTCAACAATATGAATGGAAGCAGTTCGACCTCTGGTGGTGGGAGTTCATCACAAGCCTCAAAAAGCACCGCTTCCGTTCATCAAGGCCAAGGACCTTCGACGAGCGCAGCAGCAGCGGCACGACAATCATCAATGGGCCCCCCATCAACCTCATAATAACGACACAGACACGGATAACCACCTGTTCCTGTTTCCAGCACCAAGGATCCATCACCAGCAAGAGCCAGTACGCCAATACCTCCCTCCTTCACCCCAACCGCTCAACACTCTTGAAAGTGCGAAACACGTTACAAGCGTAGTCCCCAGTCTGGATTTCGTTGGGTGGGACGGGGGGTCATGTGTCATTTTACGGAATAGCGCGTCCAACGCGACCACGAAGGTGGATGCAAACATGGGTGGGGATGTGGTAGTAATTAAACCAGACGCAGGTGTTGGTGGGGAGAATAGTGGTGTTGGGCCTTCGCGCGCAAATGCGGGTCTTTCTGATCCTGTTTCTGGCAGTGCTACTATTACTACCGCCGCCGCTGCAGCAGCAGCAGCAGCAGCTATGAGCTCCGGAACTGCTGCCGGTACCAGCACCAATGTCAACACCAGCATGCATTTGTTACATTCATAATCTAATTGGAAGAGACAAGGAGAGGCGTGCAAAACGGATAAACAGGAGGTGTGCGAGAGCCCGTGAGCCAGCCGGGAGCAGGAAATTTTACTGAAAAGCAAAGGAACATTTATCGAAGCTCGTTCATGGAGGAATTTCTAACTCGCAGCCTAGATATTACGACCATAGAAAAATGAAGACATGCCCATATAATCCCCAGAAACAATATCCCTCGATGGAAGAATACAAGTTTGGCAGACAAGGAACTGAGTACTTCACGCAACGTATCCTCCCACCACAGAGGCAAATATTAAAGCTAAGAAGGAGATGATAGATGTGGTGAACCAGATGGCTGGCAGTGAAAGTAATGTCCAGAACCATAATCCCTTGTCACGACCCGAAGCCTGTATGTAGAAAGTTACAACAGGTCAGAGAAGTGGGACGATGTTGCATTCGTACCTCTAGCCAGTAGTCCACTGCACTGTGATGGCTTTACGCATATTTTGTGTGTTACCGATGTATACATGCACAAGGATCGTGCCTATGAAGGAATTAAAAATACACAATGAACCGAGGATGAAGGTCATGGAATGCGGCAGTGCTTTCATTGTTCCTAAGTACGGTGCAATGACACTGGAAAAAATAGATCACCACCGACTCATCAGTTAGACAACTAGAAAAACTAGTGCATTAGCCATACCCAAGCAGGACCATGGAAATATTGCAGAAGATTATCCAATGATTGTGTAGACGCCTAGCCTGTGAATACCAACAGTCACCCAGTGTCACATAGCACTGGTAATGCCCAACACCTTGAAGCCTAAATTGAGGTAAGGGGGTGGCGATCTTGTACTCAAAGTAGTAAAGCATTGGTAGATATACAGTAAGGGACAAAACCCTTCCAATGATTTTGACTTTTTCATGAAATCTCAAATAACTCAGCAACCACTAAGCCAATTCATTTCAAATTTTAAATGAAGGTAGTCATGCTTCTTATCTACAAATGTGTTTAAGCATTTAATATTATACTTTGTTTCTATGGAGATATGAATTATTGAATATTATGAGTGCATTGAAAGAGTTTTGTCCCTCATCTTCTCCAGGCACATAACTCTGTTTACTGCTCTCAAACAAATTCAAATAAAATCATATGATGAGAGTAGATTGTGTATAAAGATGAAAGCTTACTTCTCCAGGCCAAAGTAACCCAATAACTTATCTTCTGTTGACATGAAACCTCTCTCTTCTTCTCAGATTGATCATATCCTCTTTCTCCTTGACAAAGGACATACTGCTACCCAAATTGCTTCCACTACTGGTTATTCCCTCAGTACTATCTCTAGAGTTCGCTCTAAACATAGGCCAACAATTTCCAAATCCACTGGTGGCTGTCCAAGCAAGCTTTCCCCCTCTGATACCAAATATGCCATTTGACTTCTCACCTCTTGCAAGGCCGATAATGCCTCTCAGGTCACAAAGGCCCTCCAAAATGTTACCAACCAACCTGTTTCATCCAAAACAATTCAAAGGACACTCAAAAGGGCAGGGATGAAGGCTGTAGTGAAGAGAAAACGGCCTTTACTCACTAGGGTTCACAAGCAGAAGAGGCTGGTGTTTGCAAAAACATATGCAAACTGGACTGTGGAGGACTGGAAGCAGGTAGTTTGGACAGATGAGACTAAAATCAATCAGATGGGGTCAGATGGAAGGCATTGGGTGTGGAAAACAGCAGGAGAGGGGCTTAGTGACAGGCTGGTGAATGGAACTGTCAAGTTTGGAGGAGGTTCTTGTATGATATGGGGGTGCATGCTATGGCAGGGGCCTGGCCATATACACCACATTGAAGGTACCATGGATGGTGACCTTTATGTTCGCATTTTGGATGACAAACTTTACCAAAGTCTCAAGAAATACAGGAAGAAGAAGTGGCAAGTCCTTTTCCAACAGGACAATGACCCCAAACACACAAGCAAAAAAGCAAAAAAGTGGCTTGAAAACAGTGGTTTAAAGGTTATGGAGTGGCCACCACAGTCCCCAGACCTTAATCCCATTGAACAGCTCTGGACTTATGTCAAAAACAGGCTAGAAGAGTATGAAAACTACCCTTCCAGCATAACTGAACTCAGAGAAAGGGTAGATATAGAATGGGGCAAAATTCCTGCATCAGTGTGTCAGAATTTGATAGAGAGTATGCCTAGGAGGGTTCAGGCTGTTTTACAGGCCAAAAGGGGCTATACAAAGTATTAGAGAACTGATTTTGTGTAGTTTCAGACAGAGGGACAAAACCCTTCCAATGGACTCATAATGTTGATTAATTCATATCACCACAGGAACTTAATATTACATAATGCTGTTTATACCTATTTGTAGATAAGATACAAGACTACCTACATTTAAATTCTGAAGTGGATACCTTTACTGGTTGCTGAGTTATTTGAGATTTCATGAAAAAGTCAAAATCATTGGAAGGGTTTTGTCCCTTACTGTAGGTGGAAAGACAACCATAGGCTGCAGCATACCTTGCAGATAGTGCAGCTACCCCTACACATCGGATATCCAACATTGAGTCTGATAAATCATGAAATTGAGAGGGTACACACCTGGTAGAGGAGTTATACATACTGAAGAGAGCCACAACACATACAGGCAGCAGCAAAGGAAGATATAATCGACCAGCCTCAGCCAGAATATGAATCTTTGAGGTCATGGTTGTAGGAGAAAGTATGCGGTCATCTGGAGTTCTTTATGCCATAAGTTTTATAACAGTTCAAACCGGTGTGGTGTTGACATGTATATTAATATCTATACATGTTGAGGATGAGTAGCAGAACTTTCTATTTATTAATAGGTCCACTGTTGCCGCCTATGTCTACCCTTAAAAAGACATTGTTCCCATGCCTCACCCTTGTTAAGACCATGAGTCATCGACTGATTAATAGGTGGAAGTATGTTGCACATCACTGACTTAAGTACTGCTATAGCCGATTGGCGGACGCATCGAGCAGGAGTGATCATGCATGTCATGAGCCGAGCTAGGCCTGGTATCTCTGACTCAAGGAGTGGATGATCAACAGTGACAATCGGCTTTGGATCTCTTGGGAGGCCTTCTACGATGGTGTTATGCGTTGCTTGTGTGTCACCACTGCAGCTTCTGCGACACGAGGCACTCTTCCGCCGATGGACTGTCCTGTTTGTGGGTATGTTTGGGTACTTTATGTAAGCTACATTGATCCGAAGTTGTTCCAGACTTCGTCAGCTGCTACGAAAGCACAAGCAAAACCAAGCTCTACTTGCCAGGGGAAATGGAAGGAAAGCTTGTGGTGACTGTCTACTGGCCCAAGTTTGCCAAGGTTAAATCCACCACCATATATCTTCACACTGGGATTAACGTCCTCAAAGCATAGATTTCCAAGCTGTCTTGCAACAGCCTTGACCCATTTAACTGTGATGTCCAGAACCATATCTGTCGACGAAGAGTGGGTCAATACCCATACATATAGCATGGATTTCACAACTAACACTAACCCAACCAGCACATCTGCTTCTCAACCACTGTATTCCTACCTGTATCCGTGTTTCCAAATTCCGCAACCGCCGTACCCACAAGATCACTATGACCCATCTATCTTGCACTTATATCAAGCTATCATGCATTCCCTCCCTGGATGAATAGTGTTACGACATTTAGACCTGGGGGGTTCTTTGTGGGATCTTGTGGGTTCTATTCTACCCAGGTTGAAGGGGTTGAGGGTGCTGGGTGTAAGAATTGGGTGTTCGGTTAAAGGGTGTGGTAGTGTTGGTGAAGTGGAGTATGTGTCAAAGTTGGGTGTGTTGGTTAAGAGTTTACTGGGCATCGAGAGTCGAAAGTGGTGTAACCGAGCTGCTATTGGTACGCCTTCCACCTTTATCCTCATCATTTGTCTGTGTTGGCCGCTTTTTTGTGTGGGTATAGCATATCTATGCTAGCTTGTCCCAAAAGTTCCCTTCACTCTCATTTCTGCATCCACAGTTACATATGGCACAACTTGTGCATCATCCGCCACCGCCTCTTACACCGGGAACCCAACCATACTAGGCTTATGGATCTCACCCACAGTATTACCTGTATCGCCAGGAGGATATGCAGAACCCTCGAGAACACATACCCAAAACATTCAACAACGACAACCAGCACGTGCACAACCGTCATACCACCACCTGTTCCCACCTCGCCCAGCCCATGTTGGATTGAGCGGAGTATCACCTGGGACACCTTAAAGATGGAACAATGCCACAAACGCAGCTGGGAAGAAAGATGTGGGGCAGCACAATAGCGAGGGTGATGATTCAAATGCCAATACAGCGAGCACGAGCAACAATGGGGAGAGAAGCGGTTCTACCTCTGGTAGTGGGAGTTCTTCACAAACCCCAGGAGGCACAGCTTCCATTCATCAAGGCCAAGGACCTTCAATGAGCACAGCAGTGGCAAGACAACAATCGTCGGTGGGGTCTCTGCCAATCCCATGACATGGATAACTACCTATTCCTGTTTTCCAGCATTAGAGACCTGGACACCCACCCACACCGTCTTCACCACTACCAAGGAGCAGCGAAGCAATACTGTAATGCGAGTAAGTTCGCTAGGTGCGAGGGCCCGAGAGTCATCGACAATGGGTTGAGACAGACTACATGACGGTAGAAAGCTAAAGAATGTACACTACGCCGAAGCACTACTTAAATGAGTCCTATATGAATATTCCCACGGTAGCCATATTGGTACCCCTACACCTCACCCTTTCTTTTAAATAATGACTTCCTAGTCATTCCTCCATCCTACTACTGCTACGGTTCCTAGAAACAGTTTGCGTCACTCATACTCCCTTCTTCTTCTCGTTCTCATACTTGTACTCTGATCTTCAGCTCTTGACTGATCTTCGGCTCTTGACTGATCTTCGGCTCTCGTGACCGACCTTCAGCTCTCGTGACTGATCTTCAGCTTTACTCATACTCGATCTCTTCGTTCTCGTTCTTCTGTCTTCGCTTGAGTGCGCAATAAGGTGACTAGGTTCGTAAGCAAGCCGTCGTGAGGCAATGATAATGATGTTGTGTGTGATCAAGAAATGATGGTGACTGGTAACGGTGTGACGGGGCGTGATGGCATCTGATGATCGATGGATAACGCAGGTGGCTGTGCTCAGAGTGGCTCAAGCACAGGGCAAAGGAGTAGCAACGTCGACGTGGAATAGTGCATCGTAAGGACAGGCGCATGAATGATGAATGAGTGGAATGGTCATGAGACCGGCGGAGGACTGTCTTGACAAGTCCAGATATTGAGGATAAAGGGTTGGGGATATAGTCGATAGACAAGGTGGGCCCCTCGCGGTGGGCTCCAATTGTAATGCAAGTAAGTTCGCTAGGTGCGAGGGCCCGAGAGTCATCGACAATGGGTTGAGACAGACTACATGACAGTAGAAAGCTAAAGAATGTACACTACGCCGAAGCACTACTTAAATGAGTCCTATATGAATATTCCCACGGTAGCCATATTGGTACCCCTACAATACCTTCCTCCTTTACCTCAACTGCTCAACACCCTTGATTATGCGAAACACATTGCAAGTATAGTTTCCAGCCTGGATTTCATTGGGCGAAACGGAGAGTTATATATCATCATATGGAATAGTGTGTCCAAAGTGACTGCAAGGCTGAATGCAAGCATGAGTGGGATATGTGTAGTCAAGGTCGATATGTAGGAGAAAGTGGTGGTGCTGGACCTTCGTGTGCAACCATGGTCCTTCTGACCCTGTTGCTAGTAATACGACTTTTCCAACTGCTGCCACCATGTCTACAAATCCCAGAACTGCTGCAGGATTCAACGCAATGTCGACACCAGTGTGTCTAGTACCCCTGATGGCTTCAACACCAATGCTGGTCCAAGCCTGGATTTCATTGGGTGGAACGGGGAGGACCCTTCAGTCATCCAGAGACATCATGTCATTGAATAGACCAGCACGTTCAACGTGACTGCAGTTAACTTGTGGGTCCCTCTGGTCCTATTGGTGGTAGTACTGTTATTACCACTGCCGCCGCCATGGCTACGAACTCTGGAACTGTCGCAGGTACAACGCCAACACCAGCGTGCCCAATACCCCCAACAACGCTGGTCCAAGTTGTAATTCCACTCCGAGTCCCCCTTCTTTCGCACACCCTATGCAAGTAACATCCCAACTTCCGGCCACGCCCACAACAGCTCCAGTACCCCCAATGGTGGAGCTCAAAGAACTCCCTTTGCGCCGCCGACTTGATTGTGGTAAAGGTATAGATTAGGGAGTGATGATGTGGCGTGGTTGGAGAGGAAGGACATCGCGATGGACCATGATATGCCTGTTCCAGGTGTTGGCAGTGCTGCTGTTCGATACTTGTGTATTGGTGACAATGGTTGATTCGTTGTCTGTTAACGTTTTATCCTGTCCCTGCTTGCATTTTCAGATCTCTGCTTGGATTTGGATCTTGAAATTTTGAAGGGATGTATTAATAAATTATGAACTTGTTTGAATCAACCCAGCTATCCACAATATGGCACATAAAAAAAGGAGCTCTTCCTTTTACCACTGGGCTCAATATATATAAATGCACATCATCAAGATGGTGCCCCCCCCACTAGCAGAGCACACATTGCTGTGTTGTGGCAGCCAAGGTCATCAAGTTTGGACACCAACTTTTTAATGGTGTGAGCTTTTTGTAGCCACCCAGGGTGGGGGGACTGAGAGGACAAGCATGGCACATATGTGAGCTCTTGCATCATTAAAAAAGACAAAAATCAAGGCTCACTGTTTGAGTTGCATAGCGGGTTACAGTCCGAGAACCAGTACCCCAGTTATATTCAAGAGCAATCTTTGTCTCCAGAATGCAACTGAGATCAAGATCTCTAAACGAAATTATTTTCACAAGGTCCAACTGCACCAGTTCAGGTGGAGCCTGTTCAGATTATGTGTGGGTGCACAGTACAGGGTGTAAGAGAATTATACTCACATTACTGACCAACCAATTATAGAGGTCCAGAAAGTAACTGGAAACATAGTGTCGGGCTGGTGTGAAAAAAAGCCTACTGAAATCAATCTTCTCGAAAACATTACACAGCTCTCCTCTTGTCAAGGGTATGTGAGGGTGGGTGTACATGAAATTCTGAGCCCAGCATTCCGGCACAAGTGTGTGAGTAAACCATTTAAGTCCAACTTCCCAAAGATGTTCTGTGATAACATCTGGGAGTTGAACGTCCCAGCACAAAGGCATAGGAGGGCATCCACCAGAAATAGTGTTGCAGTATGCTAGCTCAAGTCAGGGCTGGGTCAAAAAAAACACAACAGAAAAACTCACAAGTTGAATCCATACCATGCAATAAATTGAAGTAACCCCACCATACTTCTGTCATCATATCGACATCCATTCCACAACCTCCCCGTGTCTTCAGGTAGTTGGGAAATGAAGCATAATAAAACTCAATCCCCTGGCAACCCGATTTATCAAGAGTTGGCACCTTGATCACCAAGTGAAGTTTGCGAAGTGCTCCATAAACAGTATGCTGTTGCAAACCAAATATTGTGGCAATGATCACAAGCGGGAAGTAATCAGCAGTAGTATTGTCGCCAGTGAGTGCGGACAGCTCTTGTAGCAGTGTGGCATAAAAAGGCAGCAACAGCTTCAAAGTCGGTGACATGGCTTGAGAGACGCCACCAAGGATCACTGAATAGAATGCGTAAAGTGCCGAGAGTGAACCTAGCTCAAGTCCTTCAGTCACAGACAGGACAGTGGCGAGTTGGGAGATAGGGTTGCAGATGTGCGGGTCTTTGATGTACCAGACCACTGTCATAGCAAGGGCAAACAGCCCAGACAAGGTCTTCGAAATCCTCGTGATATTGCACTCTGCTGGCCAAGATGCACCGGCAGGCATGAGATTCCTGTAGCTCTGGTGTATCCCTTTAAACTTGGCACGTAGAAACTTCTCCACATTGTGACATGTGTCATCAGAGTCTACAGATACGACAGACTCTTCAAACGAGCCGCTAACCTCTTCGGAGCTGAATATGAACTGTAGATGAGCTTCAGGATGGCTGGCGATGACCCAGATAAGAGGATTTGCAGGATTTTGGTGAGTGAAGTGGCTGATGAGCTCAACGATGAGGATTTGTGCACCCTCCCCATCACATTTGTCTAAGCCATCCAGTAAGATTGCCCATTTGCATCCCACCTCCATAAGACCTAATCTGGTGAAAGGCTTGGTGATAAAGGCATTGAACTGATGCTCCATGTCCTTTTCTAGCAGCTTGGGATCATCGACCATGATCTGTTTGAGATATCCTTTATAGGGCGAGATCCTCATGGCGAGTTGGTAAGCGAGGGTAGGAATGATGAGAGCAGGGTTATTGTGCTTGTTCGGTCTTGAGAAGAACAAAGTCACACCCAACTTCGATTCTTTGGACAATTGTTCTGAGAGACTCTGGAGAATTGCCGATTTCCCGACCCCAGCGGCTCTATGCAACCACAATATCTGATGAGCACGTTGAGTGCTGTCAACCCAGTGATGTAGTTTCTCGAGAATTGTGATTTGGGTGCCAGGATGACAACCGGGAACGTGACCACTGGCATTGAACTCGACACCGGACATGGTGAATTTGGCAAGCCATTTCAAAACTAAATCTAGCGTGAGCAGATATTAATCGGGGGCCGCTGAGTTTCTCACCCTTCTCTTTGGCATTGTTGATGTTATTCATGACTGGGTGGTATAGGATGACGTTATTGGTGTGGTTGAAGAAGCCTTGCTCCCCACTTGCAAATTGGCCTGATTCTTGAGGACCACCTGATCCATTCCAGCGAAGTATAAATGTTAGAGCATCTGTGAGCATGGTGATAGGGAAGCACGAACCATGCTTAGCGTTTTCCTGTATATTCTGTCCCTCATGTGCCCGCCCTAGATTACAGGCCCACATTCTTAAATCAACCTCAATGTGGTACAGGAGGATACTTGCCTGGTGAGTTATTCGAGGGTGGTGGGGTACTTGGCCGGTCAACATCCAGAGGAGTCGGGTTCAACGATGTTTTGTTTTGCTTGTGAAAATCATCACTAGGTGCCCGCTGCCAATCCGAGTCCACGGAGTCTCCCTCCTGGGAGGATTGCTCTGAAGAGAAAAGCCACCATATGATGACAAGTATTATAAGGAGAGCGAACACCATGGAGGAGAACTGGTAGGGAAGCCAAAGGTAGAGCGAATGTTTGAACGATGCAGCTGTGTTGCATGGCCCATATCATGCCACACATCGTGCACATGTTGGCTCCGGCATCAAAGTGCTATATGCATGGCTGGTAATTAAATATGATTGTGGTGCAGGATATGTCGGAATATTTGCTATTTCACATGGTGAATCACAGCTAATTTGCCTGGAGGGGAACATGCAAATTAATTGTGATTTACCCCTGCAAATAATCTCTCCGGAAGACGGGTGTGATGCTTCACCTATGAGATAGGTCTTGGACCTATTTCCCCCAATACTATGTCGGATTGGAGTAACTTGTCACATTGTGACTGGGCTGCTGCTGGGGACACTTCTCTCTGACATGATCGTTATTCAGTTGTCACCAATACCGGGCATCGGACGACTGAACAAGTAAATAACCTAAGATTCTTGTGTCAGGTGTGAATAGAGACTAAAGGATCAGAGACAGTGAGGGGTCATGGTGGGACCTGCTCAACTGGCCCATTAGTGCTTTGGAGCCGAATATGACCAGAAACATATGCCCAACTGGCAAACCATCAGACTACTTGTGCTCTTCCCGGTTGCCCCATGGGATACTTGTGGACTTGCGATTTACTTAATCTGTACACAATGAATGCTAGTGAAGATAATGTACCAGGGGGGTAACTCACCCCCTCAACTTGCAACCTCTGGCTAATGGGGCATCAGCCACTTCACTGCATTTGCTCTGCCGCTCATCCTACATATTGTCTGCTCATGGCAAGGCACCTGGTGGCCCAGCTCCTAGTTCTTTACCCCCACCATTACTTGTGTGGTCCTTAGCAGCCCCAGGCCACTTCGCCTATCCATCATTGTTTTCACCATTTGTACCTATACGTTGTATCTCATACAGTAAGGGACAAAACCGTTCCAATGTTTTGAACTTTTCAGAAGATCAGCTCATAACTCAAGGACTACTGTGGCTGTGCACTTCCTAATTTAATTGTAGATAGTCCAGTATCTTATCTAATCATATGCAAAGTATGATTATGTAATCCTTTGTTTTGGGGGAGTTATTAATTAATTAATATTTTAAGTACATTGGAACAGTTTTGTCCCTCTCAAATTCTGAGCACATGACTTCGTTTATTGCAATCAAATAAATACAAATAAAATCATGTGACCATGTAGGGTGATGTATAAATGGATGTGCTTATTCTCAGGTGCAAATTAACTCCCCCACTATACCTTTACAACTATATGCGCTCTCTTTCCTCTACTCAGACCAATAGAGTCCTCTCTTACCTGGACCAAGGGAAATCTGCTCATCATATTGCTTCTATTACTGGTCTGGGAGTCAGTACTATTTCTAGGATTCGCTCCAAACATAGATCAACACTTTCCAAATCTGTTGGTGGCCGCCCATCTAAACTTTCTCCCTCTGATATCCACTATTCTGTTCGCCTCATCACCTCTCGCAAGGCTGACAATGCCTCCCAAGTCACCAAATCACTTCAAAATGTTATTGCCCAGCCTGTATCCACCAAAACAGTGCGCAGGGCACTCAGAGGAGCTGGAATGAAGGCTGTAGTCAAGCGGAAACGACCTAAACTTACTGCTGTCCATAGGAGGAAAAGGTTGGAGTGGGCAGAAGCACATGTTAACTGGACCCTGGAGGACTGGAAGAGGGTTATTTGGACAGATGAGTCCAAAATCAATCGGTTTGGATCAGATGGAAGGGTTTGGGTATGGAAAAAGGCAGGAGAGGGGCTGAATGATAGATTGGTTGAGGGAACAGTCAAGTTTGGTGGAGGAAATGTGATGATCTGGGGTTGTATGCTGTGGGATGGAGTGGGGTTTGCCACTAAAATTGAAGGGAAGATGGATGCTGACCTTTATGTTCAAATTTTGGGGGATGAACTAAAGAGGAGCATCAGGTGGTATGGGAAGAATGAGGAGGATATGGTCTTCCAACAGGACAATGACCCCAAACACAAGAGCAAAAAGGCTACAAACTGGCTAGATGAGTCTGAATTGGAGGTTATGGTATGGCCCCCACAGTCTCCAGACCTTAATCCCATTGAACATCTCTGGACTCACCTCAAGAATAAGCTGGGAGAGTATGATACTCCTCCTGATAGCATGAATACCCTATGGGAGAGGATACAAAAGGAGTGGGATGACATAGAACCAGAAGTGTGTCAGAATCTGATAGAGAGTATGCCTAGGAGGGTCTAGGCAGTTTTACAGGCCAAGGGAGCTTATACCAGGTACTAGAATACCCATTTTGTATATAAATTTCAAGAGGGACAAAACTGTTCCAATGCACTTAAAATATTAATTAATTAATAACTCCCCTAAAACAAAGGATTACATAATCATACTTTGCATATGATTAGATAAGATACTGGACTATCTACAATTAAATTAGGAAGTGCACAGCCACAGTAGTCCTTGAGATATGAGCTGATCTTCTGAGAAGTTCAAAACATTGGAACGGTTTTGTCCCTTACTGTAGTTCCCTGATATTCGTATTGAAGTATGAACACACCGTATAGCAAAGATGTAGTGTTGGGTCATTTAACAACACAAATAAAATGTGATTTAGCTTTAGCTTCAATATAAAAGTCCATTCCTCTATAGTAATTAAAATTAGAGACACCAAGCCAGAGTATAGCACAATGTGTAGTACAAAACGTAGGATGAAGTTCAGTATGCACAAGCAAAAGGATCCGCCAAGGCAACCACAGTAATCAGTGAGAGACAAGATATCTTCAATGACGGCTTCACAACATTGATAGTCGATGATCGGAGTCAACGGAACTTCGGGAGACTGCTGTGAGTAGCGTTCATGAGGGTATGGGGTGAACATACTAAAACCCCTCCATATGACCTCAACATTTATATAAGAGTGTGGACGACCTCGTGAAGTGACAGACTCAGAAGTGTTTGTAACCTCTTTGACGCTCATAATCTCATCGACATGTGGAATCAACCCAAAGATGAGTCAAAACTC
This sequence comes from Calvatia gigantea, assembly GCA_025093985.1. Lineage (NCBI taxonomy): Eukaryota > Fungi > Basidiomycota > Agaricomycetes > Agaricales > Lycoperdaceae > Calvatia > Calvatia gigantea. Next base: position 166,261 of record JACAAK010000015.1, read on the forward strand.
CGTTTTGCAATGTGGGCATCGGAACTCAGCCTCACCATGGATGGGAGAGTTGGGGTGTTTGTTGAGATGAGCAAGAGTCTTGAATGTACTATGGCAGATATAACATTCATAAATGTAACCATCAAAAGCACACTCATTCGCAAAATGTGTTAGTAGCTGTCATGGTTCGGCTGGGCCTCCAATTCGACGATTGACTGAGATTTGTGGCATGATGTTAAGTCCAAGAATCAGCTGACACCATGACACCCAGACCCGACATGCATGGCAATAGACGAAGGAGTTTTGAACAACCTCTTACAGAAAGGACACTTATAAATTCGGTCCCTGTGAGCAACAGACAAGTTGTGCTGGGGAAGGGTATCAGCGAAGGCATTTAGCTGTGAGACCAGTTCCTGAGGTCAAATCGGAGAATACTGTGTAAAATTCCACCCTTAGGCCTTAGTATTTACTTTCAATGTTGCAAGTGTCAAGCCACTATACCCAGGAATCAACGAGGGATTTTGACACAGCGTAAACATATGGCTCGCGCAGTAGTAGGCGTTAAAAGCACTCGTAAGTGATAATAGTGGACTGAGGTCCATGAAGAGAAACTATATTAGTAAAGACTAACTACAAATACATGTTGCTACGAACCTGAGGTCCACGAAGAGAAACTGGACCTCAAGAATACAGGACACTACGTATAAGTGACAAACTATGATGTACACATATTTACAATGTCTTACATGGATTTTGTATTACAGTGGAAACGATGAAGCAAAGACCTACTAAAAATAGACTGAAATAAATCTTGACGACATCAGCAATCTGACGCCGAGCCGCCGATTTTCGACAGGATTCAGTGACCAGTTGTGCGAATGGCATCAGCCAAAAGAGGCCAAATATACCCACACACTAGGCACAGCCCAACTTATAGAAGGAGTGTAGATCAAACAATAGATCTATGGATCCAAGTCAGAGGTGCCAGGGATTCTTTCATTACATTCATAATCTAATTAGAAGAGACGAAGAGAGATGTGCAAAACAAATAAACAGGAAGTGTGCCAGAGCCCACGAGCCAGCTGGGAGCAAGAAAAATATACCAAGGGCCGGGTGAACAATTATCGAAGCTTGTCCATGGGGGAATTTCTAACTTGCAGCCAAGAAGTAATGACCATAGCAAAATGAATACACGTCCACATGATCCCCAAGCACAATGTCCCTCGGTGGAGGAAGACGAGTCTGGTAGGCAAGTTATTTGGCACTGAGTTGTGGAGACTGCACGTCGGCTGCCTTTGGAATGGCACCCAATGAGCATCTCCCACTAATCAGTCTGCCCTCCGAAGATTTCATCACCCCAACCATTCATTGATCCATTGCCGATCCGCTCGTTCCTCGCTCATTACACAACCATCCATTTCACCTGCCATACATCGTGTTTTAGACCACTACCCACTTTAATAAAATTTCACCACACATCTTTCTTGTTACCAACATTTTTTTTCTAATTCAGACTCTTTGCCTCCATAGTTGCACATTCACTTGTTGTGTTTCAAAAATTTCAACATTTTACCACAGTTCCCTAGCCTAACCTTCATTATACTAACTCAACTCATTTGCTATACAGGTTCAGTATTTGTAGATAACCATAGAAATTGAACACTGGACAAGTTGTCTACAGTATAAATACAGTCGAGCCAGTAGAGGCTCAACACCTAGTAATTGGATACCCACTTTTCTCACTCTCAAAGTCTTGCTCCGAATTCTCTCAGCATTGTCTCTCATTGTCGGTCGCTCTCTCATTGACTCTCAGTCCACACTCATTCTGAACTCTTGTCTTCAATGACGCCATTACTCTCGCTCCTCATTCTCTTGTGTTCCCAGCCTCTGTCTCTCCCTTCCTGGACCTGGTTTCGAAGCCTTGTGACTGATGGATGCAGTCACACCCTATTTTCATTGAACCACTGCCTCATCTCTTCAACTGGAGCCCACCATGAGGGGCTTCAAACCACTTATTATCCAGGATTCCACAGAACCTCGCTCACGAGGTCACCTTCTCACTCCATAACCTGAATAACCTATCCAACAATACAATCACAACCGTAGAAGAATTCTTTTCATTTGCACCATCTAATACCAGATCAAATTCTGATATATCCCTGCACTGGAGCCGGCTTACATTATCCATGGCCTCTCAGGAACCCTTTTGACTCAACTTTGCTTGTGATGGCAATGTCTATGCTGGCGTCGTTTCCCAAGGACCTGTATCCCCACCTCAAAATGAAGCTGGACCCAGCAACTGACCACTAGCACTATGTCCCGATCACCCCCATCCTCCAACACCTCCATGACAACAGCAACAACTGCCAGCCTACAACTAGGGCAATGCACATCCAGGACTGCTGTAACCACAAGCTCCACCCGGATTACACCAGTGTCCTCCAACACCACCGTGGCATGGCGGCCATGCTCGCCCTTCTCTGAACCCAGCATGATGGGATGCCTACCCAACTCGATGTGCCCGATCCCCTTCACCACCGAGACGCTACTACCAGGCTCCTCCCCCACCAGCTCCTGTCCACTACATGCCCAGCCCCTACGACCGATCAGCACCTTGTTTCAATGGACAGCCTTGATTCCTCAAACATTTTTTTGATGAGATCAAAATCCTAGGACGCGAGTACAACGTTGCACCTCAGGACCTGATAACCCACACTCTGTGATATCTAGACAGCTGAGATGAAGAAATTTGGAGAGGACCAGCTGTAAACACACAAGGAGACTGGAATCTGTTTAAAAACAAGATTATCTCATACTACCCTGGAGCTGAAGATGAACACCGATACACAATTACAGACCTAGAAATCATAGCTGAGAACCAAGCTGTGATCCTGATGAGAGACCGCTTCCAATTCAGCAAGTACTACCACCAATTCATAACTAAATCTGACTGGCTACTGGCTCAAGGAGTCATATCACGACGAGAACAGAGCAAGCAATTCCTGTCAGGACTCCATGTAGATTTCTGCAACCAAGTTCACATTCAACTCCACCTCAGTGACCCTCTCCACCCACTCGATGACACATGGCCAATGACAGATATTGAACATGCAGCAAGGTTCTTACTCAACAGTGACAACAGTGGAGCTCCTCTAGCCCTTCCCTCATTTTCAACTCACACAGCACCCTCATATCTGACTGTACCCACTCCACAACCACCTCGGGAAACATTTGACATGTCATCCATTGAACATTTCCTTGTATCCGATACCTTCCTCAACAAGCTAGCCAGAAAACTCGGACACTCAGCCCAAGGCCCATTACCAGTCCCTAATTATAACTCATATCAATGCCCGCCACTACCCGACTGCAAATTCTGCTCAAACTTGGACCACTACCTGTGATCATGTCAAGAGTGTTACAACCTTAGTCAGTTTAGACCTCAGGTTGCAGCTCTGGCTAAGTCTTGAGGGCGAGTAAGGGAAAGAGAACAGAAGATGGTTAAGCGTACCGAATACAACAGAGTGTATGTACGCTTAAGTATGTCTAAGGTCATCCGGTTGAATGGATGGAGTAACTACATGAAACGTCCAGTTAGAGCGTAGTAGTTGGTACAAGTCATATCTCGGAGAACGCTGGACTAGAATAGATGAAACAGGTATGCGGATAGTTGGAAATGCAGAATAGTATGGAACTCATTATGATCGGTGGAATTTCATAACAATACCCTCCAATTAGACTTCATGCCTCAGGAAGTTCGTCGAACTCTCTGTTGACGATGGCTGCGGCGAGGGCTTTCTTGGTGGCTCCGATGAGGTACTTTCCTTCATTTGAGTGTGCGAAGAAGATGGGCAAGTGGCTGCGGCCATCTTGACGGATAGGGACTGGGACTCCGTTGAAGGGGAACTCGACTACGGTGGAGTTGTCCCAGTAATTCTTGACTATCGTTCTCCAGTAGTGTTGGTCCTTCTCTTGGCCTGGTAATACAGTGCGGAATCTTGTCGGTGGGAGAAAAACCAATACGATCTGTGGTGGGGTGATAGTTTTTATGAATTGTCAGAGTGCATTGACTTCTTCCTTCATTGAGATGGTGGTTTCTTCGTCCATGGGCGTGTCGGCTCATTTGGCTGGTGGGGGACGGATGGTGGTGTGTAGGTCAGCGAGAGTGATTCCGATACGCATAACGAGCTGGTCGATGTCAGGATCTTCGGTGGTTTTATCTCATCCTAGCAAGTTCATGGTGACGTCTGCGAGTTCCAAGAAGATGTTGGCGATATTGAGGTATTTGAATACCTCTAGAGCGAGGTCGACATGGCTCTGAAGACTGTGAACCCGGTTTTGTTCACTGGGTGTGAGGGTGGATAATTCTAATGCGCGGAAGATGGCGGGGATGTGCTGGCTTGTAGAGGATGATGCATTGGCGAACCCAGCATACATGTCTGTGAAGGTGATACAAGCGGTGGCGAGGGTGATGTGACGGTTTACTGTGAGTTGTTTGTTCTGGGCTGTGATTGTTTCCACTTCATTGTTTGTGGCTTTGTTGACATCTTTGGGGAGGGCCTCGAGGAGTCCTTGTGCAGGGGACGGGGTGGTTGCGAGGTTATAATGGGTTCCTTGGGGTGTGGGCGCATGGCTGTTGCCTGGTTTTGGGAGGGGGACTGAGGAGATCGTGGTCGTGTTGGGGTGGACGAGGGAGTTGATAGAGATGCGGTTGGCTTGGGAGGACATGTTTGGCTAGTATTTTTGTCTGGGGGCTGACTTGGCTGATGGTCTTCTAGATTTCTTGCCCCTCTTTTTATGGGTATCCTCTGGATGCCTTTTGTGGTATTCCGCTATTGCATCTCGGGCATTTGGCAAATTTGACTCCGCTGTCCATGTATCTTCTTCGTTGCTGTATCCTTTCCAGTGTATAAGGAATTGATATCCCCTTTCTTTTCGTCGTTTCCCTCGGACTTCTTCTACTTCGTACTCCTCTTTGTTGTTGATGATCATTGGTTCGGGCGCTGGTGTTTCTTTCTGGATGTGGAATGATGCTTTCTGTGTCGGGGTTAACAGCTGTTCGTTGAATATGTCATGGATGGCCCATCCTTCTGGTATCGCCAGCCAATATGCCGCTTCTCCTATTTTTTCCTTAATTCGGAAAGGTCCATACCTTTTCTGGCCTAGCTTCTTTGATGGCTGATTGGTATGGATGTTGGTGTTCTCTAACCATACTTCATCGTTGATCTGGTATGTCCTCGTGTTCATTTTGCTATTGTCATGTGTCTGTTTCATCTTTTCTTGATATGATCGTAGTGCGGAAATGGCGTTATTTCTTGCGTTTTGGAGCTGTTTTAGGAACTCCGTACTGCTAGGGTTGTTCGTCGTTCCGTTTTCCTTTCCTTTCCAGGGGTGTCTGCCGTAGTTTAGGTAGAACAGTGTTGCTTGTGTGCCGCTGTGTTTCTTGTTGTTGTATTGGAATTTGGCCATGGGTAGCCATCTTGTCCAGTCATTTTGGTCGCAGTTGCAGTATATCCTCAAGTATGTTTCGACTTCCCTGTTGATCCTTTCTGTCTGTCCGTCGGTTTGTGGGTGGTAGGCTGTTGACAGGTTTCGTTCTATCCCTAGTCCTTTGAATAGTTCGCCGGTGAATTCGGATGCAAACTGTGGTCCTCGGTCACTAAAGACTTTCCTCGGCATTCTGTGTAGCTTCCATATTTTGTCCCGGTAGTGCTGTGCTAGTTCTTTTGAGGAAACATCCGTTCTTGTCGCTATGAGTCATATCATTTTTGAGAATCAATCGACAATGACTAGGATGGTGTCTTTTCCTTCTGATTTGGGCAGTGGCCCAATGAGGTCGATACTCACTTCTTCCCATGGACTGTTGGGGATGGGAAGTGGGTGTAGAGGTGTTTTCAGAGGTGTCTTGCATGGCTTGTTTCGTTGGCAACTCTGGCAACCTCTGATGTACTTTTGAGCGTCCGTTTGGATTGCCGGCCACCAGTAATCTCTGGTTACCAGCTCAATCATTCGGTGTTGTCCCGGGTGTCCTGCGTCGGGGGCGTCGTGGTATTGGTGTAGTATTTCCTCTCTGAGTGCCGGTTCGGGTGGCACATACATGCTGGTATTTTTGTAGATTATTCCGTCGTGTTCGGTGATGTCAGGGTCTTGGTCACGTATTTTTTTGGTGATGGCCGTTTCTCTTCTTTTGTTCGCCTTGATTCGTTCTTTGAAGGTTGGTTCCATGAATAGTTCGGCGCGGAGTAGGATGGTCCCTTCCCATGGTTCATTATCGTTTTTGCTCATCCACCAGGCATCTCGGATCATGGTGACTTGTTTTTCTTCTTCTTGGTCTGGTTCTTGGTAGATTCTGGAGAGGAGGTCCGCTTTTGTATTTGTTTTCCCTGGTATGTGGCGCAATGTGAAATCGTAATCTTGTAGCCGTAGGTACCATCTTGCTTGTCGACCGTTTAGTTTTTGGGGTTCCCTATAGTATTTCAGGTTCTCGTGGTCGGTCCAGATTTCAAATTTCTCTTCTGCATCCAGTAGGTAGTATCGCCATTCTTTTAATGCATGCATGATTGCCAGCAGCTCTTTGTCGTAGATTTCATAATTTTGTTCTGCTGGTGATAGTGTATGGGATGTGAATGCGATTGGGTGCCATTTTGAATTTTGTTCTTGTGAGAGTACTCCCCCTAATGCATAGTTTGATGCGTCGACTTCTACTCGGAATTGACCCTCTCTTTGGGGTAGTGTTAGGGTGGGTTCTTCTGTGATTTGTTGTTTTAGTTCGTCGAACGCAGATTGTTGTTCTTCTCCCCATTCCCACTCTTCTGATCCTTTTAGTTTATTCAGTGGGGCCACTATCTTGCTGAAGTTTTTTATAAATCGGTGGTAGTAGTTGGCGAAACCGAGGAATCTTTCTATTCCTTTTTTGTTGTGTGGTTGGGGCCATTCTTGTACTGATTTTACTTTCTCAGCTTCCATTTCGATGCGTCCGTGTTCTACTGTTACTCCTAGCATTGGGATTTCTTCGGTGTCGAAAATGCATTTGGATTGTTTGAAGCATAGGTTGTGTTCGGCCACTCTTTCCAGGAATCGGATCGTTCGTTCTCGCAGTTGTTCCTTGGTGTTGCCTGGAATTGCGAAGTCGTCCATGTAGTTTACTATATCTCCGTTGCATAATAGGTCTCGAAAGATACTCGCCATCATTCTTGAGAATGTTCCTGGCAAATTGCTGAGACCGAAGAACATGACTGTAGGTTTGAATAGTCCTTCGTTGGTTAGAAAGGCTGCTTTCCACTCGTCTCCTTCTTTGATGCAGACGTTGTTGTAGCCCCAAATGATGTCTAGTTTGTTGAAGTATTTGGCTTTTCCTAATTTGTCAATGACTTCTCCGATTCGAGGTAGCGGTGTTTTGTCTTTAATGACTACGTTATTCAACCATCAGTAGTCTTGAATGAGTCGTTTTGAGCCATCCTTTTTTGGGATGAAAAAGGTGGGTGCGGCATATGGTGACTTCGACGGTCGTATTCGTCCTGACTCGAGGTTTTCTTTAACAAATGCTTTGAGTTCGTCCTGCTCCTTGATCGTCATGTTGTAAGTTCCTGCGTTGATTTCTTTGGGTGCGTCTTCCATTAGGATTATCTCATGGTCCCATTCCATTCGTTCGGGTAGTTTGTCGAATGTGGTTTTGTTGAATAGATATGTGAATGGTCGGACGTAGTCTGGTAGGTCTGATGGCTCGGTGGGGTCGGGTTCTTCTTCTTCTTCCCATATGTCTTCAGTGGTGGCCATGCTTCGGATCTTGTCTGTTACCTGGATGTTCTGGTGCGGGAACCTGCAGTCCTTTGGGCACCGATTGAACTTTATTTCTCCTGTTTGCCAGTTTACTTCTGGATTGTGTTTGGTGAGCCAGTCGTGTCCTAGGAATATTTCTGCTCCGTCTTGGAGTTGTACAACCGATGCTTCGATTGTTTCTTTGTGCCCTTCGATTTCCACCTGTATAGTAGCTGTTTCTGTGACTTTTCCTCCTTGGTTTGTTGTGCCGTCTGCGTTAAGTACCGTGATTTCTTGTTTTAATTTTTCTGTGGGGATTTTTTCTTCGTCTACCAGTTTCTTGCTGATGCTACTGGTGGTGCATCCCAAGTCGACTATAGTGTTCACTGTTATCCTTTTTGTTGGGGTTTGGATTTTTCCTTTTAGGTTTAGTTTGCGCTTTCATTTCTGAGGAATCGTGTAATATTCTTCTGATATCCTAGATACGAGTTTCTTGACTCTTGAGGCAGCACCTACTCAGAGTCTCCGGAAAAACCCTGGTGTTCCTCTGGCTTGGCTTCGTCTATTGCTCAGATCTGTACCTTCTTTGGCGCGGTGCAAGCTTTGGCTATGTGTCCGATTTTGCCGCAGTTGTAGCATGTTAATTCCTTGGGCTTTTTGCAGTCCTTGGACATGTGTCCGAATATCCCGCAGTTATAGCACTTGGGTTCTCCTTTTGCATTGAACACGTGTCGCCTGCTTCCTATTTCCATGGGTTCTCCCATTCCTCCATAAGTAGTTCCCGAGTTAGTTTTCTTATCTCCTCGGTATTCGGATGCCTCATATCCTTGTCCAACTGCTAATATGGCCTCCTTCCATTCTGGGTATGTGTCGGGTCGAGCAGCTGGAGGGTAGCCTGTGATGGTGTGGATAATATCTTGTCGGGCATTTTTTCGCAACAGGAACATGGCGTGTCGGTTGTCAGTTTTCGCCTTGTTTTTTAGTACTTCGAATTCGATGAGGTAGTCGGCCGTGTTCCTATTTCCCTGTTTGAATTTTTCGATCTGCCATTCCGCCTTCGCGTTCATGGCATCGTCTGAAAAGGTTCGTTTGAATTCTTCGGCAAAGACTTTCCAGTCCACAGAGTCTTCTCCTTCCAGAATTTGTGGTGCTTTCATCGCTGCATATGCTCCTGCTGTTCCTCCCCTCAGTCTAGCTAAGACTGCTATGGCTTTGTCGTCTGCCGTGATGACTTTGTTGAATTTCATGAAAAGTGTCATGGCTCTCCACCAGTCGTCAAATTTGGTTCGGGTTCCATCGAAGAACCCTGGGTCGGGTACGAGTCCCTTTGTGTTGGGTGTCGTGGTGGGTGCAGTGTTGTCCGACATTTCTGAGTCTCCTGATTCTGATTCTGTTTCGGTGTCTTGGTTCTCCAGTTGTTCTAGCTGTTCTTCAGCTATGTCGAGTTCATTGAAGAGTTCTGATATAACTACTTCTACTCCTGTTGGGTTTACTCCTTGTGTGATGTCTCCGGGTTTGTTGTTTGTTACAACCATTGCAGGTACTTCGGGGTTCTCTGCTTCTTCGTCTGATGAGTCGGTTTCGCTGTCTGTTTCGAGCTTGTTGTCGGTGACTTCGAGCTGGGGTTCTCTGTATTCGTCGGGGTTCGAGCTCATATAATGGCTCCCAGGTTCGTCGTGGTTCGAGTCTTTTCCAACTCTGTTTCTTGCAAGGTGAGGTGGTGACACTTAACCAAATGTTACGACCTTAGTCGGTTTAGACCTCAGGTTGCAGCTCTGGCTAAGTCTTGAGGGCGAGTAAGGGAAAGAGAACAGAAGATGGTTAAGCGTACCGAATACAACAGAGTGTATGTATGCTTAAGTATGTCTAAGGTCATCCGGTTGAACGGATGGAGTAACTACATGAAACGTCCAGTTAGAGCGTAGTAGTTGGTACAAGTCATATCTTGGAGAACACTGGACTAGAATAGATGAAACAGGTACGCGGATAGTTGGAAATGCAGAATAGTATGGAACTCGTTATGATCAGTGGAATTTCATAACAAAGAGCTTTCGAAGTACATCCAACAAGGCCTATGCATCCGAGATCACACCAATCGCATCTGCCTCCCAGATGGCACCTTAGTTACCCCACAAATTGCACCAGAACAAAACATCAAGGAACATATTGACAACTGGCACTGCTCTTGCTCAGCACCCCCTCCTATCACCCAAACCAATATCCTCAAAGCTGTACCCACTTCCTCACAAACACCACAACTGCCCATATCCTCCTACATACCCTCACACTTCAATGCCACTATACAAGAAGAGCAGGAACTACAAATACTCAATATGGTCATGATGGCGGCACTTAAATGCAAGGAAGAGATCCAGAACCACAACAAAGGTGCTACCAAGGCTTAAAGTGCTCCAAGAGCCACCAGCCAATCATCAAACAAGCCGAAGCCGAGCCCTGGAACATGAACGGATCAATTCCCAACTCTGGCCAACCCAACTGTGTCTTCACCAAAACATACCACACCTGTACCACCGACCTCGAACCAGCCACAATATCGTTACTCAACACCCATAGAAGATCCTACCCTTAATCAGAATGTCATACAATGCAGCCTCGATACCCCATTTTTGATAACACTCTGAGAATTCTACTTCACTGCACCTGAAGCATGAAAGTACATCAAAGACCAGCTCACTACATGATGTATACCCACTGGACCCACAGCTACCATTTCAGCTTATGAGGAAGCACATTCTGATGATATTGACATTCCCCATTCCTTGTTCCTCCACCAGCAATCCCTACCCAGCTCTCTCATAGTAGCCAACCAAGTCAAAGAACTATGAACGATACCCTTAGAGCTCAATGGGAAGCTCATGGTTGATGCTATACTCGACAAGGGATCTTAGATTACGGCGATTAGAAGGGACATTTGGGAAAAGCTTATGTTCCCTCTCCTTTCCACTCAAACTATGGTCATGGAAGCTGCTAATTCATCCAAGGACTCCACGCTAGGCCTTCTTCGAGACCTCCCAGCTTGCATCAGTCACAGCACATTCTATCTACAAGTCCAAGTTGTTGAAAACGCGTCATATGAAATGCTACTTGGCCATCCATTCCTTACACTTACTGAAGCCCGAACACACCACTACACTAATGGCGACTCACACCTTACACTCATTGATCCCAATACCCATGATACCTTCACTATACCAACCAGACCACGTATCTGCCACTCCCTTCAGTCCAGCTCAGGTTTTTAAATATCGATGATTCGGCCACTATCAGTCGAGGAGATTCCACATCACATGATCCACCTTCCTTATCCATTGACACACTATCCTGCTACATGATCTCTCTGCTTGCTTTCACTTCCTCGTCATTCTCCCCTATCAACAAACCTCAAGAAATATATGACATCTCCTTCCCTAATATTATAAACTATGTGCACCATATTGAAGCTTCAAGTCTCGCCTACAAGAAAGTTGTGAACCGAATATGACCAGTCGCAACCATCCTTCCCAAAAATTTTTGCATTGTGCAACGAATTTCCTGCAACCCATTAGAAAACATGCCTAAGCTCCCTACTTATCCTCCCAACTTCACACCAAGCTTACGCTACACTCTAGAATGCAAAGAGGCTATGCAGGTTAACAAAGAGAATTTCTTATCGGACAAGGAGGAAAAGCTTGTACACCACCTTATCAAGGTGCAAGAACTTGCCTTCGCATGGTCTGAGGAGGAGAAGGGAAAGTTCTCAGATGAGTATTTCAACCCTGTCACTATCCCCACCATCGAACACATTCCCTGGGTATGCAAGAATATACCAATATCACCCGGAATCTACCACCAAGTCGTTGAAATCATCAAAGCAAAGATTGCAGCTGGTGTTTATGAACCATCCAACTCATCCTATCAATCACGATGGTTTTGTATACTCAAGAAGGATGGGAAATCACTACGGCTCATACACAACTTACAGCCGCTCAATGCCATCATGATTAAGGACAGTGGACTGCTGCCTACTGTGGAACACTATGCAGAGTCATTTGGAGGACGAGGATGCTACGCCGTTTTTGACTTATTTGTTGGATTTGATCAGTGCTCACTAGCACCTGAATCTAGAGACCTCACAACATTCCAATGCCCAGTCGGCACCCTTCGCCTCACCTCTATCCTGATGGGTTACACCAACTCCATGCAAATTCAACAAGGTGACCTCGCACACCTTCTCCAACCTGAAATCCCTCACATTACCATGCCCTTTGTTGATGACGTACCTGTCAAGGGACCCGCAACTCGTTATGAAACCACGGACAGCTTCGAAGTGATCCCCAAAAACCCCAACATACGAAGATTTGTATGGGAACACCTTAACAATGTCAACTGAGTCCTCCAACACATCAAACACGCAGGGGGGACCTTCTCAGCTAAGAAATCCCACTTCTGCACCCCATCCACTCTCATCGTCAGACACCTTTGTACTTATGAAGGTCGCTTGCCAGATACTGCCAGAGTCCAGAAAGTGGTTGACTAGCCACCATGTAGGAACATTACAGAGATAAGGGGGTTCCTTGGGACATTAGGGACCATCCGGATGTTTATCAAGGACTTCGCAGCTATCTCAAGGCCATTAGTTCACCTGATGAAGAAAGAGGTTGAATTCGAGTTTATGGAGGAACACCAAGCTGCTATGGATGAACTCAAGACACTTGCGCAAAACTCACCTGCTATCCGAGCTATCAACTACTCAAGCCCTAATGAAGTCACACTCACAGTCGACACCTCCCATATCACAGTTGGCTACATTCTCTCACAACAAGGCAATGTCAACAAACACTATCCATCAAGATTCGGCTCAATCACACTCAATGATCACGAATCATGATACTCGCAAGCGAAGCTGGAGTTATTTGGTGTATTCTGAGCACTAAAGGATGTCAAGATTTGGATTATAGGAGTGAAGGATCTAGTTGTGGAAGTCGATGCGAAGTACATTAAAGGAATGATTAACAACCCTGACATCCAGCCAAATGCCACAATGAACCGATGGATCACAGCCATCCTCCTCTTCGACTTTCACCTCTGACACATTCCTGGGTGAGAACAAGGCCCTGACAGACTCTCATGATGCCCTCGAGCACCAGAAGACCCAGTGGTCAACAATGACTATGAAGAATGGATTGACTCTGCCAACGCCTTCACCCTCTCAGCACAAAACCAGCATGTAGTACAGCAGCACAGCTATATCACCAAGGACGATACCTAGTGGCCAGAAACTTGCAATATGTTCGCAATCGAATTCCTCAATGAAATTGGGCCAGTACAAGCCACTCTACAGCAACTTGGACGACCTCCTCTAACCACCACTAATCCCTCAACCTCCCCTGTCGAGATCCTCACCAATGCAAACACCAACACACCCCTACCTTTGACCCCAACAATCCCATGCTCCGAAAAGGCCAAAATACACGATCTCAAACTTCAACAAGTCCACGTGTTCCTCGAGGACCTCAAATGACCACAAGGCATCTCTGAAGACACCTTCAAGCACTTTGTGCAGATCACAGCTGGATTCTTTGCTAGAGATGAAAAACTATGGAAGAAGGATAATAGGAATAAGCACAAACTGGTGATAGAGGAAGGGAGAAGATATGAGCTTATATGGCAAGCACACGATGAACTCGGGCATAAGGGCATATTCACCACTCGTATCCATCTTTTAGAATGCTTCTGGTGGCCAGATCTCAACTGTGACATGCACTGGTTCATCAAGACATGCCATGAATGTCAAATGCACCTCACACACCACTTCCACATTCCCCCAACTGTCCCAACACCCCTCTCACTCTTTCGCAAAGCCTACATTGATACAATGTTCATGCCGTGCACAAATGGCTACTGCTACATTGTTCACGCCCACTGTTCACTCTCCTTATACCTGGAATGGAGGATGCTCCAAGCTGAAAATGCCCGCTCACTCAGAACCTTTATATTTGAAGATATACTATGCAGATGGGGAGCTATTGAAGAAATCGTCACAGACAATGGCCCAGCATTTGTACAAGCCATGGAGTACCTCTCAGCAAGATACAAGATCAACCATACCCACATCTCACCCTACAACTCCCATGCAAATGGCCCTGTTGAACGAAGACACTTCGATGTTCGTGAAGCACTCATAAAGGCAGCAGAAGGGGAAGAAAGTCGCTGGACAACTGTCGCGCCCTCAGTATTTTGGGCAGAACACATTTCTATTCAAAAATCCACAGGCTATTCACCCTACTACATTGCCTATGGCCTTGAACCCCTCCTTCCTTTCGACCTCGCTGAAGCCACATATCTAGCACCAGCACTTACCAAACCTGTCCCTACTGCCGACCTCATCACCCTATGAGCAATACAACTGCAAAAACGGCCCCACAATCTCACACACATGAAGGAATTAGTCCTCAAAGCACGATATGCATCCATCCAAGAATTTAACAAGAAGTACGAGAATACTATCTACGACTTCAATTTTGATCCTGGCACACTCGTTCTTGTCCGAAATTCACGCTACGACAGTGATGTGGGCAGCAAGACCAAGCCATACTATTTTGGCCCTATGATCGTGCTGCGACGAACAACCGGAGGATCGTACATCCTCTCTGAACTTGATGGATCCATCTCCAAGCTCTGTTTTGCTGCCTTCCGCCTTGTTCCTTACCACCCTCGAGACCTCCAAGCCATACCTCTCACAAAGATCACAGACACGTCCCCTGATCAACTTGATGACCACACCTACGATGTCGAGCCACCCCTCCCTGAAAACAAGTCTTCAAACTTGGTATCTGTCAATGTCGGACATTCCTCACATCACTTATCTATGCTCAAAGACCAGGAAACCAAGGTATCCCAAAGGTGCGCCCTTCCACCCGTAGATAGTTGGGGGCAGCACTCAGAACCTATAGGTTGTAACACCCTCCGAGTCATACATGGCATTCAACTGCCTGTAGTTCCCCAACCCTTGGGTTTGTCATCGACCACTGCCACCCCTCACTCCATCCTGTCACCTCAATTCACAGCTCTTGCTTCATCATCTACACACCCGACTGACTGGGAGGTCAGTATTAAAACTCCCCAGTAGGTGTGGAGACTACACGTCAGCTGCCTTCAGAACGGCACCCAACGAGCATCTCACACTAATCAGTCCGCCCTCCGAAGATTTCATCACCCCGACCATTCATTGATCCATCGCTGATCCACTTGTTCCTCGCTCACTACACAACTGTCCATTTCACCTGCCATACGTCGTGTTTTAGACCACTACCCACTTTAATAAAATTTCACCGCACATCTTTCTCGTTACCGACATTTTTTTTCTAATTTAGACTCTTCGCCTCCATAGTTGCACATTCACTCGTTGTGTTTCAAAATTTCAACATTTTACCACAGTTCCCTAGCCTAACCTTCATTATACTAACTCAACTCATTTGCTATACAGATTCAGTATTTGTAGATAACCGTAGAAATTGAACACTGGACAAGTTGTCTACAGTATAAATACAGTCGAGCCAGTAGAGGCTCGACACCTAGTAATTGGATACCCATTTTTCACTCTCGAAGTCCTGCTCTGAACTGTCTCAGCATTGTCTCTCGTTGTCGGTCACTCTCTCGTTGACTCTCAGTCCACGCTCATTCTGAACTCTGGTCTTCAATGACACCATCACTCTCGCTCCTCGTTCTCTTGTGTTCCCGGCCTCTGTCTCTCCCTTCCTGGACCTGGTTTCAAAGCCTCGTGACTGACGGATGCAGTCACACCCTATTTTCGTTGAACCGCCGCCTCATCTCTTCAGAGTCATACAATACACCCTCCCATACAGAGGCGAGTATGAAAGCTGAGAAGGAGGAGATAGATGCAGTGAACCAGACGGCTGGTAGTGAGAGTAACGTCCAAAACCATAATCCTTTGTCAGAGCCGGAAGCCTGTATGTTGAAAACCATTGCTACGAAGTTACTACAAGCGGGGAAAATAAGCTAACATCGCACTCGTACCTCCAGCCAGTAGTCCACTGAAGAGATGAGGCAGCGGTTCAATGAAAATAGGGTGTGACTGCGTCCGTCAGTCACAAGGCTTCGAACCGAGTCCAGGAAAAGAGAGACAGAGGCCAGGAACACAAGAGAATGAGGGGCGAGAGTGACGACATCAGATATGTCATCGAGAAAGAGTCCAGACAAGAGAGACAGGAGACTGCGAGACGATGCGAGAACGAGAGGCAAGACACTTAATTTTAGCAACTTCGAGAGAGGGAGAGTGGGTATCCAATTACTAGGTGTCGAGCCTCTACTGGCTCAACTGTATTTATACTGTAGACAACTTGTCTGGTGTTCAATTTCTATGGTTATCTACAAATACTGAATCTGTATAGCAAGGGTACTAAGTTGAAAAAAAATGGAGGCTAGACTAGCTTGTGGTAAGATATTGAAGTTTCTGAAACACAGTGAATGAATGCACAACGACAGCGGTGAAGAAATTGAATTGAAAAAAAATGTTAGTAACGAGAGATGTGTATGGTGAAATTTTATTAAAATGGGCATTGGTCTGAAACACAATGTATGGCAGGTGAAACAGATGGTCTATAGAATGGGCAAGGAACGAGCGGATTGGCAACAGATCGTTGAATGGTCGGGGTGACGAAATCTTCGGGGGGTGGACTAATTAGTGTAAGATGCTCGTTGGGTGCCATTCCGAAGGCAGCCGATGTGCAGTCTCCACACCACAGTGATGGCTTTACGCATATTTTGGGCGTTACCGACGTATACATGCGCAAGGATTGTGCCTATGAAGGAGTAAAATGTGGAGATCGGACGGCACCTGACACTGAAAAGTGTCATGTATGCGTCCTCCTCCCACTACTCCACTTCACCGACGACGCCGTTCACTTCCGAGAACGATGACCAAGACACCGACCCCGAAAATCCCATTTCCGAGCCATCCAAAAGTCCGGATCATACACAATTTCCTAATTCGGAAGTCCCGACCACGGAAGCTCCAACCTCCGAACTCCACCTCACCTGCCCGTACTTCTCATTTCCAACTCTAAAAACCTACGGACCGCTTTCCCATTCATCTTTAAACTTTTATTTTACATTCCTCATAATTTAGAATCCCATAGAATAAGTTTCCGGCCCGTTTTTATCCCCACTCAGTATGTTTCCTGTGTTTCTTTCTCTAAAATTTACATACCACCCCTGGTAATACACGCGCACAGACCAACTCTGTGTCTATAAAACCTGTATACTACATGGTAGTCAGGTAGCTACGAATTTCCCAGTCTCCGATCTCTCAAACTTTCTGTCTACAGCTTTAATCTATCTCTTTTCCCTTTCTGATCTCATCTCGACGCCCGAATCGCCACGCAATCGTAAACGCTGCCTCCCGAACATTCGGTAATCACTCTCGACACCTCTCCGGACCCTTTTCTCATCGTTCCGAGCCTTCGGAACAAAATTATCTTCCGTTCCGTTGCCTCACTTGATCTCCACCCTTACCTGTTTCTCTCCAACAATTCCCTCGGTCGAGAACAACGTCAGACAGACGCTGACGTGCTTGCTATTCTAGCCGTAGCCCCCCTCTTCAAAAGTATGCACAATGAACCGAGGATGAAGGTCATAGAATGGGAGGGCGCTTTTGTTATTCCTAAGTATGGTGCAACAACGCTGGAAATATAGATCACGGTCAAGTCATTAGTTATACAACTAAACAGAACCAGTGCATCAGCCGTACATACCCAAGTAGGACCGAGGAAATGTCACGGAAAATTATCCAATGATCATGTAGACGCCCGGCTCGTAAACCCAACGGTCACCTAGTGTCACATAGCTTTGGTAATATCCAACACCTTGGAGCCTAAATTCGGGCAAGAGAGCGGTGATTTTATACTCTGAGCGGTAAAGCATTGGTATGTATAGGTGGAAAGAGAACCAGAGGTTGCGGCATATCTTGAGGATAGTGCAGCTGTCCCCACACATCAGGGTCAAGGCTGAGTCGGATAAATCATGGAGCTGAGAGGGTACGGACCTGGTAGGGGAGTCATACATAGGGAAGAGAGCCATGATGTGTGCAGGAAACAGCAAAGGAAGATACGATCTACAGACCTCAGCCAGGATATGGGACTTTGAGGTAGCGGCTGTAGGGGAAAAGTGAAGTCATCCAGAGTTATTCGTGCCATGGGTTTTATAACTAATGGAATGCCGATGTTGCATAGAGGTCCTCTTTTGGTTCGTATCTTCCAAGGATCCTGATTCCACATGTCACGGGTCACGTGTTACCATTTGTCAGGCAATGGATGGACGCCGTGGACGCATAAATCAGAGAAGTGAGCGCTTGAGCCGAGCAGAGTTTGGAACGCAGCAGAAGAGGGACAAGGAAGCTAGGCCTGGTATCTCTGACTCAACGCATTCATCACTCAGGTGGAGGGACACCCGAGGCAACGCAGTGGACGATCAACAACGACACTTCGCATCTAAGATGAACAATATGGGCGGCTATGTTGATTTCTTCTTCTGCCCCTTGTGGTTCGTGATGAGTGTGCTCTCCTGTTTTAGTGGAATCTTGACGTGTTCCTTACAACCCCCAACCTTCCCACGGCGGGTATAACCAAGGCGGTGCCTGCCAGGGCGAATACCAAGAAGGCTCGTGGTGATCGTCTACTGGTCCAAGCACAGCAAGGTTAAATCCGTCACCGTATATCTTCACACCGAGGTTAACGCCCTCAAACCATAGATTTCCAAGTTGTTTTGTGCCTTGACCCGTCCAACGAAGATATCTGTCGACGAACAGTGCGTCAATACCCATACATATGGCATTAATTTTACGATTTACACCAACCCAACCAGCACATCTGTTTCTCAGCCACTGTATTACCACCCGCACCCGCACCCCCAAGTTCCGCAACCACCCCACCCAGAAGATCATTATGACTCATCGATTTTGCACTTATATCAGACTATCACACATTTCCTCCGTGGACGAACAACGTTACGACAGTTGAACCTAGGAAGCTGTCCGTGGGACCTTGTCAATCCTATTCTTCCTGGGTTGAAGGGGTTGAGGGTGCTTGGCATAAGACTTGGATGTTTGGTTGAAGGGTGTGGTAGCGGTGGTGGAGCGGAATATGTGTCAGAGCCGAATGTGCTGGTTAAGAGTTTACCAGGCACCGAGAGTCGAACTTGGTGTATCCGAACTGGCGTTGGCGCATCATAACTTCAACGACCACAACCAGCACACGCACAACCACCATACCAACCGTTCCCGCCCCACCAAGACCATGCTGGGTCGAGCAGAGTATTCCTCGGGGCGCCTAAAGATAAAACAACGTCGCAAACGGAGCTGGGAAGAGAGGGAGAGAGATGGAGGAGAGGAACATGACGGCGAGGTACTGCTTCCGTTCACCAAAGACATGGACAACTCCGTTAACGTTTGACCCTATCTCCCCTCGCAATATTGGATTTCGTCTTCGATTTGGATCTTGGATTTTTGAGGGGATGTATTACAAGTTTGTGTTTGAATAAACCCAGCTAGCCACAATATGGTACACAATATAATGAGCTCCCGCTCTTCCCGTTGGGCCCAAAAGATATAAGTGCACATCTTCTAGATGGTGCTTTCCCAACCAGCCCAGCACGCATTGCTACGTCGCGGCAGCCAAGGTCACCAAGCTTGGACACCAGCTTTTTGATTGGGTAAGTTTTAGTTAACCACCCAGGATTGCCGAACTACAGAGGATAGATATGTAAACTTTTTCATCACCAAAAAGAAAGACAAAAACCAAGGCTTACCAATTGGCCCGCGTAGTAAGTTACGGTAGAACCGGCACCCCTGTTGAATTCAAGAGCAACCCCTGTTTGCGGGATGCAACTCAGATCAAGATCTCTAAAAGAAATTACTTTTACAAGGCCCAACTGCACTAGCTCAGGTGGCGCCTGATCAGGTTATGTGCGGGTGAGTGGTACATGATGACAGGATTGTACTTACGTCGCTGGCCAGCCAGTCATAGAGGTCGAGAATGCGACTGGAAGAGTGGCGTCTGGCTCGCATGAAAAAAAGCATACTGGAATCAATCTTCTCGAAAACATTACACACCTCCGCTCTTGTCAAGGACACGTGAGGGTGGGTTACAATTCGGGCCCAGGGTTCTGGCACGAGTGCGTGCATAAACCATTCCAGTCCGACCTCCCATAGACGTTCCATGGTAATATATGGAAGTTGAACATCCCAGCACAATGGCACCGTAGGACGCCCTAACAGAAATGGCATCGTAGTATGCTAGTTCAAATCAGAACTGAATCAAGGAAAGTGCAACGGAAAATCTCACAAGTTGAATCTACACCGTGGAGCAAATTGAAGCAACCCCACCACATTTTCATCACTATGTCAGCACCTATCGCGTAACCTTCCTGGACCTTCAGATAATCGGAGAATGAAGTATGGTAAAACTCAATCCCCTGTCAACCCGATTCATTAAGAGGCGGTACTTTGATCACTGAGTGAAGTTTCCGAAGCGCTCCGTAAACAGTATGTTGTTGCAAACCAAATATCGTGGCAACGATCACACGCGGGAAGTAATTGGGGGTATTATTATCGTGCTTGAATGCGGATAGCTCTTGTAATAGTGTGGTATAAAAAGGAGCAACAGCTCCAGAATTGGTAACATAGCTTGAGGGACGCCACCAAGGATTACTGAATAGAGTGCATAAAGTGCTGAGAGTGAACCCGGCTCAAGTCCTTCAGTCGCAGACAGGACAGTGGCGAGTTGGGAGATGGGGTTGCAGACGTGCGGATCTTCGATGTACCGGACCACCGTCGTAGCAAGGGCGAAGAGCCCAGACGATGTCTTCGAAATCCTCGTGGTATCGCGTTCCTCTGGCCAAGATGCACCGGCAGGCATGAAATCCCTGTAGCTCTGGTGTATCACTTTAAACTTAACGCGCAGAAACTTCTCCACATCACGACATGCATCGTCAGAGTCTACAGATACGGCGAACTCTTCAAACGAGTCATTGACCTCTTCAGAGCTAAATGTGAGTTGTAAATGAGCCTCAGGACGGCTGGCGATGACCGAGACAAGGGGACTTGCAGGATATTGGCGACCGAGGCGGCTGATGAGTTCAACAATGAGGATTTGCGCACTCTCCCCGTCGCACTCGTCCGGACCGTCCAGTAAGATAGCCCATTTGTAGCCCACCTCAATAAGACTCGACTTGCCGAGAGGTTCGACGATAAGGCCATTGAGCTGGCCTTCCATGTCCTTTTCTAGCAGCTTGGGATCGTTGAGCATGATCTGTTTGAGATACTCTTTATACGACGGAATCCTAACAGCGAGTTGGTAAACGATGGTAGGAATGACGAGGGCGGGGTTATTGCGCTTGTTGGGTCTTGAGAGGAATAGGGTTGTGCCTAGCTTCGAAGGTTCAGACAGCTGTTCTGAGAGACTCTGGAGGATTGCCCGATTTCCCGACCCCAGCGGCTCCACGTAACCACAGCATCCGATGGACGCGTTGAATGTCATTGACCCAGTGGTGTAGTTTCTCAAGAATTGTGACTTGGGTTCCCGGATGACAACCGGGAACATGACCACTGGTGTCGAATTCGACACCGGGCATCGTGTGTTTGGCGAGCCATTCTAAAACCCACTAATAGCATGAGTGGAGATTACTTGAGGGCCGCGTAATTTCTCACCCTGCTCTTTGGCCTCGTTAATATTATTCATGACTGGTTGATACAAGACGACCTTATGGGCGTTGCTAAAGAACCCGTGTCACCCACTAGCAGTTTGGCCTATTTCTTGAGGATTACCTGATCCGTTCCAGCGACTGACATGATCGTCAGAGTGTTCACGGACACCACGATTGGAGAGGACTCACCATCCTTAACGTTTTCCTGTGTAGTCTGTCCCTCGTATCCCCCCCCCTGGATTGCAGGCGTACATTCTTAAATCAACCCTCACATGTTGCAGGAGGATACTTGCCTGGCGAGACACTTGACGGTGGCGGAGTACTCGGCCGATTAACGTCCAGAGGGGTCGGATTCGACTTGGTTTTGTTCTGCTTGTTGTGGAGACCGCACGTCGGCTGCCTTCGGAACGGCACCCAACGAGCATCTCACACTAATTAGTCCGCCCTCCGAAGATTCCGTCACCCCGACCATTCAACGATCCGTCGCCGATCCGCTCGTTCCTTGCCCATTCTATAAACCATCCGTTTCACCTGCCATACGTTGTGTTTCAACCAATGCCCATTTTATTAAAATTTCACCACACACCTCTCTCGTTACTAACATTTTTTTCAATTCAATTTCTTCGCCTCCGTTGTTGTGCATTCATTCACTGTGTCTCAGAAACTTCAATATCTTACCACAAGCTAGTCTAGCCCCCATTTTTCCAACTTAGTACCCTTGCCATACAGATTCAGTATTTGTAGATAACCGTAGAAATTGAACACCGGAAAAGTTGTCTACAGTATAAATACAGTTGAGCCAGTAGAGGCTCGACACCTAATAATTGATACCCACTCTCCCTCTCTCTCGAAATTTCTGAAATTGAGTGTCTCGCCCCTCGTTCTCTTGCGCCCTCAGCCTCTGTCCCTCTTTTCCTGGACCAGGTTTCGAAGCCACGTGACTGACGGACGCAGTCACATCTGATTTTCGTTGAACCGCCGCCTTATCTCTTCATTGTGAAGATCACCACCAGGTACCTGCTTCTGATCTGAGTCCATGGAGTCGCCCTCCTGGGAGGTTTTCCTTGAAAAGAAAAACCACCATATGGTGAAAAGCATTATAAAGAGAGTGAACACCATGGAGGGGAACTGCTGGGGAAGCTGGAGGTAGAGTTAGCGCTTGAACGATGCGGCTGTGTTGATAACCCATATCATGAGACCCATGCGTCGAAGTGCCACGTGCATGGCTATACACTGCGCCAACGAGTTGATGTGACACCCATCATATCAGCATCATATTAGTTGCAAAAAGTGTATCCTTCAATACGACACAGTTTGCACTTTTTGAAATCAATATGATTTTGATATGATCCGCGTCACATCGACTCGTCGGCGCAGTGTATAGATATGATGGTGACGAGGGAATATGTCGGGCCGAGATACCAGTCACGCCATAACCAGGTTGCTGCCGAGGAGTCAGGACACATCGTTACGACAAGATCCGTGTTCAATTGTCCCCAAAACCAGCCATAGAGCAAGTAAATCACACTTAAGGTTCTTGTGTCGGGTGCGAACGGAGGCCATCCAATGTGAGTGTGCTGGCACCCATTTGCCGCAGGGATTCAAATATCCAACCCCAAGATGAGGTGAGCAGAGATAGGGATCACCAATCCATTTGAATATCAGTCAAGGACTCAACATTGACTCAACAACGACCAAACGCATCCACACACTGCGGGCATCTCGGCGGGCATAGAGCCCGACTTATAGGAAGAGATGGGAACAACAGTTTACCGAAGTTGGAGGCGCTAAAGGCCCTTTCATTACATCATAACCTAGTCGGAAGGAGCAAGAAGAGACGTGCAACAAGTTACAAGCTTGGCAAACGGGATGCGCCAGAGCACACGAGCCACCCAGGAGCGAAAAAAACTACCAAAAAACAACGGAACATTTATCGAAGCTCGTTCACAGGGGAATTTCTAACTCGCAACCAAGAAATAACGACCAGAGAAAAATGAAGGCACGCCCACACAATCCCAAAAAACAACATCCCTCAGTGGAAGAATACAAGTCTGGTGGGCAGAGGACTGGGGACTTCGTGTGACGTATCCTCCCACACAGAGGCGAGTACGAAAACTAAAAAGGAGGCAATTGATGTGGTGAACCAAACAGCCGGCAGTGAAAGTAATGTCCAAAACCATAACCCCTTGTCACGGCCGGAAGCCTATATGTAGAAAGTTATTACAGGGCGGAGAAATGGGCCGACGTCACATTCGCACCTCTAGCCAGTGGTCCACCGTGATAGCTTTGCGCATATTTTGGGCGTTACCGATGTATACATGCGCAAGGATCGTGCCTATGAAGGAATGGAATATGCACAATGAACCGAGGATGAAGGTCATAGAATGCGAGGGTGCTTTTGTTGTTCCTAAGTACGGTACAATGACACTGGGAATATATATCACCGTCAGCATTCATCAACCATACAACTAAACGAAACCAGTGCATCAGCCGTACCCGAGCATGACCATGGAAATATCGCGGAAAATTTTCCAATGATCATGTAGACGCCCGGCTTGCGTGCGCCAACGGTCACCCAATGTCACGTAACTTTGGTAATATCCAACTCCTCGGAGCCCATATCGGGGCAAGGGGGTGGCGATCTCATACTCTGAGTGGTAAATTATTGGTAGGTATAGGTGGAAAGACAACCATATGCTGCGGCATATCTTGCGAACAATGTAACTATCCACGCATATAGCAGATGTGATTGAGTCCGATGGATCATGGAATTGAGAGGATACACACCTGGCAAAGGAGCTAGACATGGGGTAAGCAGCCGCGATGGACGTAGGAAGTGGCGAAGGAAGGCACGTTCTGTGAATTTCAGCTAGAGTATGAAGCTTTGAGGTAGTGGTTGTGGGGACAGAGCATGATTGTCTGGAGTTCTTCTTGTTATAAACTTGGAGTGTGTTCGGTCGAACGTCATATTTATGTGCCTCACGACTGTCCCGAGTTCTGTTGGCGACTCCAAATTTAGTAAATTAGCATTCGTAATCATGCCTCGTTTCCCACTTTTAGTATTTTACCTCGCTCGCTACCTTTACTATCCTGCCTCGTTTCCTGATTTTACTGTCCTACCTCGTTTTCTGCCTTTACTATCCTGCCTCGTTTTCCACTTTTCCCAACCTACCTCGTTTTCTGCCTTTACCATTCTGCTTCATTTACCATCCTGCTTCATTTACCATCCTGCTTCATTTACCATTCTGCTTCATTTACCATTCTGCTTCATTTACCATCCTGCTTCATTTACCATTCTGCTTCATTTCCCACCTTTACCATCCTATATCGCTTTCTGCCGTGTGTTCACGAGCGCCGTGACAGGAGAACACGAACCATTTTTAGCCTTTTCCTGTGCCGTCTATCCCTCGTGTCCCCGCCCCGGATTACAAGTCCACATTTATAAATCAACCCCAATGTGGTACAGGAGGATACTTGCCTGGTAAGGTATTTGAAGGTGGCGGGGTACTCGGCCGGTCAATGCCCAGAGGAGTCGCATTCGATTTGGTTTTGTCCTGCTTGTGAAGATCACTACCAGCTACCCACTGCTGATCCAAGCCCGCGGAGTCCCCCTCCTGGGAGCACTGCCTTGTGAAGAAAAACCACCATATGGCGAAAAGCACTATAAGGAGATAGAACACCATGGAGGAGAATTGGTGGGGAAGCTAGAAGTAGGGTGAGCGTGAGGTGAGCGTTTGCACGACGCGGCTGTGTTTCATCATCATCACCATCAGCGCTGTGCAAGTGTCGGCTCTGGCGTCAAAGTGCTATATGCATGGCTGGTAAATATGATCGTGATGCCAAGATACGTCGAATTGAAGTACCAGTCACGTCGTGACTGGGTTCCCGCTGCGGACACACCGCCACGACAAGACCCTTGTTCAGTTGCCACCATTACCAGGCATAGACCAAGTAAATAACCTAAGGTTCTTGTGTCGGGTGCCAATGGAGGCTAAGGCCTATCTAATGTGAGTATGCTGGCCCTCGTTTGCTGCTGGGTATCTGACCCCCTGATTATATAAGCAGAGAACGAAGAGTGGATGACGTAGAGGGAACGGTGAGATCAAGCTTTCAAATTTTCAAGGACCAATCAAGGACACAACGTTAACGACCAAACGCATCCACACATTGCGGACATCTGCGGGCACAAGGCCGACTTACGGGAAGAGATAGGAACAACAGTCTAGCTAAGCTGGAGGCGCTAGAGATCCTTTTCATTGCATTATAATCTAATCGGAAGGAGCAAGAAGAGACGTGCAACAAGTTAAAAGCTTGACAAACGGGATGCGCCAGAGCCCACGAGCCAGCCGGGAGCGAAAAAAACAACTAAAAAGTAATAGAGCATTTACCGAAGTTCGTTCAGGGGGGAATTTCTAACTCGCATCCAAGAAATAATGACCATAGACAAATGAAGACACGCCCACATGATCCCCAAGAACAATATCCCTCGATGGAAGAATACAAGTCTGGTGGGCAGGGGACTGGGTCCTTCATGTGACGTATCATCCCACACAGAAGCAAGTATGAAGGCTAAGAAGGAGGTGATGGATGCAGTGAACCAGACAGCCGGTAGGGAAAACAATGTCCAAAACCATAACCCTTTGTCCACGGCCGCAAGCCTGGATGTAGAAAGTTATTACAAGGCGGAGAAATGGGCCGAGGTTGCATTCGCACCTCCAGCCAGTGGTCCACCGTGATGGCTTTTCGGATATTGTTGGCATTGCCGATATATACATGTGCAAGGATCGTGCCTATGAAGGAATGGAAGATGCATAATGAGCCGAGGATGAAGGTCATAGAATGCGAGGGTGCTTTTGTTGTTCCTAGGTACGGTGCAACAACACTAGAAATATATATCACCGTCAATATTTATCAACCATACAACTAATGAAACCAGTATATCAGCCGTACCCAAGGAGGACCATGGAAATGTCACGGAAAATTATCCAGTGATCATGTAGACGCTCGGCCTGCGTGCACCAACGATCACCCAATGTCACGTAACTTTGGTAATATCCAACTCCTCGAAGTCCATGTTGGGGTAAGGGGGTGGCGATCTGACACTCTGAGCGGTAGAGTACTGGTAAGTAAAGGTGGAAAGTCAGCCATAGGCCGCGACACATCTTGCGGATAGTACAGCTATCCCCGCACATAGTAGATGTGGTTGAGTCTGATGGATCATGGAGTTGAGAGGGTACACACCTGGCAAAGGAGTCATACATGGGGAAGGTAGTCGCAATGTACGTAGGAAGTGGCAAAGGGATATACGATCTGTGGGGTTCGACCAAGATATGGAGCTTTGAGATAGTGGTTGCGGGGACAAAGTACAGTCATCTGTGGTTCTCTTCGTGTTATAAACCCGGAGGGTGTGCCCAGGTTACTCTGCGCGCCCAGTTGCTGTAAGTACTTTGACGGCGCTTCAGGCTACTTCAGGGAAGCGGAAATGATGGCACTACGAATTTCCAAATCTAGCTTATGTCCTACTACACCATGGTTAACGGTACCGGCGCTTTTTTATGGGTCAAACTTTTGTCCATATCGGTTAAGCGCCCTACGCTGTTAAAAGGTGAAACACGACGTCCCTTCTCGAGCACGACCCTCATGCCGTCACTGATTAACTGATCACTTAATTAAACTTTTTCGGAGTCGTGAGTGACACTCTCGACCCTCCCCCTACATACTGTATCCGTTTGTCATTTGGCCTGGAGCGTGGTTTCCCCATTTGCCTCAGGATTTTACATGACCCCCTGACGGCAGCGTTTTCGAGATAGCTGTCGGCTAGAATCATCCGAATTGGGGATGATTGGGACTATTTGTCGTCAATTTCCCCTTGTGTATCTACCAACGATCCGTAGCGAAACTTGAGACAATAAGTCGAAAGAAACTGGGGCGCAGGCGTGTTAGTAGCCCGGCCACTGGTCGAATAACGTGTTCTGTACCCTGCTGTACGGCCAGCATTACTAGAATTTAGAACAATAGACATTCACCATTCACCGGTCAAGCTCGGGGCCACAGAAGCGGAATCATCCGACGGAACTAAGTGATTTTCGGGCGACTTTACCAAAGGTGAGGAATGTTCCAAGCACGTTTGGAGAGGAAGATAGGCCTCGTGCCCCTGACTCGATATATCTCGATTTCGGGCAGATGAATATCATC
The DNA here is from genome assembly GCA_025093985.1 of Calvatia gigantea. NCBI lineage: Eukaryota > Fungi > Basidiomycota > Agaricomycetes > Agaricales > Lycoperdaceae > Calvatia > Calvatia gigantea. The sequence goes on from JACAAK010000015.1 coordinate 193,912, forward strand.
AGCAACACTGCGGCGTCGTCAGCTTCCCATCAAGGCGTGAGTCCTGCCCTAATGGGCTTGTCAAAAGATTCACTGACCACCCGAAGCGTCCCTTATTTGCACCTGTGCTATCCGACGAAATCAGGTTACTCGAAGTCATCAAGTTAAAGTGATCCTCGGGCGCATACGCCAAAGGCGAGGAATATTCCGAGAGCTAGTAAGGAAAGTTTGGATTTCGTGTCTTTGACTTGATCTGTCTGGAACTCGGGCAGAGGGACACCATACACAGTGCGATGACGTTTTGCCATCAGCTTCATGTCAGGGCGAGAGACCTGCCCTAAATGAACCTACGAGCAGTGAATTTTCCCGAAACATTCCTTATTTGCACCTGCGTCTTCGCTTTGGCCACGGCGGCTGCGTCAACTTCTATCTATTCGTCCATGGTGAGTGTACTCTCCGACTTCCTCCTCGAATGAAGAGAAATATGCTTCAGTTATCCCTGTCTTAATCTATTATGTCGAGTCATATACCCTATTCATCTGACTTTTCTACTCAAATTTTTTTTTTTGACGTGGCGCTCACGACGATATCTCACTAGGTCGTTCTGTCATTCCTTGGATATCTGTCGATATATTTCAGTCCCGTCAGTATATTCGTTCCATGTACTTCGTGTACTTCGCCCCTCTAGGCCCCTTGCAATGTCTCAGATGAGCTGTTTACGACTTCCCGAAGGCTACATCATACGACAAGCTTTTTTGAGAAATTGATAACTGCGCACCGCAAAATGCGCAAAGCGTCTCCAAGACAGCAAGATCTGGAGAGGGATCGATGAGACCCACCAAGCCTGCCCTTAAGCCAGTGTCAACTGTGACCGTACAAAAAAATGCGATCAGTGATGCGATCATCTTACAATCGTAAATCGATTCAGCAGATAAACATTGCACAATATCTCAATCTCCTCTCACCTCTTCCACACACCTACACCTCTCGCCCAAAAACCTCCTTTATAAAATGGCCCCAATCGGTACTCTCTACATAACTCCTACTCAAGGCAAGGGCAAAGTAGTACGTCTGCCTCTTTCGGCCAAATTTTTCTTTTCAAACTCAGGCTGAGGAACGTTGATCAGATTAGGGGCGTTGCAGCGCTTGCCGGTCTCGAAATCGAACTCGCCCCCTTCGAGCTCGGCGTAGCGAATAAAACAGTCGGACTTCCTCTCCAAATTCCCTCTTGGTAAGATCCCTGCATGGCAAGGCAATGACGGGTTCAACTTGTTCGAGGGTGTTGTTATCGCTCGCTATCGTGAGTCATCTGTTTTTTTGTTTCGTTATCTTATCGACAATATCATTGAAAAAAAAGCTTTTCAAAAGTCGCTAGCATCGCTCCTAATTCTGGACTTTTGGGCGGAAGTGCTCAAGATGCTGCACATGTGGATCAATGGGTACATGCTGCCGAGTATGAAGTCGACGCTCATGACAATTACATCCGCGCCCTCTGCCGCGGGGTGATTCCCTACAACAAACCTGTGGGTATCCATATCTCCAAACACCTTCTCATAATTTGTCACTAACTGACTCTGTGACTCACCCAAAGACCGAAACAAGCCTCTACGAACGCTTCGAACGCGGTCTCGCCGCTCTCGAAAACCACATCTCAACCCGCACCTTCTTCGTCGGCTGAACGCATCACCCTCGCCGATCTCGCCATCGCAGGCTGCATATTCAAATGTTCCAGTTCCACTCTCGACGCCGCCCGTCGTAAGAAGTTCCCCAACCTCATCCGTCACCTCGAGACTATCGTCAACCAACCCAAGTTGAAAGAGATTTTCGGGAGCTGTTGAGTATACTGAGAAGCAGATTACGTTTACTCCTCCTCCTAAGGAGAAGAAAGAAAAGCCTGCGGCTGCTGCTGCTGCTGCTGCTGCGGCACCCAAGGCTGAGAAGAAGCCGAAGAAGGAGGAAGCGGATGAGGAGGACGAGCCTCTGGTTCCTCCTGAGCCGAAGGCGAAGAACCCGCTTGACGATTTACCAAAGTCGACTTTTAATCTCGAAGACTGGAAGAGGGCGTATTCTAACAAAGATACTCGCGGGCCTGACGGTGCTCTCGAATGGTTCTACCAAAAGTACGTCCTTGACACGAGCCCATAGATGGATAACAGTTGACATGGGTGAATGTAGCTACGATCCTACAGGATTCTCCCTCTGGCGCGTCGACTTCAAGTATAACGAGGAACTCACACAGACGTTCATGTCCTCGAACCAGATTGGCGGATTCTTCAACCGTCTTGAGGCATCTCGTAAATACCTCTTCGGGTCCGTAGGTGTCCTCGGCCAGACCAACGACAGCGTCATTTCTGGCACTCTTGTTCTCCGCGGACAAGAGGTCGAGCCTGTTATCAATGTTGCACCTGATTGGGAGAGTTACTCGTACAAGAAATTGGATTTGGCTAATGAGGAGGATAAGCAGTACTTCGAGGCGGCACTTGCTTGGGATTTGGAAATTGATGGGAAGAAGTGGGTTGATGGCAAGAACGTGAGTTCTCCCCCTCTTCATTTCTTTTTGTTGTTTTGCTGACGATGGTGTGATAGTTCAAGTAAATTGAGTGCTTAAAGTGTAGATAGATGGGATTCGGTGATTTGTAGTATTACTGACTTATGATTTTTTTTCTGTTGTCTTTCGTTGTGATGAGTATGTTGAAGAGAAGGGCTGCTGTCCAACGATGAGCAGATATGCGTGTGTAATGAGTACCACTTTATTTGTCTCAAGCGCAACTTAACTCTCGACATGGAAAGCATCGCAGCTCGACTGAGACGCCCGCCCAGGTTGGGTGTGTGGATCTGTTTGGTCCTTCTCCACCCTCCATAGGTTTGAACCGCACCAACAAACTGAAACTATTGTTAATTTCTTGACACCTACGACATCGGTAGTGAATATCTAGGGTGAACTTTGCACAATGGCCTCCTGTTTTACTTCGGGAACCACCATCGCAGCCTCTGTCCCTCTTGAAATATGGCATCGTGTCTCCCAATTACCTCCTAGACACCAATCTGCGCCAATTATACACCGTCAACCGCGCCTTTTTCCATATTGCTATGGCTGCACGATATAAGTCAGTCTCTCTCTCCAGCACGGGCCAGTCGCCGCAAGATTTCGATTCCATGGAATATTCGAGTGTTCTGTGAGTGATTACGTCGTGCACTTTTCGTATCCAGACCCCTTTTGACTGTCGATTAGAGACCTGAATCGCTTTGCGGATTATGTCCGCAGTTTGGAGCTCAAGATGGACTGTTGTAGTGCGATACACGAAATACATCGACAGTCACCAAACAAGCCTCTTGCCATTTTCCGCTCCTTACAGGAAGTTAGAGCGTTCATGGGGTCTTTACATTATCTAACAAACCTGACGATCATATGGAAACCCTGCCCATCTCACACGCTCCACTGTGATGGATACATTGACCTACTTAACCTGGGGTGGTTGACGTTTGGGTCAACTCTTCGGAGTCTTTCCCTTACCACAGCTGTCGACTCAACCCCTTCGCTGTTCGCGACCCCTTTCCACCTCCCTCGACTCGAAAAATTGGACCTCGATATTCGGAAAGATGAGTTTACTACGGATGACTCTGCTATATACTCGATCCTTATACCCTTCATCCACCGTCATGCAAACAATCTCCAGGCCTTGAGCCTTCATTTGTTCCCCAAAGTTAATTACTCAAAACTCTACGTCAACCTCGGTCACCTCCCCAACCTCCACACGCTCACACTCACAGGCACATATGGATATCAAAACCCTGAGCAGTGCTCAGACGCTTTATCCGACTTCCTCTCCCTCCATTCTGACACCCTCATACAATTCCACTGGGAATATTGGTTATATAGAGGTTTCGACGTCATCGACGACCTCCACGAGCTCAGGACGCTGGAAGTCTATTTCCCCTTGCTTCATTCTACACGACTGATTTGTCCGTCCGAATTCTGCGACCTCTGCCAATTCCTCAGCGATCGAACTCACCCGCTGACGTCATTGCACATTCCGAACGCCATCCTTTCGGGAGAAGAAATAACGCAGCTTCTTGCCGTCCCTACCATATCTCACCTTCGCAGACTGGAAATTTCGCTGGACCTTTTCAAGTATGCTATTTTCGCCAACTTTGCTTCTGCCCTTCCACATCTTGAGTTCTTCGCTGTTGCGTTCGAGTTTTATAAATTTTATGATGGGGAATTCGAAGCTGGTGATTTGAAAGATTGGGGCGTTACTGAGTTGGTTTTCAGGCCGAAAAATTATAGTGGTAAGTTTTTCAAGTATTATGTAAGGATAATTCTGGAAAGCTTGCCTCGTGTTGAATATCTCAATGGGAAATATCGGGAGGATTTTATAAAGTCTACTCCCCAACCAGGTGGTGATGCTCGTTGAGTGAAGCAGAGGGCGACTGCCTAGAGTACCCAAAACATGTATTTTGTACCGGTAATACTTGTAGTGTTCAACCCCCTGGGAAGGCTAAAATCCCAAGTCAATCGTTCTACGTCTGGGTAAGAGTGGTATGTGCCTGACCGTGGCGTGGGACATCTGGGATTTTGATCTGCTGCCACAACAATAAATTAATAGCGCATAGGAAAACCGGTCAAAGGGTGAGAAGCTTGTGAGCACCTGGATATCTGCTAGCCCGAGCTTCGGCTGATAGGTGAATAGTGGAAGAGGAAGAACCTGATGTACGTCCAAGGCCAAAAGCGAAGAACAAACTTGATGATTTGCCGAAACCCCACTGTCAACCACAATGACCCAGGGGAGGCGTAACCCGCCAAGGAATTTGGTAGCCTTGGTGGTGCTCCCGGATGGTTTCACCAAGGGTATGCAGCTCACATGGATGATGTGGGGATAAATTACGCTCCGTCCAGTTCCCCAATAGAAGGCATACAAGTGGTTCGAAGAACCCACATACAGGTTCTTAGTTGTTGCAATTTGTTAGTAACTTGAGCGACGTACAAGGCAACGGAAACCAGAGTGTGTGCAAGTATTTGGCCTTTTTTTTTTTTGCTCGGGAACACAGGGGCGCTGCAACTGTTTTTGATCTCCTCAGTAGCTCGACACTGCATCGGCCGCAACATCAACGTTAAGCGTCAAACGTCAGACAATGGCCTCGAACTTACCCGTGAGAAGTCAACGTATGACTTCTATTCCTTTCGAGATATGGCATTATATCTCTGGATACATCCTCGATAGCCAGCTACGCCAATTATACCCGGTTAACCGCGCCTTTTTCCATATTACTATGACTATACGATATCGGACAGTCTCTCTCTGTGGAGAAAGCCAGTCACCAAAAGGTTTCGATTCCGTACCGTATTATAAAATTTTGTGAGTGATCAAGTCATGCTCTTTGTCCGCGCTCCCTGACTGTCGAACAGAGAAACGCCTGACTTGTCAGAATACGTTCGCCATTTGGTATTCCTGGTAGACTGTTGTGGCACCCTACAGGAATATCGGGAGCTACGAATCCAAGGCCCTCGATGTTCTCCTCTACCTCCCCCACATTTTACATGAACCGAAAGTGTTCATGACATCTTTGCAGCATACGAAACTTACAATCACATGGAGTTCCTGCTCCTCGCACAAACTCTACTGTGATGCATATTTTGACATACTCGCTTTGGGATGGCCGACTTTGGTTCAAGCATTCGTAGCCTCTCCCTCACCACAGCCGTCGACTCAATCCCTTCCCTGTTCGCGATTCCTTTCCGCTTTCCCTAACCCGAAGAACCGGACCTCGATATTAGGAAAGACGAGTCTGCGGTGGACTCGCCTGTACATTCGACCCTTATTCCTTTCATCCACCACCATGCGGGCACACTCCGGGCTTTTAATATTCGCATGTTCCCTCAAGGTGACCACATAGAATTCTACACCACCCTTGGTCACTTCCCAGATCTCTATTCGTTCATGTTTACGGGCCCGTTTGCTGATCGAAACCTCCAAGATCGCGCTCGTGCCCTGTCCCGCTTCCTCTCTCTCCATTCAGACACCCTCACGCAATTCAACTGGGATCTAGGGGCAGCCTACGAGTCACCACTGCTCGACGTTCCCCTTCCCAAACTCACAGTCCTGAAAATTGTTTATTCCGTGTTTGTGCGGAGCGGGTTCCTTGAATTTCAAGACATCCTCCGGTACCTCCACAAAACGCGCCCAACCGCTGGCATCATTGTCCATCCTCTTTGCAAACCTTTTGCCCCCCCCCCCCCCCCCGGAAATTCACGGCCTTCTTGACGCCCGTCGTGTATCCCAACCTCGGAGTCTAGAACTTTCACTGAGGGTTCTTCAGTATTCAACTTTCTCCATTATTCCCGCCGCCCTCCAAATCCTGAACGCTTCGTTGCTGTGTTTGATCGTTTCGACTTGCGTACGGTGGAATTTTTGGACGGAAATTGGAAAGGGTGGGGTATCTTTGAGCTGGTTCTCAAGTTGCAGCAATCGCGTATCAAATTCAGAGAGATGTGAGGAAAACTCATCGTGGAAAGCATTCCTTACATCGAGTACCTTAACGGGATGTACCGAGAGGATATTTTGAAGCCGATCCCCTAGCCCGGTAGTTAATGACGTTGTTGGAAAGAAGGACCGTTGAAAGGGCACTCCCTGGCCGGTCATCTGGTACTACTTTTCTATTTTGGACGACCATGATATACCCCCGGCCGGGGGATGTATGTTACCTCAAGCGGCGGGCATCTAGCTGAGGTTTGATTTTGAATTAAACGAACAAACCCAAGGCGATCTGTCGCCTGAATTACAGGTTTGGTGATGAAGCGACATTAATGAAATTGAACGAGAAGATGATATGAGTGCGGTGGGGTCCTTCCACTACAGGGGCTCAGCGGAGCGGACAAGTCCAGAAATAAAAGAGAGTATGTGTCCGTATTTTTGTATATGGGCACAAGCAAAATACAGTCTGGGAGCTGGCCGACAGTGCAAGGAATTCAACGCAATCCTTGGACAAGCCTGAGGTTGGATTTTGGGTGAGATGTTCCACTCGAGGGGAGAGGGAAGACATTGGTATAAGTTAGCCTACTCGAGTACATTGTGTCGACGAGTCAGTGCGGCGTAGGTCACACCAATATCATACTGACTTGACAAGTGCAAAGGAAGCGTGTTGAAAGTTACGATTCGATACAAAATTAATATGACCGGTTCCACATTAACCCGACGGTAATATAGAGGCGGGGCCGAAATTAAATCCCAGAACTTGACGGAGGTCGGGCACTATAAGGAAATCAACGATCTTGGTTACCATCTATTTGTTTGAGCTGAGTGACCCACTCAATGAAATCGGAAGCATTGGCTATGCACAACACCAGCCAAATGAACACCCTGGTTATGGTCGCTCGAGGGTCTGGATCTGACTCAAAAAATCAGCTCCACTCCTCACCCCGGTCCGGACAGTGGCCAAGCCACCTATTCGCCAAACGTTCACATGGGTCTCTCAGCAGAAAAGAATAAATGCTAAAGCTCAAGAAGGCCTTGTGTGGGTTCAAGTGTTGCACAACCTGAACTGGCGGCGATCAGGAACCTGCCTGAAAAACTCCGTGAATTCCAATACAGTTCCCCCAGGCAAACTCTGCCAGGTCTAGATTGTCTACGCCAAACTCAATTTCTTATTTTCTTCCTCCCCTTTCTCGCTTCGCTGACAATTACTTTGTTAGGAAGAATAGTGGATATGGCCCATTTTGATGTGAATGAATTTGAAGGAAGTATTACTCTTAATAGTTTCCTTGTGTTGTCCGCTCTCTTGCACCGGTATGGGGCTGTAAGCTTTAAATTCCTGAGGTGCTCAGGGAGAAGTTGGTGAAAAATTTGGATAAGGTTAAACGTTCCACACCGCCCACGTTCCTTGTCCGTTGGCAGCGCATGATGTACGGAACTCGTGAAATGGATGCTTAGCCCCAGGTTCAATCCGTTGGACTCGCGCTATCCCTTTTTTGAACGCCGGTTGCACGATGAGTCGCGGTATTCATGACCAGGTCTTTTTGATCCTTCTCCTCAATCCCATTTCTTCAGGCTTCTAAGGCGTATTGGCGACGGGCTGTGGCACTTCAGGGGGGGCTGCACCTCAAGAAAACATTACTGCCCAGTTCGGCTGACGGTGTTCACTGAACGTGCCCTCGGGTAAATACTCGTTGTTTTGCACTTCACGATCTTCACCGACGGTCCGACTCGCTCTCGATTTCCCACAACACTGTACGTAAGGAAACCTGTCTACAATCGGCCAACGTGGTACTTACCCTTTTCGACCTCGCTCGAATTCTTCACTGCTGGAACCATGATACAAGTCAGAATGCCGCGCCCTCCCGACACTTCGGAAGTAACCGGACCCACGTCTTCCCACTTATTCTCCATCTCAGTCGGGACCGTCGTCATCGAGTATCGCCTGGAGGATGGATAAAACGTACCTTCCGATCATCGAAGGGATATATTCTTAGTTTTGAATGATAGCCTCGGACTTCAGGAAGTGCGATTGGCAAAGCTGGCACAACTTTAAACGTCGGCCGCGGCATATTTACCTCGTAAATTGAAATTACGCGTGACGGTAATCTAGCTGCCTCAGAATAAAGAGGCGTATAAGAGTCGGCGCTCTGCCCAAAATCCTCAGGAGTAAGAGATCTCCAAGGCTTTGTTCACTCTTCGATATGGTCGCCAAAGCTCGTTTCTCAAGATTACTCACACTCTTTTTGGCTGCTTGTTCAACCACAGCCGCTCCCACCGCCCCTACCACCCCACTAGGATGGAACTTTGTCCAGGCAGGCGCACCTGGGATTGTCGCCATTGAGCTCATGGTTATCTCTGAAAACCTCGTCGCTTTCTTCGACCGCGCCACCGACAATCCACTCCAAATTGACAACCACACCGCCTGGGGTGCCCTCTGGAACATGGACACCGACACTGTGACTCCACTTAGGCTGACGTCCGATACCTTCTGTGCCTCAGGAGGCTGGTTGAGCAACGGGACAATGGTCAGCCTTCGTATGGAAATTTCTACAATTAACACTAACCAAAGCCGGCTAGATCAACGTTGGAGGTCACTTTACCCGGTAACCATCCCGCGGCCACTGATGGTCGCATGGGCTTAAGGCTGATGGAGCCTTGCGAGGACCCCACCGGCGCAACCTGCACCGTCTTCGACGAGCCGAAAATTATGCACATCGCCGAAACAAGGTGGTATCCCTCTGGTATCAGGATCTTCGACGGTTCTTTCGTAAGTACACTCATTGAATCGTGAGCTTCTTCCCTCTTGCTCACATCACTGTTGAGATGATCACGGGAGGCTCGGCTATTGCGACACCCTTCTACAACGACTACCCAATTAACTCCATTGAGTTCTTCCCGCCCAAGGACGGTGGCGTTCCAAGGTTTTCGCCCTTACTCGAGAGCACTCTTCCTGTCAATATGTTCCCGAGGTAAGTCTCATAGCCGAGCAGCTACGCACAGATCCTCAACCTCGACAAATCAGAACAATCGCTCTCCCAGATGGCAAGATCTTCATCCTCTCCAACAATAAAACGATCATCTATGATGTTGAGAACGACACGGAGACGCCACTGCCAGACCTTCCTAATGGTGTCCGCAACTCCAACCCGCTGGACGGTGCAATCACTCTCCTGCCACTCCACCCACCCGACTACATTCCTGAGATCCTGTCGTGTGGTGGATCTCCCACAGATGATTCAATCAAATGGTGGAAGTTGTCGTCGCAGGATCCTGCATCCGACCAGTGCAGCCGTTTGACCCTGACCCCCGAGGGAATTGCACGAGGCTGGGAAGTTGAGCTTATGCCAGAACCTAGGACAATGGGCGAATTCATCCTTTTGCCGAATGGAGAGGTGATGCTGATCAACGGGCTCAAGACTGGATATGCTGCGTACGACAGCGTCAGAGATCCCGTAAGCAACCAGTCGAATGCCGATCACCCCATGTGAGTGGCGTATCCAATTCCCAATAGGCCGTGACGCTTAATTGGTACGTTAGTTACACGCCCTATCTCTACATTCCCGATGCACCTGCTGGCCAACGCATCATAAGCGAGGGCATGCCCGCATCTGATATCCCACGCGTATACCACTCGACCGTCAGCCTGACGCCAAAAGGGTGCGTTGTGTTGCATATGAAAAAAAAACGCATGAAACTGAATGATTGATCGGTTGGTAGAAACATCATCGTTGCAGGCTCGAACCCGAACGGCGGACCTCATCTGATCACTGAGGGCGTCAAGTACATCAGGTTTGTTTATTCTCTCTGAACTGTCGTTACCGCTCGTGCTCACACAAGTAATAGCGAATTCCGTCTTGAGTACTTGAACCCGCCTTATATGACCATGGAGCGTCCCACGGTTTCCAACGTCCCCAAGAGGATTGATTTCAACTCTAATTTCACTGTTGATGTTTCTATTCCCACTGGCCTCAACAAGCAGAAGCTTAAGGGTATACTAGCCTCTCTTTAATTTTCTCAGAAAACACAAACTAACCCCCCCGGTAGTTTCCCTGATCGACCTCGGATTCTCGACCCACTCTTTCCACCAGAGCTCTCGCCTCGTCTTCATGGATGTGACGCTGTCTGAAGATGGAACGAAATTGACCATTACCAGCCCACCGAACAACCGTGTCTATCCCCCTGGTCCAGGTACGCTGTGACCTTACCGGCTGTTTGGCCGACTAACGCGATTGCAGGCTTCATATATGTGACTGTCGACGATGTCCCCAGCACCGGAACCAAGGTCTTGATGGGCAATGGGCTTTCACCCCCAGTTGCTGATCAAGGTGTCCCACTCCCCTCCTCTCTAAACCCCAAATAGGCGATATAAGCGATACTAGACTTGGTGTTATGAATTTGTAGGCCTAATGATTGCATATGCTATGCTTGTAATGAATTTCAATAAACAAATGCCCATTTGAACTGCTACCTTAGCCCAAATTGGGCAACTCCGGGAATGAAGTTTAGCATTTTTCCGCTGGCCAGAGACCAGGAATTTGATGGTTCTACCTTCGATGTTCTTTAAGCTGTTAGCCCAAAATCGATAACGTGCTGTACCTTAGGGATATGTCGTTCAGGGTTGATGATGTAAGGAAACAGATTTAGGGACTCCAGACGAATAGCCCCAGCGCACTGGGATAAGAAATTTCTTAAAAAAAGCTTCGGATAATATAACATTCACTTTGTCAAAGGTGTGTGAAAATTAGGGCTATGCCTAAAAATCCCCTTGAAAACCCGTAGTTTCTCTCTAAGTTTGAAACAAGGACTTGATGCTTCTACCTACAGTAGGTTACCCCCCTCGTTTAGCTCAATATTTTCCGACTTGGGGAGCGGCTTGAAAATACTATGAAGGCCAATTTATCGCATTGCGCAGGCCACTCCTCCTATATGTACTGCGTGTCTGAACCATTTTTCGGTCAGGAAATCAGTCCGTATCTTCCGGCGTCGTATCACCCTGTCAACACCATTAGGTCTGCTGTGACCCGCCAGCACTGCGCGCCTCGCATTTCAAAATCACAAAGAAAATGAACCCAAAAAAAGGGTCATCAACAAGGAGGACAAGAAGTTTTCATGTGTGTGATATGTAACTCTAGGTGCGGCTCGGTATGTACTGGATATTGATTTACGCCCAGCAATCAATGCCGTCGTATTACTTCTACGCAATGGCAACTATTGGGGAGGTAGTAATCATTAACAGTGATGTTTTCTAGGTTTCAGGCCCTTCAAGTCGCGGAGACTGTCACGTAATTTAAGTTTATAGGATTAATACAATAATTTAGAAAATTTAAACACCCATAAACACTCAGACTGTGTCTTCCTCAACCGAATGTTGACTCTTGGCAAAAGTAATGCCCGCTCCTGGTCCAGCTATGATCTGTTTTTCACCATTGACCCGCGAAGCGACTTGAGAAAGCACTGTTGTCTTGAATTGATGGTTCCGTTTCATACCGACCCGGATGACGATAGAAGCAGGAACCAGAGCCTTTTGGAAGGGGGATGTCGTAAGTTTCACTCGTGAAAATAAATCAGCAAGGTGAACACTTACAGCCATCGGATCCAGAGTCCCAATGATAACAATAGACGCGTTCGATCCAAGAGCAAATGTTACGGTCAGTGGTAGAACGAGCGCCGTATAAATTGCTCCGGATTCGATCACCATCACGATGAGAGCCCGGTAGTATGATGCCACACTTCGACTGTTCCCCGCTTCGGCGTTTGCGACGCCAAGATGCCATATTTGCCAGGCGATTACTGAGGTGGAATATCCTTGAGTGAACATTCCGAGGGACCATGCCGTAGTTGCTATATGGCGAATAAAGTCGGCCGTTGTACCTTTCCATATCGAGTGAACCATGACGATGCCACAGGCTAGTGGTTACAAAACGGCATGTTCAAGAACTGATCTGCGAAAAATGGGAAAGGGGACTCACTCGTGCTACCCAGAAGGGTAATAATCTATGGGTTTTAATCAGCATGCGATCTGAAGGTATCCGCGTTAGACATACCGGCGGTAGACAAACCAGGAAAGCCCGTCTATGGAATAATATCCAAACTCGCCACACAATAATCGCATCTCCGATAGCCACCTGAGGATTAAAGCGGTTGAGTATGATACAGGATCCGCAGTCTGGCTTTAAGACCGACGTTAATGAGGGAGCAGACATGGGCGACTTGGTGAATTGGCATGTTGGGGGTAAGCCAGTAGAGCCCTATCTGAATCAGGGCATCTGGCCTATCGGCGAGGTCAACAAAGCTCCTGAACACCATGACCAGTTGCACAGAGACTTCAATTGTCAGCACAATAAACTGGATTGTCACGCATGAAAGCAAGACCCTTGTTAAAAGCGTTATCAGAGGGGTTCCGAGCGAGCCAGGGTGGAGCACTCACCAGTGAATGGGCTGGCCTCGTGCGCGTTGCCCAACAAGAACATAAACACATGCGGGATAAACCAGTAAACTGGTAGAGATATTGGTTTTTGACCCTATGATCAAAGATTATACTCACTATGCACCTATATCTCACAAGGTTTAGTGAAGGCCCGATGCACGGAGATATGCTAAAACACACCATAAAAAATGGACATGGATGCTGCAGCCGCCAAATTGGCCGACGCGATCTGCCTGAAGGTGTCAACTAGCGAATCCATTGTTAAGTGGACACGGAGTACTGAGAGACGGATTGGGTATCCATTCGTCTTGGAGTACTCTTATATCGCTTTGGCCTACAACCTTGTGCACGATGATCATGGATTTGGAGTCTTTTCCGCTAAGCTCCGCGTTTCAACGCCTGTGATGAAAGGGGTCCGGAGTCGGATCAAAAGTAAAAGATAAGATGTGGGGCGCTGATGCACACTTGGAAGCTTCTATCATACAGTGGATGGAGCAGTGCTTTTGCGGCTATTTTTGGAGGCTATGTCGTTTTTGAAACGGGCTATGCGGCTGGCCAAGGACCATAGCTTCTTACATCACTGATGCGCTGCTAGTGAGGATGGACGCCCATCAACGACTTGGGCGATTATCGAGATCAGCGATTATCGCCTCCGTAGGAATTCCATCGTCCAGAGAGTCAGCAGAGTCGACGGCGAACGAAGCCCTTATCCACCATTATCGCAGTACTCACAGGTCTTTCTACAGTAGGGTTATCCACCCTTCTTAGCAATAACCATTTCCGGTTGTCCTTTGAATCCCGATTGTCCGTTGAATCGCCACCGTCTACCCTATCGCATACCATTGATATAAATTTATAATGGCAGATCCTGTTATCCGTCTGGCAATAACATCGCAGAATGTCATTTTAATAAATATTGACTTCCAAAGCCAGTCCCTGTGGTAGTGAAAAATGGGGCATGCCGAGGACAATGAGAAGAGCGAGGCACGGGAAGGCGCCCAGACAATCAACTGTAAGGTTCTGAGTGGAACTCTTACCAACCCCATTGCGCAAGATCGTCCCACATGATACCACCATTCGGTGATATAACCTACAGTAACCACACTTTGATTGCCAGGAGACCTCCCTGTTGCACTTGAGGATGTTTCTGCTGCCAGCCAATCCATGTGCATTCAGAGCGGCCTGGGAATAAGCTACGATCTATCTTGGCGAACCAGCTAAATTTGCGCGCCAATGAATGGGTTTATGGATTGAGCGCACCCTTTACTGCCGCTATCAAATATGAGGTAGCTCGAATGGAAGCAGGTTCCGGAGATAGGTCGCAGCCTTCACACAGCCTACCTCCTTGCCGTTCTTGGCGCCCACATCGTCCCAAGTGTGAATCCTGCGCAGTGCGCATTTCATCGTCGTTAATACGTTGGGACTGCCTTCGGAGTGCACTGGGCAAAGTCGCAAGTAATGCATGTCCTACCTCTGTTTAATCATTTATTGGACGCTCGTTCTCCAGTGGCTGTGGTAATTGTGTGTATGAGGAGCAGGTTTGGCATGTCAAACAACCTTGGTGTTGGTATGATCACACTTTCATTAATGGAATGGAGTGGAGGTTGATATGATCGTGAAGATTACATCCAGTTTCCAATTGCGGCGTGGGTGTGTGCGGAGCGGGGGTGCCTCCGCAAGAAATCAAGTCACATTTGGGTGACGATTGCAAGCCTTCGGGTTGCTGGGTCTCCTGTAGTTCGGCCCAGTGTCCGTACTCCAAATCCGATATTCTCAAGCACGCCAAGCCAGATCCGCGATATTTCTCCTCTAAAATCACGAGGGTTAAAGGAAATTTACCGGCGGTCTAACCCCAGGCACACGTGCCAGCGTTTGGCGCAGTTTACATGCCCCCGAATACACGATGAGATGTTTCTGGAGAAGTGGGATTGGCGTAATGCTACAGGATCCGAAAACTTTAGCGGGTCAGGCAAGGTATTGGGCATCGTTGATATGTATACGTTGCTACAAACGGGCCGGTGCTAGAGGGTCTGTACAAAAGAATCCATGTAACGAAGCTGGGTCCGAGTGAGATGTCTAGTACCGTGAAGGGTTTGATCGAGCGCGGGGATTTCTAATGGAAGAGATGTATCCGAACATTAAGAAGGTGATGCGTCTAATGGCCCCATCAACTCTGACTGCGTTCATTTCTTTCCGTTCTTCTTTGGACTGGGCGCAGGTTTCTGTGCGGGCTTTGGTGCAGGTTTTTTGTCTACCTTCTTCTGTGCAGTATTTGGAACTGCTTTCTTGTCATCTTTCTTCGGTGCAGGCTTCTTTTCATCCTTCTTTGGCACGGGCTTCTTCTCACCCTTCTTTGGCGCGGGCTTCTTTTCACCCTTCTTCGGGGGTGCAACTGCCTTGGAGCCTGGAGCTGGCTTGCCAATGGCTTTGATAGACTTTTGGCCGTTCTTGTCACAGGCTAGCTTGTAATGTCCCTTGGACTCGCCGCTAATAGAGCCGTCGAATTCCATCCAGCTTGTTCGTTCGTCGAGGGACAGGACGTCCTCTATGTTTGCCGCATCTGCGATCACACAATAAGATCTGGCAATCGCGGAGAGGAATTGTGTATACGAACATTTATAGTGTTTATCATCTTTAGGGCCCGCTTTTGGTGCACGCTGGGAGGAATCGGGTTGAGTCAGCCGGAACTTCGTATAGAGGGTGCATGGAGTAAATTACCTTACTATCATAGTTGAACCACACATAACCTGTTGCGGCAATCCGTATCCTCCCTTCACCCTTTTGGTTGCAAGATTTGACCTGAAGCTAAGATGGACGTATGAGAAGGCGATTGCTAAGTCGTTGAAGAGCAGCTGTGAAATACCTGAACGTCGCACTTTGAGCCGTCAGGGGCATTCCCCGTGATCTGCGTCTCGTGTTGGGAATTCACCGTTGTCGTAAATCTGAACCAAGTGGATGAGATCAGGTAGAAAGTTGGTAACAGAAGATACTCACGTGTCTCCTCTGCTGTTAGTGAATTTACCAGTGGTAGATGTTGACGCTCCGGCCTCTACCAAACCAGGGATTTCAAATTTACTTTCAAACTTGACCTCATAACCGAACTCGGAAGCGCCTGATATGGTTGAACATAAGGTTACTGAAACAGAGTCAAATGGGACGCTTACGCGTTACGGTCCAGCCTCCCGTGGTGGCTTCCCCGGTAGTGATCTTGATCATAGCGCTACCATTGGTGCCGGCTGCGGTACCTTGGAGTGTATCGAGGTGTGTTTGGCACTGTGGTTTTCCTGGGATGGATGTTCACAAGTAAATACAATAAATATCTTATTAAAGAGCGTACCTTTTGGCACGATGGCAACAGGATCATCGCCGATACATGCACTTGCCCAACGATCCGGATACTAACCATCCCTGTAAACCACAGTTCCCCAACGCTGATTACAGACTCACTTCTTTTGGATTAGTAACTATATTCCATCCTCCATCCCCCCAGGTGTCTTTGGCGTATTTCTCCAGCTTGTCCCATCCAGGCACTGAGTAAAGGCAATGTAAAAGCAAGAAGTGAGATCCCAAAGTGTGATTCCCTACTTTGTTTAGCTTGCTCGACGCTCAAGTCAGAGCATTTGGTCGAGTCCCTTCGATTCAGGGAAACCGTCGTGATGTTTCGAGTCTCCAAAGAGTGTCCTCCGTTTCTGGGATGAAGGGAAACGCCCAAGGTTTCATGATCAGGGTAAGGTAAGGCCAGAACAGTCGTGGATGAGAAAATTCCAAGGAGGGACAAAAGGACAACAGAATAAGGCTATCGCAGGGAATCCCTGTTAATGATGGGAGACAGCGAAAGGGCTGAGGCTTACTTTGTATTTATGAACCATAATTAGTGGATAACCTAATTAGGATAGATGCAATGTTGTGAAAAATAATTGTTGAAGTTTCGGAAGTTTGAGGAGAACCGGACCGGCGGTCGAGCGAGTTGAGCTTGATGATGCTGAGGAAAAAAGAGACCTGCTCCTCTCCAATTAATTCTGGAGCCCTTGAGCATCCTTATATACCTTCGCCCATCGCGCGTGAAACGCCAGCATCGCGGCACCATGGTCCGCGGTGCCCGATATACATGCACTCAGCTACCCAGGGCGCTGCCATACCCTACCCACCATGTTAACGAAACACAAACATTGAGAGATAGCATCAAGCGTTGCGAAGGAATACCCGAATGTCTCCCAGCGGGTGCCGTGTACAGCCGCGAAGCGGTGTACGGGTCGCAAGTCCAAGAGGTGGACGATAAAATGAAACTGCAGCAACATTACGAGATGGTCGTTGGCCTGGTTCCTAAGAGAAGGGGTCCAAAAATAGAACCGTAACTAACGATCCGTTCGGCGCTAAGAGGTTTGCAAGAGTAGCCAAGGTCCACTAGTTGGTTATTTCATTGTGAGAAAGCCGCAAGTCGCGCCAAGTATGTACGTAGACACTAGAAACAATGACCGGCCGACTTCCAGGGGCAGCCGCGGCCTTGCACTTTGGGTTGATGTGAGAGGAAGCCTCCCTATCTTTGTGTTACGTAAATGTTGTGGTCGTATCGAAGAGAAAGGTCAACTAATTTTGCTCAATGAGCAGACACTGATGAAGATAGAAACCGGCCGCGAGGGGAGGGAGGTTGATGGAGTAGCAGGAGGCGAGGGGTGGGCGAGAGTTTACTTCACTGTCAGGTCAGCGAAGAGTAGTCACCGACATTTCACAATGCCTCGAGTCAACTAGTCAACCTCGGCCCATCCGCCTCAAGTTCCTGAACCATAAAGCTACCCCCCGCCTTTTGAGTGTTACCCTAATTGCAAGACACACAGGTCAAGACGAATGAAAGAGTTCGTTGGCATGGTTGGGTAGCCATAGCACGCTGGCGGGGCATTCTGATCGCAGGTTTGTTAATGTGTTAAGTGTCCATCAGTTCATGACTTATCGGGGGCTGCAATCTTGTAAGCTTGAATATCTGGCAAGAAGTAAGGGATCGCTTTCGTATATCCGTGAAGCATGTGCTAGGATACCGCACAAACAGCCAAGAGCTACGGTTGGCGTGTATCGGGGTCGCTCGCACGGCTCGGGGCAGCAGAGGTATGGGTTTTGAACCCCTGTGCGCGAAACAGTGGTGAAAATATGGCATTGGCACCCATTATCCAGAGCTACCTCATATAGCCTTGGAGGTCGCCTTGAAACGGGTATTCGCGGGCATTCAGTTGCGCATACGTCAATAACATCGCCGCAAATGATCAACTTGAACGCTCAAGAGAGTACACGGGTCCCCTCTTCGCTCTTTGACCTGTCTCTTCGGTTGCGTACGAGAGAATCCGTGCTGGTTGTTCTTTCGTTCCCCTGGCTGAGTCACTTCAAAATTTTTCAGTGGGCCCATACTTTGTCGGACCTTGATCTTGGAAGATGTGACCTGATGTCTGCAATCATGCAAGCGGAGATCAACGTCACTCGGCAGCCCCTTCCCAGCTGGTGTTTATGATGGTGTTCCTGAGGGTGTCACGTCAAGGTACGTGGTAAGGATTTGGGTAGCCTGGACATGTAATGACGCTATCTGCAGGCATAGGCTCTGAAGCTTGGGAACTTGTAAAGACACAGGTCTCGGTTGTTTCACGGCATCTGCTCGTAGGTTCATGAATTTCATAGAAATCCACAACCCAACATAGGGGTCCTTATATCCGCGATCGGCCCAAGGGAGGCGAAGAAGGAAACATATTGCGTGATCGTAACAGCTCAGTCGCTGCCGTTGGTTTGGGACAGGCTTCCCGTACTGAAAATATTCGCGCCGACCGGTATCACCGGACATTCTTTATTGATAGGATAGGTGTTGTCACCTCGGTCATTTGTAGGGCGAATTGGAATTGAGGATCAGAATAAGGTGGCGGACTAGACTGCTTGTATTAGCTTCGAGACTGTTCCATGTGTGAAGGATTATGGCAATTAACCTTGGGTCCTCGTGACAAGATCTTCGCAAGTGCCAAGGTATCGCAGTTTGTCTCAGATGAATCCATTATTAGCGAAGGGCATGGGGTCGTTCTATACTAGTGATTGAAATGACCTTGTATGCCAGAAGAGCAGTCCTTGAGGCCGACATCACGGACTCGCAAGGGTTGCTGCAAACACGATTTTGGATGTTTCAGGCCCGAAGCCGATGCACCTATAGGGAACAGGAAATCCAGAAGCTGGCCTGTACTATTGTTGCTTTCGTCTCCCTCCGCCATCATTTTTTCGCGGAATCTGTGAAGAATGGATGTTGGGAGGTTTAGGAGACTTTCCCGGCTATGGAAGAAAATAGGTAATTGGAGAGCAGGAATCGGGACCAAAGTTGCCGGCTGCTCTCGTTGAAGTTGCTAGGCCAAAACCACGCAAACAACAACAGAGGCATCGCAGGAAAAGGATAGCTCGTCAGAGGTCTTATATCATTAAGGAAAATTTTAGCGATGATGGGGCCTAGTGCCAAGGCAGCCCCCGGCAAGGATGTGATTAATCACACAGGAATTTGTTGGCACGAGTTCCAAGAATTGAAATGAGGAAAGCATGAGATTCAAGTGCGAAAGGAATTTCTTTTGCGGAGTGTCCGGAATAGGTTTCTTGAGTACGGCAGAGGTTCGCGACGTTTAGTGGCCCTTGAGAACAGGGCTATTGATGTCACCCAGGTCCGAGCTTCTAATTTCCATTTATTGAGAATTGCCATAGACAGGAGCTTGAGCGCACGATGTCTAATTTTTGGGGAGCCGAAAAAGAAGCCGAATGGCGCAGAGAGACGCTGAAAGCTGGAATATGTCGGTGGATGATGGTGGGGTCCCATAAGATGGATATTTGAACGGTGTTGGCGGCCAAAATTGTTTCCGGAATGTACCGAGTATAGTCTAGACTCTGGCCTGGAACAAAGCTTAGGAATTGGCTTCGTCTTTCGCCGTGACAACGTGCCGTCGTAATACAGCGTCTGATGTCAGGTTCAATTGGGTACCTCTTTGGTCACTCATGCCCGAACGGTGTACATAAATTTCCGTCACTTGTGCACCACCTCCCAAGATACTCTTTCCTCCCCAGTTGGCTCCATGGATGTCTTCAACTTAAAAATTCTTGAGGCCAGTATCCGCGATGTATCGGCATGTCTTTCTGACAACCAGAAAGTCGAATTACTCCTCTATGCTATCAAGAGCCTACCCTTTGAAGGGTATGTTCCACTACCGGCAACGTCTTCGGACCGCTTGCCACTTTTCATCCTTGTTTCCCCATCGAACAATGCTCACTAATTCCACTCCCGGATTCTAGGCGCTCTAGAACGGTCGTCGAGAACGCAATCCAGTCATGCCTCCAGGTTACCACCCTTGTTCCTGAGATCATCGCCAAAGCGAGAATTCTACGAGCGCGGGCTAGACTCGCCAATGGTTCCCACTTCAGTGCCCAAGAAGGTCTGCAAATTTCTTTTTTTTACACCTTTCGTTTATTAACAGCCATGATGACAAAAGATCTCCAAGCAGCCCTTGACGCTGACCCAGACAACCCAGAAGCGAAAGCTCTTCTACATCAACGGTCTGTGACGGTCGAGAAAGTGGGTGCCCATCAGCAAGTCTTGGCTGAATTTTTGTCCGATTTTTTTCTCAGCTGTTATCGCCGTTACCCATCAACAACGACCGTTTCTCCATTGAAATATGGCGGGAAATCGCCCTGTTCCTCCCCAGACGAGATCTCAAATCTCTTCTATTCGTTCCTCATGCTATTTCTCGTGTTGCCTCTCAGTTGCTCTTCCGAGAGCTTGACCTACATTTTGGGGAACCGAAGTATAGCCTAAATAACGAGGGCGACGAACGGGGAAGCCACGAGGCTTACGCAAGAGCTGAGGATCCTGCAAGGCATGCTCAACGAAGTGCGGATATTCTCACCCGGATAATTGTAGATCCTGCCTTCGCCCACTGTGTGCGCACATTACGAATATTCGCTTCCACAAAGGATGGAGGGATTGCATTCCAGACAGGTATGCTAGGTTCGGTTACAGTCGTGTTCAATCTCACATTCTCTTTCAGGAATGCTCACCAACGCACTTCCAAAACTTGTTAACCTTCGTAATGTTCACATATCCTCGGGTGCAGAAGGATTACCGCCTGTACTCCGCATCCTGCAGTCCACGAATCCGCGCCTCTGCGGACTGTCACTACAGTATGTGTACGCCCTTAACCTACCAGACTTTGCGCTGACTTCGGGTATTAGGTCACCTGATTATCCCGCCGATCTATCATTCCTCGATTTCCGCTACATCGCACATTTGGCATATATATGTCCGCCTGTGCCCACACAAACTAACGGCTCGACACAGTGCTACACTTCCCTGCAACATGTGCTCTCATCGAACCGCACAGCGCTGCGTACAATAAATCTTTTTACCCCTTCCTGGGCGTTCCCATCACATTCTATATCGATCCGGAATCTTACTCGAGTTCATTTTGCTGGAACGTTCCCAGCTTGTCAATCCGCTACCACGTCTAGTTCGTCGTCGGGTACATACATACCGCCGCAAGTGATTTCGGAATTGATTACACACGGTCGACAACTCGAGTCCCTGTCGATTGACTGTACCTTGCTCGAGAGCTCGGGTTTATCTGCACAATTCCGCACAGATCCTCTACCACCCATCGAACCCTATCCTCTACCGTTTCTTCGTCATTTTGCATTCACAGTCCGGGCTCTCGGGCGCCGAACTATTGATAAAGACCTATTCCCTTCCATCACCTCGTTCCTTCGTGGGCGTAACCAGCTCCAGACACTCCAGCTTGTTGTCGATACCACCCCCACTTTAACTGGTGTCGGAGGTGTCATTAGTGCGGCGAATTTGGAGGCTGTTGGTTACGATGCTTCGATCTGGGGCCTCTTGCCTAGTATCGGCGGACTGAAAGCTGTGAGGATGACGTATCCCAGAGACCTTGCTCCGGGCCTCGCTGGGTGGCTGATACCTCGTAGCGTGACTGCCCTTGGTATGGAAGTTGGTGCCCAGAGGTTGAGTGCTGGTCTGGACGGCGCTCATGGATCGTCCGCTGGAATTGGCCAAGATGTCGTAGGTTTCTTCACAGTGTGTTCCAATTCCTTTTTTTTTGCTTTCGTTTTCATTCATGACTTTCTCCTTAGCAATTAAAACCTGGCTTACCACCCAACCTTAAATTCGTGTTCTTAAACGATATACCCGTTTCAACAAGGATTGTACACGCAGTCGTCGAACACGGGTTCCCAATGGTCTGCGTGATCCGAGTCGGGAGTTGGTTCTGGACCGCTATAAGAAAAAACCCCAGCGGACTTTCTTCTTCCCTCCTTCATGGGTTATCGTCGTCATCAAACAATAAAGGAACGCTGCCACAACTAACGCCGACGCACCACCACATACCGAATCACGCACATGGGGGACACCTTCATGCGCTCGCACTAGCACATGGGCCGCAGGAACATTCTGGATTTGCGGGGTTGAGCAAGTGTCCGACTTCGAGCCCTGGCGTCACCCCTATGTCATCAGGAACGACATCACGTGGCAGCGGGCACACTCAGGGTGGGGGTGGGATGTTGGAACTTGCACCCTGGCCGATGAGAAGGGTTGTGTATCACGCAGCAGAATGGTTGGAGTGGCTTGGGTGTGAGGAGGCCGCTATTATTGCCCTTGGGATTACGAGGGAGGCCGAAGCTGAGGGTGTTGGTGTGGGCATTTTTAGATGAGCGTGGGTTGGGATCGAGAACCGAAGTGTAAGTTCTTGTATAGTATCGTGCGATTTTCGCGTCCTGGGATAAGGTGCTACCATGGATGCATGTCACATATTATTTGGTACAAATTCATAATTACACTCTATCGCATCGTGGATTAGGGGCGCGAAAATTTCCCGGTAACCGCTCCATCTGCACAAAGGGGTGACCAAGGGAGGTGGATATATGAGTCTAGAAATGTGGGCCCCAAAAGGTTGCAGAGAATTGCAGTTGAAATTCGGAGTCATCAAATTGTAGGCTGAAATCGGTGTGGTTCCTCGAGACCCTCAGAGCCGAGCAAGTTGGACACGAGTGAAGGCTGGGAGTGTAAAGCCTCCTTCGCAACTTTCCCCTACAACACTTTGCCTATTTGGTCCGACTGACACAAATCCTCCAGCACCTATAAATAGAAGCCTGGATGAAGGAAAATCAAGAGGATAGTCTATACCCTTCATCCTTACTCGCCTGTGTGGTGGAGGTAGGTGAAGTAACACTGACGCAGAGGGTGAGCATAGTGGCATTTACGCGCGATCAGCCTCCCGACCTTAACTCCCTGAGGACACGACGTTCATAACTACTGATCGAACAAGGCACTTGCTACATGGGTCCGACAACCACTCAGAGTGCCTATCCAAGATAACGTTGTCTCTGGTCTGGGGGAAATCTCATCCCATCCCCAGACACCTCATCGCCGGCACTCAGATGCGCTCAGGGAAGTACTCCTACCGCAAGCCAAAATGCAATATATATAATCCTGGGCTGACCAGAAACGGAGGTTCGGATGGTTTTGCCCGAAAGATGTCTATCGCTGGGGTTTACTTCAATCGAGTTTCGACGGGGCCCACCACCGATAAGTTGTTACAACGTCCTATCTCGTTCGAGCGTTGGTAGCTTATTGCTTTTGAGGAGGTCGAACGCTATCCGAACCCTCCCTTAACCTTTCCGGACTCCCTGCTCCGACAGCTAGCTAAACAGCCAGCGGTAGTTCAACCTCATTCATCCAGGAACTGTAACACGAGCTACCATTGCATGATCACAGATGCTACACAATTAGGTGCAGGAATCGGGATACAATCAAGTGACGTATGTCAGCCATCCGCACAACAGAATCTGATGGGTCTCTCTGATAGAGGGGTTCCTTTTCTTTTCCAGACAACACCACAACCCAACACTGTGACTCCTATTATATTATTTGACATATCCTTGTGTTCTACAACAACCGAATGCTGAACGTTGGTCATCTCCGTTTGTCGCCTCACAGTGGAACAAGAATAATCAGAGATACTTATCACATCGCCATTATTCTCCGCTTAGAACATAGACCTATCAGAAAACTACCACAGAATGAAATACTTATCTCCTACAGTGTGCGCCACATATGAGATAGCATGTTCCATATGATGATCCACAGTTTAACTAGAAACACCTCTCAAGGAACAATGTTACGAGTGCCATATATACATTGCATCTCTGTGGCAGGTACAGTTATCCTTCAAACTCACATTGTGGCCTGACAATCCAATCATTTTAATCTCTACAATCTATCTTCCCGATGCCTCCCAGTCACAAGCATACTTGGAGTATCACAGCGGTGTCGGGATCACCAGCTCGCGAAAGCTCTGCCAAACGATCTCGCACCCACCGCTCCGGGAGCATTGGTTCTGCACACAGGACGTGACTGATACCGTTCTCAACAAACTCCAAGAAATCTTGAAACGTTCTCGTGAGGTGGACTATATGATCATGTACGACCAGTTGCCGCCACCAGGGAAAACATTTGACGGTATGTTGCCGGACCTCTCAGTTATCACGTGTGATGCTCACCGACCCTTGCTGATCCTCAGAGCCTGAGGGATCGAGCAACCAGGAAGATGAGATATCACCAGTTGAGCCTCCTGTAGGTTAAAGGAGTCTAGAAACAAACAAGTAAGTGATCCCTGACCAATCTTAGAAATCTGGCCTGATTAAAGTTTTACAGGCCTGTACGATCAATTTGCGACACACCTTCCTGCTATCAAGGAAAACGAAAAACCTCTAAATCAAATAAAGTCACTATTTCAGGAGATAACGGAGAGTGATATGGATACTGACAGTTACACCGAAACGGAGGGGCAATCTGATGAAGCTGATGGTGAACCAGAGGTTGATGATCCAGAATCCCCACAGGTCCTCATATCAACAACGACGAGATTGAGGGATACAGTGAAGGCTCTCGTGGCTCAACGAAACAATAGAGGCGATAATGTTCAGGTAGGCAGGTATGCCTTAAAGGTTGGTTCTTTGATACTTACCTCCTTCAGATCATCTCATTCTCTTCATGCACCGAGAAACACTACACGCGGGTGGGAATTGACCCAAGATATTCGACTGCCAATGCCCAACTGGTGTTCAGGAAGCTTCTCAAAGATTATCTCGCATCATATGATACCTAAGGTGACAGAAAACGTCACAGAGGAGCTGGGGAACCTCATGAGACGCGTTGGAGCCAAGCGGTACAACCGGTTCAACAAGTTTGTAAGTCTTCTTGTTCTCACACATGAGTGTATTTTTCTCACAAGCGTATCGAGCGAGATGAGTTCGTGCGGTGTTATTGATGAATTTTTTGATTGCCTTGTATTTGGCCACATCTTTAAAAAAACGGTACCGGTGTCTAAACGAGGAGAGGTATGCAAGCACACCCTAAATATCTTATTGTAGGAGTTACTGATTGGATTTTGTGACCAAGGGCGACATTTTTGTCATACCTGAATTTGTGCTCGTGCGCCGCCTCCAGGTAAACATTTCTAAATTACACCAACACTGAACGGGCCACTGATATCCAATGTTCATCGTAGAAATTAAGTACACCAGAGATCGATGACATGGCGATTCCAATAGTCAAGGATGGTCAAGTGACTTGCCTGTCAGGTTCAACCAACTACTTCTCAGTTGTGCTGGACAGTGAAACTACAGCACAATTGGGCAGTAATGTTCAGGTAAGGACACGTGCACCATGGCTGAATGGAACGCAGTCCTTGTTGGAATGGCAGAAGAGCTGCAAGGATGTTTTGCCATCCTCGAGGCGAAGTGGCCCGGTGCTACACTTGTTTCCCATATTCCCCAGGTTGTCGCTGAGGCCCTCGGACTGTAAGTGTCAGCTGCCCTCAGCATTGTAACTATAACTTGATATGATATGACACCAGTCATTTGCGAACTAAGTTCAATAGCATTCTATTTTGTTTGAAAAATAGCGTCGAGTGGATCTTTGGAGTACTCGCTGTTCAGAATTCCTCTGCGGATATTGGAGTTGACGTTAAGGCAAAAATCTCGGTTACACAGTGCATCCGCTTGGAAACCCCTACCGACGTTTTGTTTATCTTTCTCGCCTTGCATTACTGGGTAAGTGATTTTGCGTCATTCCAGATTGTTGATACTCATGAGGTTCCGGACAGTGCTCGGCCAGCGGCGCTGGTATTCGTACCTTGATGGAGTCCCCGGTTTAACTACCCGACTACCAAAGTCCTTGTAGAAATTATGTCTTGTAGACGGCGTCACGAGTTTATCGTACCAAATGCGACCTTGGCCCGGCATTGGATGGTTTGATTTTTTCTTGGCCGCGACATAGTTGGAGAGCGATCAAATACAGTAAATATGTGAATCATGTCCACAACGAAATGAATAGGGAGGCGAAATGAATGTAACAACGATAACAGAAGTCATGACCTTCCGTTTTTTCGGCTGTTCATATCGTATCGCGTCGAATAGTGTGGCTAACGCCATCCACTTCTTCCCACTTCGATGAGTCTATCCACGCCCCGCTCCATAGTAAGCCTGACACTCCCGGAACGTGCATGGATTGATGACACCTAGCCAACCGTGATTGTCGCCAATCCTCAGACAACTCATAAGGATATCGACGGGACATCCTCATGAGTGCTCATTCCCACCTATTGACCCCGTTTGACGCCAGACGGACACTGGCAAAGGCACGAAGCAACTTCAAGCAGCCTCAACGCCTTCAGCAAATCTAGAGACGTTCCAGAGGGTGTAACATTTGTCATTTCCATATTGTTGCTCCAGAGAATATCACTTCTCACATACACATGGAGTCAACTCGTTGCACGAATCAGATTGATTTTTCAGTGCAGAGCCTCAACTATTTCGTGAACATTGTGTGTTGGTCAGGAATGAAGTCGACTAAGGTGACATATTGGGGTGAAATGCCAATAAAGCGACCAGTTTCCTCATCAAAGGTGACATATGGCCAACGTTCGAAAGGAATAAGCTTCCCATCACCGCCGTTATGATAGGTTGGTGTATCCAGCATCCCTTTACCCCACGAGTAACCAAATCTAACACCACCGCCTTCCAGCGCTGCGTATCCCTTGTAAAGACCTAAGCCATACACAGGAACTGCATTGAATACCATATTTGCAAGTTCAAGAGAAAGGGGGGTTCCTCCTTGGAAGCAGGTACGACTAATCCATATATACCACTGTCAGTGCTGATCACTTGCCGATACTGAGCTCCGTCGAAATACAATCGAGAATAGCCTCAATTATAACCGTCCCCAAGAGGATGGAACCATACCGGATCACGTATTGGTGAATCTTCAAGATATAGGCGCTTTGGGCTTCGCTCATATTGGACAGTGTCAGGATCCGGAATGTGGTAGATATAGATTCCTTTGCAAAAATCAGCGCAGAAAAGTCTATCGTTTCCAATAATCTGGATAAATTCCTACAGAGATAGTTTAATTACCATCCGAGAAGAAACAGATTCGAGACTGACCGGTTTACATTTCATTCGAATTGTTGATTTTATAACGCAGGTGTCGGAGCATTCTTTCCACCGAAAGACTTCCGCCCGCGTCTCGGAGTAGGTCGCTGGAGTGAATGCACGTGCCACCAGATCATTTGACAAGGAGAGGCTTGGACGGTGTCTGGAAGAACATTGTGTGGGGGTATGCGAGTTCGAGAGGGAAAAGGGGTCGAGAGATTTTAAAGAGTAGGGGATGATAAATTGAATAAGTGATTTATGTTTTCGTTACAATTCAGGAATTTTCTTCTCCCTTTTCTACGCGAGTACAAGAGCCTTTTTATACTACGAGCGACTAGGGTCGCAAACAGAGAAATAAGACTACTAAGAGTGTTAAAACATGAAACTACTAATTAAGAGAGCCGTGGGGAGCACGTAGTACCATATTAGGAAATGTCGGGGTGATATGCTACGAAGAAAAGACACAAAAAGAGAAAAGAGAGTGGCCATGGCACTGCACAGTCAAAGCGCCGCCAGTGCCTCGTCGTTACACCGTCTTCGTCAACACACCATCCTCGCGTAGCCACGAGGCTACCCATACAACATGGCATCGAAAGCAGCTTTTGTGCCAATAACGTGTCATCAAGACCGAGTTGGACCTGCCAGATATGAATCCACGAGACAAAATCCGGACCTGAAGAGTATGTGAATCACGAGTGCTTATATCATTCGACCCAACCCCTTACCCTTCCCAGCGAAGGCGACCGTGAATTGCAATGCCGGTGACTCTGAGTCGACAGAAACGATGATCGCGTTTACAGCTTGACTGGCTCCTGCGACAATTCTCTGGGGCGCGATGAGTGGAATTGGTTGGGGATCTCCATCATATAGGTCATAAGCATGGATGAAACCTTGCCTAGTAGCGCCCATCGACCACCAGGTATGATCGCGACGGCAAGGCATTCACCATGCCGAGACATTGATGGAACGAGGCTGGACAACGGGTTTCTTCCAAACTTCATCGATGATACACCGCTCCGTTACCCATTTGCGTCATTCTTGCGTCCCAAGAGACCCAGTGGTTCGTGGACGTGGGTAACCGAGGTGACGCGTGCAATACTCTGCCGCGAGAGCCGCCCGTACGGACGGGACTCGGTTGCGTCGCGTAATCTTCTGTTTGTCTGTGAAAGCGTCGGCATTGACTGGTAGGCATATTTTTTAGAAAAAGAATACCTGACGGTATGATAAAACATCCACGAAGCTGAGGTAGGACGCGATCTTGGACAAAATCTCGAGCAGGAGATCTTGAAATTCTACTTGAGGTTTAAAAAGGCTGTTGAAAAAATAGGGCTCAGTGTGAAATTCAACATTAGCAAACATCAGTTTCCAAATATGGTTTTAAACCGTTTGCAAACACGTTTGAAATTAAGACCCAAATTTCACCGGTTTTTTATTGTAAGAAATTCCAAAACCATGCAGGCGTTCCCATGGCTGATGGCCAACTGATAACGATAGATTGTCCTTTGTCCGTGTCTTATACCCAACCCGATAACAAGTCGCGATGGCACTAGAACCGGACCATGACTTTGACGTCATCCTATCCCGGCTCGGAGTCCTTATCTCGCAACTACCGGCTCAACTACCTGAGCCTCTGCCACATCATTGTCCGCCAACCAAGCCGGTGTCACGCCACCATTGGTGGGGCATCTTTTCGTAAAAGCTTTGGTTGATCAACATGTGTGAGTCCAATGCGGGTTGGGGCTTACCAGAGACGAATTGCCACATGAAGGTTGTATCCAACTGCGGAGAAGGTGCCTTCGCTGACAAGTGTCACAATTTGCTGATCCATTTGTTACATGCTCAAATTCACAGGGAACTCGGAAGCTCTGAGATCAAACCAAGATATTGAAATATTGAAGAATGGAAAATCGGGAAAGAGCCCGGTAATCGGTGTGAGGCAGAAATGTTGCACTACACTAAAGGTGCAATTACTAGTCGGTGAAGCGGGGTGGCAGATAAGATGACAGAGACTTACAGACTGCCTGGTGAAAAGACGCAGCTCAAGCATCCAATGGGCAAATAGTTCCGTGCTTTGTGTGGGCTATTCAAACCTGGGTCGCCGCGGTTCAGGATCCTCCCACTTGAGATCTTGAGATTCTGTCCAGGATCACATCTCTCCTTAGCTTCGTGCATTTTATCGTACAGTCAGGTATCCCTTTCTCTTTCAAATACCCACCTATCAATACCCATACTCCTACAGACAAGCAGAATGTTACGCGACGTAACTGAGGCTCGTTCCGTATGAGCAAGCTTTCGCGGCAAAGTATTGTACGCGCTACCTTCAGTTATCCAGGCCCACCAGTTAGGATCCTCGGAACGGAAGAATTATGCAAATGGGTAACAAGGCAGTGTATCATCGACCAACGTGGAGACTGCACGTTGGCTGCCTTCGGAACGGCACCCAACGAGCATCTCACACTAATCAGTCCGCCCTCCGAAGATCTCGTCACCCCGACCATTCATCGATCCGTCGCCGATCCGCTCGTTCCTCGCTCACTACACAAACTGTCCATTTCACCTGCCATACGTCGTGTTTCAGACCAATACCCACTTTAATAAAATTTCACTGCACACCTTTCTCGTTATTGACATTTTTTCTCTAATTCAGACTCTTGGCCTCCGTAGTTGCACATTCACTCGTTGTGTTTCAAAAAATTCAACATTTTACCACAGCTCCCTAGTCTAACCTTCATTATACTAACTCAACACATTTGCTATACAGATTCAGTATTTGTAGATAACCGTAGAAATTGAACACCGGACAAGTTGTCTACAGTATAAATACAGTCGAGCCAGTAGAGGCTCGACACCTAGTAATTGGATACCCACACACACACTCTCTCAGTTGCTAAAATTAAATGTCTTGCCTCTCGTTCTCGCATCGTCTCGCAGTCTCTCGTCTCTCTTTCCTGGACTCGTTCTCGACGACGTATCCGACGCCGTCACTCTCGCCCCTCGTTTCTCTGCTGCCCTCTACTCCTGTCTCTGTCTCTCCTGGATCCCGGTTTTGAAGCCTCGTGACTGACGGACACAGTCACACCCTATTTTCGTTGAACCGCCGCCTCATCTCTTCACCAAGTTTGGAAGAAACCCGTGGCTCGGCCGCGTTCCGTCAATCTGGCTTGGAGAGACAAACCCTCCGTCGTCGCGAATTTACCTGGTGGTAGATAGCATTGGGCGATGACTGGAGTTTTGTCCACGCATACGATCTTTTCGCGGTAGATCCGCAACCGCCTCCACTCATCACATCCCTGAATTAGATGATGCCTTAACGGCAAAAAAACTAGTTTCAATACCGTGTTTTAAATGTTTTCCAAGCCTCTCTTTATCCAACAACCGAGTCGCTCGCACACCCACTCCAACGCCTACCTCCGACACATGAGCGGAAGTCTTCTGGTGGGTCAAATGTTCCGCAACACGCATTACAAAAATGACAATTTGAATGGATTCAACCGGTGGGGCCAAATCTGGTCCTTCTCTTACAGTGGTTGATGATACTTGTGCAGGATTTTTTTCAGATCATTGGAAATG
The DNA here is from genome assembly GCA_025093985.1 of Calvatia gigantea. Lineage (NCBI taxonomy): Eukaryota > Fungi > Basidiomycota > Agaricomycetes > Agaricales > Lycoperdaceae > Calvatia > Calvatia gigantea. Next base: position 224,860 of record JACAAK010000015.1, read on the forward strand.
ATAGAATTATTTGTGCCAACTTTTGCAGAGGGATCTACATCTATGACATTCTGGATCCCAATACTGCCCAATATAGGCGAGTTCCGGACCACCTATTCTTTGGGGATGCACTAGTACATGACCATGCATGGTTCTATCTTCTGCGGGGTGGTTGCAACCGGGGGTACTCTCGGCTGTACTTCGACTGCGTCCACTACCGGCAAGTTATCAGCACTTACAACGGTATATCTGGGCTAGTCATGGCCGCATCGAAGGAAGTACTTCCATGTGTGCTTGAAGCTCGCAGACCCTCCCTTCAAAGCGTTTCCTGTTCATGGTTTGGGTCTTTATAAGGGATATGTAACCCTGGAAGGCGGAGGCGTGGTTGCTCGTGGGGTAAAAGTCCCCAGGATACTCTAACTTATTATAAGCGGCTGCGAAGGGAAACTTATCCCAATAGGACCAGTTGGCCATATGTCGCCTTTGATGAAGGGGCTGGTCGTTTCATTGGGATCTCACCCCAACATGTCACCTTGATCGACTTTAGGCCCTGACTATTTACCCGGAGGGCCCGGGCCATTTCATGGAGAACATCATAATTCAGGCTGTTTTCGATTTCGATGAGAGCATATATTTCTATCAGCGCACCGACATTCCGTTGATCGTGAGGCTCAAAAGCATCGACTTTGGACCTCTTTTCGGTATATCACTCCAATCCTTACAAGGACCTGCGACTGCTGGAAGGTGTCATAAATTCCTGCGAGGACTCGTTTCCATAAATCTGCTTCGCTACCGTAACTTGTCTTTAGAATAATAAATGATAAGAGAGGTCCAAGTCGTAGATTTAGTTACAGTTGCATCTCAATAGGCTTCCGATCTGACCACAACATGCACCCAGATTGTTACTAGATTTTCCTACAACGGGACCATGAATAGGATTAGCAAGAGATTCCACCGTGCCTTAGGTACCTTTTCTTTGACCTTGAATGGCTCGTAGATGATGATGGCTCTGAGTGCCTGGTCCTCGCTAATTCTCCGACACGCGGCAGCGGGCTTAGGGTCACGTGATGCCATCGAGTTCGGTGGTAAGTGGTCGGGCGCAGCCGGGCGTGTTGCATCGAATTTTGTTGTCGCGTTCATTCACATCCTGCTTTTTACAAAATGGGCCTTGCGGATTTCTTCTCCTCATTCAAATCCACTGTTTACGCCGACTCGGAGAGCAAGGAGCCCGAAGATACAAAACAGGCTGTGGTTGAGGAGCAAGAAGCGGAGCCCGAGCCCGAGCTACAAGCAGAGCCGGAAGAAGAGCCAGAACCCGAGGATGTACGTGCCAACTGAACCGAAACTTGGACCTGTGGAGCTCACTCAGCCTATGCCCAGGTTCACCCGGCCATTCGAGATGAATGCAAGGAGACCAAGTGCGCACAGCTTGCTAAGCACTTCGAACACTGCCAGGAGAAAGTTCAAGCAGGCCAGGGCTACAAGGGTGAGGATTGTGTTGAAGAGTTGTAGGTTTTTCGTGGGTTTTCTATTCCTTGTCACTTTGCTTAATACCGTTTTATAGATGTACGTATGTTCTTTCAGTGACCTTACACTCTGGCTAATTCCGTCCGTCTTGCCGTCCAATATATCCAGTCCAGTAAGTGTTCATTTTGTTCGTGAGGTGAAGTCTGCTGACGTTTGTAACAGCATGATGCACTGCATAGATGTACGTTTGTTCCGGCCTATGGTCCTGTTAGTCACTTATATATTTGTGTAGGACTGCGCCGGACCCAAACTCTTTAGCAAGCTCCGCTAGATCACGTCCTAGAAGGGGGTGAGAGAGAGGTGAGACGTCATTTTTGATATATCCTTGTACTTTGCTGATCATCTGCAGGTTTTCTCTAGGATACACATCGTATAGATATAATGTTCATTCAGAGGTCTGGATGTGAATTCAAAATTACCGCTAATCATTCAACTCGTGTCGTCATGCGGTTTGGGCTTCGTCTCCTACCGTTGCAATTCAAAGATGACCCTCAATTCATGACCGGGTTAGGGAAATTAAGCCCAGCCACACTATTGGGGTTCGGGCTTGTGATTCAAGTGGAATCTCGACGTGGCTAAAGTGCGCCGACCTTAGCAAGTCTGTTACCCATCATTCTATCACTTTGAAGGAAAGTTGTTGGGGGCCCACCCTCCCGATAAAGTGAAACAGCCAAGCACGAACCTTTACGCAACGTGCCACACTCTGAGGTTATTGGGAGGTGTTGCATCACCGCTTTCAATGTTTTGACGGTAAGTCGGCAGCATCCAGTGCATCACGTGCAGGGTTGGTTAACCTCGTGCGTCATACAGGTTCACCTCAGTGGCCGGTTGCAGGAACGTCATTTTTTGAGTCCCTAACCCGACGCCGGAAGAGATTTTCAATGATAACCCGAACTGTCTGGTCATATATTGCATCGATTTTACGACTGGTGACCATTCCATGTATGAACCGGCGATGCTGGGAATTTCGATCCTTCACCACCCCACATCGACCCTTTCGTTCTCGATAAACCTAATCGTACAGGTTGTGTCAAAATCATCCTGGAAGCGGTTAGCAGTCGCCTCTTCTATCCGTTGAGACGCCCCTCACCACTTCTCTACTCTATCATCAGGACAGTATCGCGGCTACAGCCTGCAGGCACTTGCATAGCCCCGCTCCATTAGGATCACCACGAGGCAGATTTAAGCAGTTTTGATCCCGGCTCAGTGGGATCCTGATCAAGGTGTATTGGTGTCTCCGGTCATCCTGGGATCGGCACACAACTGTTCCGGTATTACCCTTATACCTACAAATCGCCCAAGTCACTTGCGCTAGGCACATGCTAGCACCCTACTCCACAGTTTAACTTCCGTCCCCATACTCTCCGTTTGGGCAATTGTCTTTTATCACCGTGAGAACCGCGAAGGAGAAAAATGGAAGGCAATGAGCGGCGTTGTTGTTATTCAGGTATATTTGGGCAAATTCCAATGATGTGTATATTGATCTATTCTAGAACTCGTTCTTCATCCTCTTATAGGCTTTATATATTTCCCTTCTTGGAACTGTGTATTTGTGGGACCCAAGGATAAGCAGGGTCGGATAAGTCGGCAGCACAGGTCCGACACGATTGGGCCTCGAGGTGGATGAGTAAGGTACGCCATTCGGAAGTATAAGTCCCCCCATCTTCCGTTCAAATAGCTGTGCTTCCAGACCCACGATTAACCTTTATTTTAGCAAATACCCCAGGAGTTGGACTATCTCTGAGTCACCTCGACTTTCGTTTTCTTCCCCACCTTCCCTTCCTCCCATCCCCCTCCAAGTCTCTTTAGCCCCTCAGCCTCGAACCTCGTGTGTTACCGCACCTTGGCTTACGTTTACGACAGCAAATCACACTAGGGGATTGGACGAATAACGCGATGGCACCTTCCACACCATTAATTTTACAAAACACGACGGCGGACAATACTGTGGGCGCGTTGTTTTTGGGGGTGGTGGCCTGCGATGTTGTGAGTTTTCATGTTGTTTCTGATCTGTCTCCGCCCGCGAGGGAATCATTGATAGCGTACTAACATTGATGATCATGAAGTTTGTTCGGGATCAACACGCTGCAAATGTACTGGTACTACCATCTATATCCCAAGGATCCATTGTTGCACAAGTTCTCAGTGAGTAACGCACCCGTTCTACTTGAGTTGTCGATAATTTACTGTAAAGCGTAGGTTGCGATACTATGGTGAGCGCTCGAACCACTTGTTCCGTAATATGAAGATGCTGACGGACTGGACTTCCAGGATTCTAGACACTTTGCACCTTGCGTTGACGCTTCACGCTGTGTACTCGTATATCGTGACAGGGTTTGGGAACGTACTAGGGCTACAGCACATTATCTGGTAGGTTCCACCGGAATTCTCGCTTTGAACATGGGCACTCATTGTTTTCCATAATAGGTCAATCAAGGTGAGCGTCACGGTTTTGAACGATCTCGAGTGACGCGATCTTAATCACGAAATTTGTGCCTAGCTCCAAGTTTCGGTCAACGTGAGTACCTGGGTGCGAATTCTATTAACATGACAACTGACTCTGTACCAAAGGTCGTTATCATACTTATGGTGCACAGTCTCTATGCACTCCGGGTATGGATATGTCAGTTCCTTATTTCATTAATACCGGGTGATTGGAATGCTGATGGGCGGTCATTGAATAGTGGGCGAGTACCACCGAGGGGTCATCGGGTACCTGGTGGTAAGTTTCGTAGCTTGTTTGACGTTAACCTTCTGACTGAATGCTTCCAGGCATTTGTTCTAGCCGGTGGCTTTGGTAAGTTTCGGGGTCTCCTCGCCGTTGGTGACCTTCGTTGATCTTGTTTCCTTTGTGTCGGTTACAGTCATCGGGATCGGTGAGTGCATAACGACTAACCCTGCCTTAGATCATTGACACTGACTTTTTTTGTTCAAGTCCTGGCGTACCAAATGTACTGAATTATTGACCTTGTTGTCCCTCACACTTGCTCATAGAAGTCGATCAGATATACAGTTCACGATTACTTCGAGCTTGAGAGAATATCTGTGAGTATTTTTCCCGCATATCCGTGACTTCACTAACAATCAGCGTATTTCAGTGGATTATTAATAGTTCTCTGGCGACTGCTACGGGCATTGACTTCGTCATCACAACCACAATGTGCTACTACCTCTGGAAAAGTCAAGCTCCGGCTTCGAGGTAAGCCCGATCCCCATCTTCGTGGGTTTGCATTGGATTGAAAGCCATCGTCCAGGTTAAACTCCAGGATATCGACCATCATCCAGTATACTTTGAGCACCGGGCTACTTACCAGGTATGCCTAAATCTCAACTTCTTCCAGCCCGAGAGGATTCCTAAGTTATTTATCTCAGTGCATGCTCGCTCTCGGCCTTGTTCTCCGTACGTCTGACCCATTTTGGAGTTTCAATCAACCCTAATAGCCTACAGTTCATCCTTCTTCCAAACACGTTCATTTTTCTAGGCCTCCAGTTCCTTCTCACAAAACGTATGTCGTAACTTCCATTCCTCATTCTATATGCTCACCTGTTAATGACAGTTTATGTTGCATCCTTCCTGACGATGCTGAACGCCCGCAAGCGGACTATAACCACCAGCACTCCCAGTACCAACGGCCTTGTGACCGAAAACAACTCCTACACACCCGTCACGGACCTCGTCCCGCGTCGGTACCAGTTCTTCGGACGTAAATTCCACACCTTCCCAGATGGCCAGTCCAGGTCGCGATCACGAGCTCATAGGCTCCGGCTCCGGAGCGCGACGTCGAGCTTTTGGAGTCCTGGCCCATCTACAACTTTACCCGATTATGAACAAGGATATCGAGATTATTTGCCGTCAAATTTGGATTTGGAGCATGGACGTGGCGCTGTGGAGGGTCAGAATGAAAGGAGTTTGAGCGATGAGAGCGAGACGATAAGGGGGACTAGTCAGAGGCGCAGTGAGCCCCACGAGTCCGCTTAGCCCGGAGAGTGTGGACCCCTTGGTGCAATTGCCCTTGCAACGACCTCCTTCCGTGTATGGTGGATCCCAGATGGTGAGTGAAACTTGGATTTGTCGAGATGAAAATTCTAATATCGAGATGTAGAGCCCACCGGTTACTGAATTAAGGCCCCTCTCGCTGTCGTACCCTTGGCACGCACGATGAGCATCAAGTTTGGCCATCGCTTGTCCTTTTTATCCATTTCACTTTTTTTTACTGCGATACTTCCACTTTTCGTTCTTTTCCAGAAGCAAAAGCACGTTACTCTCCTTTGACTTGTCTTCTCACCCTTCATAAGCTTCACCCTTTCCCCGCCCCTCCTTGTTTGTATAACTATTTCGCATTTTTTATCAACATGTACTCCTAGCCCACACACGCAGCATATCGACATTCGCCTTCCTGGCTTGCATTATTTTATGGCTTCACATTGATACCATGGACCATTTTATCATTACCTAGTCGCACCTTTACCATTTAAATAACACCCATACCAGTCGTAATCTGCGGGAGGTCATCCGAGAGGAACAGCCAGATCGGAAGTCTGGTGATTCGGGCTTTCTAGATAACAGTCAACTCATCGCCTTCGGTTTTACCCATTGGGGGCATCCTATCATTAGACCTGCGAGATATGTCGTAAAACTTAGTAAAGTAGACGCCTTCCAGGATTTATCCATCCTGATGCGGAAAAGCGTGACATTTGCTTGGAAATGCATGGAAGGGAGGATCAATATAAAAGATTGGATTTCCTTGAGTCTTCGACACTTCGCGGCCCGCTCCTCGTCCAATCGTAGGATAGCATTGTCAAACTGCTTGATTCCTTGGTGAAGTAGGAGGAGCTCGTTTTTTTTGCGGATGGGGAAAAAAATGGCCCGTAGTGGGTGAGAGACATTCGCTGCTCTTTTTTTTGGTTATGTTGTACTGATTTTTTTTACAGTATGCTCAGACCTATCGCTTGACGCCCACACAGGACCTCTTTTAACTCGCAAGCTTCGCAACAAATTTGGAGCCTCGCCCCCACCAACACCATGTCCACCCGTTAATAGTGCTACTTATCAGCGATCTATTCATCACTTCTGGTCCGTTCCTCAACCCGCGTTCTCTTTCAGTCGACGAGATTCCCTCGTTATTCCCCCTACCTCTGACTTCTACAACGTCACTGAATGGTAGTGGTCCAGGTAATGGAAGAGAGAACACTGGAGGCGGTGGTGGGGGCAGAAGGAGACCCAAGGGTGGAGGAGCACATCAAAAAAAGTGATAGGAGGGCTTGGGAAGAGTATTACAATGCTGGGAAATGACAAGGACCCGGGAGCAGATAATGGTATGTTAGATATTTGTCGGAGCAACAAGCGTGGGAGGTATGCGGCGGCATCGCTTGGTCCCGAAGACGAACTGACCAAGATGCTTATCAATGTTGATATATTTGTAACTTCTGGTGAGTGTCGCAACAATGTCGTTCTCTGATTTTGCAGATGAGTTATGACTAACATCCCTCGAGATTGTAGTGATTGAATAATATCCCGGATGCCCAACTGCATAATGTATCTTATGTCTTGAGAAAGTAAGGAGTGTTCTAGCAAGGAGCATTGATCCCTGTAAGGTACCCAGAGCTAGAAGTATTTCACGTGCTCGCACGAGTGTTCCTAAAATTATGGGCTACTGATTTATAAACCGTTCCCTTACTTCAACTTCCTCTCCACTATTCTATCTCTCACCTACCATCGATATGAGCTTCTGCAAGGACTGCGTTAGCGGTGGGCGACCTTTTGGTTTCTGATCGTGCTTTTTGATGCTGATAGTAATCTAGGCGTTAGGCACGAGGGTACGCCTGAAGGTATGCGTCATTCAGATCTGCTTCGATAGCTAGCGTTGAACTATGTTCCATCTGTTAGGCAAGATCATCATCGCCAATGGTATCCCACAGTACATCGCTACCCCCACCGTTGATTATCCCAAGGACAAGGCTATCCTTTTCTTGGCAGACGTTTTCGGGTTAGATTTAATCAACAATAAGGTGGAGTAGTTCTCACCCCTAATTTCTCCGTGAGACATTGACTGCGGAACAGCTCCTCGCTGATGACTTTGCACGGAACGGTTTTTACGTTTGTGGATCTTTTGTTATGGTATAACCCGGTATTGAACCTATTATACTACTTCAACAGACCGTTGTTCCCGACTATTTTGACAACGACGCCGTTGCTGCGGATGCCATGGATCCTGGAGTACGTCTACAAATACGTTTTTCTCACTCATTTAAATAACAAGGTTGCTTACTTTACATCTCAACGTGACAGAAAAACTTTGATCTCATGGGATGGTTGTCGAAGCATCAAAACGACCGTAGTCCGTCCGCCCATTGATAAGACCATTGCATGGCTCAAGGAGCAGGGTGTGAAGAAGATTGGTGCTATCGGGTACTGCTTCGGTGGTATGTTCTCATTTCTATATTTGGGACGTCAGGTCGATGACGATCGCCAACTTCGTGTTTTATCCTAGCACGATACGTCTTCAACCTTGCTTTTGACGGCGCCATCGACGCCGCGGTCGTCAACCACCCGTCCCTTCTTAAAGCTCCAGATGATCTCGAGGTACGTTCCGTGACTATCCGAGTTCCAATCATCCGTCCGTACTCACACCTTTTCTTGACGATAACCAGAAATATGCCAAGACCAACGTCCCTCTCTTGATCAACAGCTGCACGATTGATCAACAGTTCCCTCACGAATCTCAAGCTATAGCTGACGAGATACTGGGCGGTGGGAAGTTCAAGCCCGGGTATAAGAGGGAGTACTTTGAAGGGTGCACTCATGGATTTGCAGGTCCGTGGTGATCTGAGTGATCCGAAGGTGAAGGCTGGCAAGGAAGGTGCTTTTAAGGCTGGCGTTGAGTGGTTCATTAAAACCCTTTGAGGAGTTGAATGGGATCGTGCGAGGGGTTAAGGAAAAGAAAAGTTAAGGTTATGAAGTATTAAACTCGGACTCTGTTTTGTGAAGTATGAATATCGTGCTTGTAAATTGGTGTTTGTGTCTCTATGGATGATCTGAACGGATTTGGTGTGATGCGTGTGATGCACTGATCCATTAATGCCGGATCACTTCCTACTTATCTTCAGCCAATTTAAGTTGCATCGTCCGTCCTACTCACCATGACACACCTCTGACTCCAACCTATTACTATTCACGGCATATATATCAAGTTGTTGACACACTATTCCCTCCTGACGTTTAATACCTGTATCTCTTCAAAGTAGGGCCATCACACGACATACTCTTACCAGAGCAGTCAGTTTTTGGAAATGACCCAAAGTGGAATAGGCCCAGGATAGACAACAGATTCAGCAACAAAAATCACCAAAGTAGGACCGGAGATATGACGGCAAGCACTCGTAGTAGACAAGGCGCAAACCATGCGGGGGCCGAAGAGGAGGAAGAGGCGAGGGTTTTTCAACGCGCCCAAATACATCCCGAGTGACGCGCTTCTCGTTGCACAATATCCAGGAAACTACACTTAGATTACCATAGGGATAGCAATACGCTTACCGTGGGAAACACTCATTTCAGTAGTGCTTGCGATGTATCGTACGGAGGAGCTTCTACCATCATCTAGTTGTCTCCGCCAGCAATGGAGCCACCCCTTACTTCACGGTCGATGACATTCGGACCCTTCGCATTGGTAGTAAACTTGATTGCTATAAATTACTTAGGATAAACTTGATAAATCGTACAGTTTAGTTACAGATTAGCCAGGATTCAACCAGGATTATCCTAGATTATGATAATCAAGATACTCAACTTCTAATCTGAGATTATATAAGATTATTTAAGATTATCTGGATTATTGTTACCAAAATACTTGACTATAGTTGCTCCCAGGATAATCCCGGGAACTGCGACCGATGGATCAGCTGCTGTAGGTACAATTGCAGGACAGCGATATTCGGACCCTGAAGTATGTGGGGACAGAACAGGCCCTTCAGGCGTACACAATGCAAACAGGGGAGGCCGGTGAGGTTGATTGGACCGCCGGCACTATCCCACTGAGGGGCACCTGGAAGCACCGAAGAGCCTGGCCAATGCAACGTGGTTGATTCGCAAAGGGGGAAATTTATCCTCAATGAAGGGGACCCACCTAGTTTCAATGCCAGTTAAAATGAGGTTCTGTATTCTTGCCGCATTGTCAATAAACACAACGTCGTTCACCTGTTCCAGAAGTAATATGACCTTTTCTCGCTTTCCCGCATCATCTGCAGACCCCAATAACCGAGCCTGCGCTCTGGGATCCACTTCAATCGCCATAGGGAGACCCTAAGAGTTATCGGAATACAAGTTGAGCGAACGATGTATTGTTGGCACATCGTACCACCCGGTGAGCCTTGACTGAAGCCGTCGTCCACAGCCGCGGCGTGGCATAGACCAAGCAACTTTTCTTCAACAGTACGAAACAGGCGCCCAGGACGAGTTAGAAGTGATCCTCGGGATTGTGGCGCTGACCTAAGCCTGGAATGTTCGAAGATACTAGTGGGACTGGGCGGGGGCCAAAGCTAGTCGGCGGCTGTGCAAATTAAAAAATAACAGATAACACCTTGGGTGGTAAATGGCGTGTTGGCGCTTGTGGGTCGTTGATCTCACGCAACAATTTGGCCCTTTCTTGGTTGAGGAGATAACGAAGGGCACCCAGACGACGGACTTCGCCCGACATCAGTGCAGCTTCGTCTTGTTCGTTCAATGCAGTCGCCTCGTTTGTAGGCAACGGCCACCAAAATCGTCTGCCTGGCGTGAGCCACGGAAAGCCTCAGGGGGGCTGCAGCTCGAGTGGGAAAAGGCGGGAGGCATGGAGGAGTAGGTTGGGGGTAACAGCCTAGCGGGAAGAGGTTGCAAGAAAGCTTGAAGAAGCTACGAGCCTGGCAGGAACTTGGAAAAATAAATGACCTGGCAAGCTTAGCCTGGAAGGCGCGCACAGGCAGGGTATGTATATGAAAAAGGGCTGTTGGGAGGTGGGGTCTAAGAAATTTGAGTTGTCTTTTAAACCGCAGGGATTAGACAATAAACTTTAAGTGCACAGTCGAATTACACAAAGCTTTTTATGAAGGGCATGCTCCACCCCAAATCCGACGTCCTGGTCAATGGATATGGTAAATTACACCACATGCCTCCCATCATCCCAAATACGTTTGTTGAACGAGGTCATGTCCTAGGGCAACTATGCAAACGGCCCTGTAAACGGCTGATCCACTGAAAAAGAAAACAACGAAATGGATTGAAATTGACTAAAAATACATGAATCAAAGCAGTGTGCCAAACAACACCAAAATTTCCCAAGGCCCTATCCTAAAAGTCGATAGTACACATTTCGGGATCTGGTGTTATACGGTCCTTATCCCCATGAAGTAAACTGGAGGAGGAGCAGAGTCGAAAGAGGGACCGAAGGCTGCTGACTAACGAACTGAAAGACGACCTCGACCTGGGTGCCCAAGGCTCGTCGGGTAGTGAGCTTATACTACTTGACGTAGTACGTGACGGGTTATACGATAATGTTTTAGGCCGAGGAGCGGAAGAACTGATAATATGGCAGGAAAGGTATTGGGTGTCTGTGTCGTCCTCCCCAAATATATCAGAGGATGATATAGATTCCAAGCGAGTAGCGAGGTCGGCGATAGCGGAGGATCCACTTGATAAAGTACCATTACGTGTTTTTCGCTTTGGATGTTGAGGTCTGATGTTTGGGTGACAGGGCTGTGCCGGGGTTCCTAGGTCGATACCGGCTTCCCAGGAACATCTCGCGACGTTCCCTTCGAAGATAGTGTCCACAGAATAGAAGGAGTTGACTTGGCTGATGGCTGCGCGGATGTCAGGAAATGGAGGATCGAGCTCGCCACTCCACGCTGAGCATCATGACTAGTACGTCGTTCAACTCGGTGGAGATAGGTAGGATTTTCGGCAGACACTCATAGGGGTTTCGACAATAAGCACGGAAGGTGGGATCTTCATGTGTAGCACATTTCCACGGATTGCGACCGGTAACGATATTGAGTAAAACAATACCGAGGGACCAAATGTCGCAATACCGAGGCGAATACACGCCTTCAAAGTCCAAGTCTCCAATTTGACATTCTACCATTTCGGTCTGTACTCCGTAGAAGGTGGGTAACAAGGTGCGCACCTGGACTCATGTGAAATATACTTCCGGTTTTGAGCTCTGTACTCATCCCTTGGGTGGTAGCGAGGCCAAAGTCGGTAAGAGTTATTCGTCGGCCATTGTCAAAGCACAAAATGTTTTCAGGCTTCAAGTCGCGATGATATATACCAAGGGAATGGCAATGCTCGACAGCGTCAAGGAGTTGAAGAAATACACTTTTGATGAGCTCGTTATGCCCTAGGAATCTGCACTTGTGCAGTATCTGGACGAAGAGGTCTTGATCTGGAGCATAATCCATGATCATGTATGCATACTCGTCGTCTTCGGTAATGCGATAAAGCGTGGCAATGCCAGGGTGGGCGGATGCGAGTTGGTGGAGAGTGATTTCCTGAATGTAGGCTTGGCGTTGGACTTGCGCCCGTATTAGACACTTGACAGCATAGTGTGCTGAGCTGTCGAGGTCGATGGCCTGGTAAACGACGCCGTACCCACCCGTACCGATGACGGACAACAATTGCAGCTGCCCACTATCAATTAAAGTTCCGACTGGGGGGTAGGGCATCGCAGTTCGCTGTCGTTTCTATTTTTGCAACGGTAAGTAAGCTCCACAACACCTAAGAAAAAAGTAATCAGACAACATCGTTCAGAATAGCTTGTAAAAAAACAGAAGGAAGGAATGAACAACCCTCACTGTCCAATAGACCTTAACGCGAGCGAAAAATGACGTTTGGAATCAGAGAGCGTTTGGTGGCTATGACAATCGGAATTGTCAGCTCGGCCTTCACTGTAAAAGGAATCGAGGATGAGTCAATGCTCCACGAAGATTTCAAACGTCGAGGGGTTAACTCGTAGCACGTGTACTTGTCACCAGACATCGAAAGAGTATAGACAGGTTACGAACAACTAGTCAGATACAGTCAAACAGCAATAGGACGTCCGTCGGGAAACTGACAGGACGGTTGCACCCTCAAGGCAGCGACATCCTGAGGTAGGCTTTGCCAAGACCTTTCTGTGCTACAGCCGAGACATTGTGGTGGGGCCCTCCCGAGGCTTTGTCACGTCACCAACACTTTTGAGTTCACTCCGGATCTGCAAGTGTTACATTTGGAAGCCAAGAAGCAGGTGCATAAGTGAAGGGCGCAAGTATACCAAGAGTGTAGAATATTCAAAAGCAGGAAACTTGGAATTTGGTTGGAAAGTTCAAAGAAGGAAACACTGTGATCGGATCACGTGATCCAAGCTAACGTCATCAGCAAATCGCACAGGTTTCGCCCAACTCCTGCTTGTATCCTAATGCTCCTCACTGACCTTGACGATGACATCCTGATATACATTATTTCATTTTTAGACCCCGTGCGACTCTTAACCATTCGAAAGGTAACATCTCTGATACCACTAGGATCAGGCTCACCCCTGAGATAGACATGCAGACGCATGTATCAGTTGACGCAATTGCGCATCGTCTGGACGAACGCTCGTGCGCACTATATCATTGGGCAAGGGTACCCGTTCCCCGACATTGCCCTGGACACTCTTCCAGTACAAAAACTTGAGCAACATGTTTGTCACGCGGCTCATCTATCCGCGAATTGGTTATCCCATGATTGGACTCCAATTCGAAAATGGTCCATTGATGCAACCACGATTACTTCGGTTACGGACGTCCGTATCATGCCTGGTTCTGAAGGCAGTGTCATCTTCACTCTCTCCAAAACTGTCTGGTCGGCACTCACAGTTTGGAGGTTGGAGCCTGTTACTTCGAGGACGACTAGCGAAAAGTGCACATTTTATAAATGTTGCGAATGGTCTCCGAAGGGTGCTATCTTCAATGGTTTTACTCTTAACTCTTGTCTGTCCGCGGAGGCCAAACTGGCTATATCTATCGTTAATAATGGGTTCGTCCACCAATGTATTCCCGCAACCGTCCCTTATCAATCTAAAATCTTTACCACTCGACTGATATTGCTGCATCAGAAACCAAAGAGTGGAGCTTCTGTCCCTTAACGCCAAGGAGGAATCTCAAGACTGGTCTTTGCACTCAATCATGTCGATCCCCTCGACACTCAGACCAATTACTCTCAAAGGCGACCTCCTGGCCCTGAGTGACGACCTTAGCGAAACGATTATTTTCAATTGGAAGACCAGTGCTCATGCCACACTTCAACATGTTCCTGATGGCCAAGGCATTTGGCAGGTATTTTGAATCTACCGCGCTGTTATTCCGCTACTGAACAACCTGCATATACAGCATGACAATTGCATCCAAGTCATCTTTGCCTTCCAGAGCATCCTAGTCGTCCGAGCTCGTTCACTCCACCTCTTTCCTAACCCTATCCTCAAACTACACAATGACGGGCCCCTTCAGTACTCCCCAATATCACGGCACTCTTTCGGATGGATTGACGGTGTCTCGGTCACAATAATGGATCAGCGCCCCGAATCTTCATCGGCTCTATCTTCGAAAGGGTCACCCGCAGTGGAAACCCTTATCAATCCTTGTACGCGCCGAAACTGATGACCCATGGTCGTCCAACAACTTCAACATCGAGCTCTATACCCTCCATCCTAATTCTATTTATACCCCCTCAGAACAACTCGACCCATCCATTTTCGAGGTCGGAGCAGATAACACGACACCGCCTGACCCAGGCCTAGTCCCGTACGAGTTTCCTCCAGTTTTGACCTCCAAAGTCTTCTCTCGCCGCGGCGCGCTTCGTTGTACGGATATCATTTTGGGTCGATTGGGAACAGCTGTATGGATTCAACCACGGGATCGTTCGACAAGAGGTCTCTACTGGTCGGACGACGATATTCCACTGATATCTCAACACGTTCCATCGTTTGTCGCGTGAAAATGAATCGTTGACTGCGACCATATTTCCTGGATCGTGCCTTCGTCAAACGGGTGATGTGCGAGAGGATGAAAAGGGGGTTGATGGGGTTGTAGAAAGCGAAAGCAGATTGTTATCTTGGAACGAGCAGAATAATTGGTCTTGCGTGGATTATGATGAAGATGTTGGTCGAATTGTGCTTGGTTCTGGTTTCGGAAAGATCACGGTTATTGACCTGTAATATATCATGCACGTTTTCGGAGGATAGATCCATACCTCATCCTGTCAAAAATCTTTTCGCCCTAACCCTTTCCTACCGGTGAAAACGATGGAGATAGATTTGCGTAGTACGCGTAGGAAGGCCGCATCAAAATGGCAGATGCGAGATATAAGTAGCAGCAGACCAAGGCTCAGAAGATAAAAGCACAGAAATGAGGATATTCAAGGTGTATATTTAAGGTGTATATAAGGCAACCCATTCTGTTCAAACCTCCTTATCTGAGCAGGACGAGAATCAGTGGCTCCCACTGACCTCAGCGCGAAGAAGAACCATTGCGATCATCACGCCCGCCCCCCATCCCGAAAGAAACTGTATTTCGTGATGCAGAGTATGAAAACTCAAATCTGTTATTGTGATGACCGGAGATAGAGAAATGTGTTTGAGGAGCTGAGAAGGTGAACGAGAATAATTGTGTTGCGGTTGGCGGGGGTTGTGCGGGAGGGGAAGGGGGAGTGTCACGAGCAGGGCGTGCGGAAATGTTGGGGGAGTGTGAGCGTCGCTGGCTGGCGCTGTTGGCGATCATATTGTCGTCGTTTCTGGTAAGGGCACAACGAGTGATATGCGATTGACGAGGAGTGTCAGGAGTTTATAACGGCATACCTGGTCGTCAGTTAGAACCTGGAAAGTGGATCAGCTTTGTGAAGTCCGTAACCAAGAGGAGTAAACCTCGTAAGCTTCTTGGATCCTTGTGAACCTCCTGGTAGACCCCTCTTTATCCCTCGCATTCTTGTCTGGATGATGCGCCAGAATCTGCTTCTTGTACGCACGCTAAAACCGGGAAGGGTCTCCTCACCCTGTCACGTTGAAGAGGGGGAATTTGCTTGGCGCACCTTGATATCGTCCACAGATGCAGTCTCCGAAACCTCCAACACCTCGTACAAACTCAGTAGATCAACGTCAATGTGCACCTTTTTTTTCGTTGAAAACGTTCCCTCAGGCATGTCGGTCGTTACAACAGGGGAGTTACCAATCAAGGAGGCGTCGCCTGGTCCGTTTTCCTATGGGCCCACCCCCCACAACTCCACCTCGGCAGAGATCTCCTTCTCGGCACCGTCATTTGCACCACCTTGTAACCCGCCCCGCGTACAAATCACTTCGCACCGCAACCTGCAAGGTCTCCCCCTCGTCTCTCAGCTTACCTTGCCGAATTTCCAATCCGTGGTCTGTTGTGAACTCCAACCAATACCAATACTTCTTCTCCTAAACGGCCACGCTTTGACACCCATTGAAATATTGATATTTCAACATGTCCCTTTGATCGTGTGCACTCATAGGCGTTTTTAAACGTGGTAAAGACCAGGCGGGATGCTCTTCCTCAAGTAGTACGAGTGCACGAAAAGTCTCATTATAAAGACCTTACGCAGTACTTTCGATAGTGCTCGTTCGGCCTCTCCAACAAGGCTCATTGCATTGAGAGAACGTGGTTTTCCGGCGACCCACGATTACCAATTCCATAACACTTCAAATGACGTGGAGGGTTGGCCACTGGACAGCTATCCTCTTGAGCTGGTTCATTAAAACCCAGAGCCGAAGGTGAGGGTTGGCGCGTTGAATTGCCAAACCGCTCCGAGACATCCGGAGTGCCATACTGGCCATCAGAGCGCCCAGCGTCGTGCCAGTTAGACTTGCACGGTGGGCACCTATTTCGTAGACGGACACTTAACATAGTGCCGTGACTCTTAGATACACAAAGATTTTCATGTATGACCCTGCCTTATGGTATTGCTTAAGTACCATAGTCTCATTAGCTGAATACCTCAGTTCTCGTGCAGTATAACGAGTTACTGAGGTATGTTATCCTTTCTCTCTGTAGTCAGACTCATGCTGATTCTATCACCAGTTTCTATAGGTGACTAATACATGAGTTCTTGTGCGTATAAGGAGTTACTGAGTTTCTATAGTTTCTACATGGCGCTGGATACGTTAGTTGATGGTTTCCAAAGGGTGGCTTTATTTTAATTTGGTATAGCTGTGCAGGATGTCTGCAGTCAGTGGGAGAAAAAGGGACTCTATGGCTGTGCAAGAAGACACAACATGAGGGGATCGTCACATCGTGCGTAGTCTTCGATTTAAAAAGGTCGCATCATCGACCGTTAGTTAAATAAAGGCAGTGTCCACGTCGACCGAAGCATGATGTGACCGGCAGTAACAACACTGGTATATACAATAGGCCCAATTCTGTGGGGTGAGCTATCCCTCCAGATTTCTTGACAATGGAATACCTTGCCTCGCCTTACCACTTGATGCCTATCTCGAAATTACCCTTCGAGCTCCTTATAGTCATCTTCCAACATGGAGTAGAAGAAGAGTTCAGCAGCTCGCTGACCGAGCCACTAAACCCTTATCGACACCCGATTTCCTTCGTTCGACGGGTGTCCCAAGTCTGTCGCTCTTGGCGTGAAATTTCGCGGAACGCTCCCACATTGTGGGCCACCATGCCGTACTACGAATCCTACGGAGCTCGGTGGATCGATGAGTTCCTCAAACTTTCTCAGGAATCTCTCCTTGCTATCAGACTCTCAGCAGGTCTGAGATCGAGAAATGTGCCTCCCTCAAATATCAGTGCTCTCTACAACCATTCTCATAGAATCCATACGTTATACGGAACCACCCATTCCAGCGCCCCCCCTTCGGATTTTCAGAAATTGCTTCGGGGTCCAATGCCCAGCCTGCAGACATTGGTCTTGAGTTATGGGTTTGGTGCATGGAACATTGGGAACTCATCCGTAGCAACTGTCCCGGAATTTCTCCGAGCCGGTGCGCCTTCACTCACAACTCTCATTTCCTTCCGTTGCCTCGCGGACCTATCGTCTCCAGCCTTTTCACAACTACGAGTTCTGGAGATCCACGATATACCAGCCCCTTATTCTCCAAACGTCTCGCAATGGCTAGATAGTCTCCGTAACATGGCTTCGCTCCAAAAGCTCTCCATTACACAATCGATCCTCTTCGACGATACCAAAACAATAATAGATATGCCTTGTCTTCGCGTTCTGCGATATTCGGGCGACTTTGTGGGTTTTGAGCTGTTAGGCCAATTTCTGGCTCCTCGCCTTGAGCAGCTTGACCTCAGCCTTGCTTGCGGTCACCCTCCTAATGTATTTATTCCAGAAGAGACGATAGAGGACGCGTTCTGCCGTTCTCTTCATAATTGGGAGGCACGGCTAGCTGAGCACACCTTGGGACTTCGACTCACACACGATCGTCTGGTTATTCAGACACTCTCCTCACCACAATTCCGTCTCACCGAGGAACGTGTTCAACTCCTCGTGGAGCTCCAGTGGACTACCAACAAAAGTATCCCACACGATGTTGACGTTATTGTCGACTCCATTGGTGGGAGCCTCCAGCGAGCGCAGTTCTTGGCAACACGCATCGACTTGCCCTACATCCTTGGACGGGCTCCACGTCGATCCTATCCCTTCTCGTCTCTCCGTATCCCTCAGTCGATTCTTCGACCGTTTATCCCATGTTCGTCAGTGGATGGGATATTCCATCGCAGGATGTTTATGCTTTATCATCACTTTTACTAGGTGACAAGCGTTCTGGAGTCATATTTCCCTCGCTCGACACTTTTTCGTTGCGGGTTGGCCCTTCTGTCTGGCAAAGTAGATGGATTAAGAGTTTCATCGAGGGCCGAAATTTGCTTGGAAAGCCTATCCAAGTCATTCGAATTCCTGGAGTGGGTGAACTTCGGTCTAGGCGATGACCTTGGGTGTCGTATTGAGAATGATGACAAAAGTACGTGCCATTATGATTGGCTAGGAATAGTCTGTAACGAATTGTTGTTTAGGTTTGGAGGTTTTCGTCGAGCAAGGCGAAACGAAACATGTCTCAACGGAATTGCACAGGCAATTATAGGTGGCTCTGGTGACATGGCTGGCTTCCCTAAGTGAAAGTTCTCAAACCAGGGCGATTCCAAAAGAACGATCACGTCTGTCGGTATTCACATCATATGACATAATCTAGTTAACGCGTTTGCATGTACCTTTGTGTGTACCTTAGCCTCATACTGACGAACACCGCCCTCCGTTTTTATCCAACAACGTCAATGCCAGTGTGCCCGGCATTACCAGGCCCTTCAACTTGGCATCTTCTTCAGTTGTTGGGCATCTCGGTGTGATTAGGGTATTTATGCAAGCTTTAGAAAGCACGGCGAAGCATAGCTTTTCTCCAAGTCCCGACCCTGCGGACGATGGTCTCGATCCATCGCCGAGTATTTGAAAATATTAAGGGGCACCCGCATGCTGGAGTGACTCGTTCGTCGGAGATAGCGCATTACGAAATAGCTTCTTGATTCAACCAGATGCTTGGTGGCGTCGTGGTCCGTAAGTCATGATGCATGCTATCGGCGTGACGCTTGTAGTCGGGCATAGCAAGATGCCAACGGCTAATCTGTCAACAATATACATCCAAAGTACCTAGGAAAAGTATGTTCCTGATTATTGCGTTACCCGCTCATCAACTCCACTCTCGTCTGGTCCAACAGTTTTTTCGCCTTCTCATTCCGCACCTGCAAGGCGGATTTATACGGCTTAGGATGACTACTCGCGCACATCAGCCCTTGGAATCCTTTTAAAACAAACAATGAGCGAGCCTCTGACCTTGCCAAGCCGGAAACCACGCCAACCTCAGGCATGATCTCCTTCCCGTCCGGACCAACCGCCTTCTTCACCTTGAACAAGGTTAAGATAGTAGACATAGCCAGGAAAAGGTTGGCATCAGCGAGGTAGCGACCAGGACATAGCTTATACATTCGAGTATGGTCAGAATCATCAAATGGTGCCCAAATACGAACAGGAGGTAAATGGTGGGGTAGCTAGAACTTACCTTCGTCCAAAACCGAAATGTGCCTGGGATAGGGGTTCTTCGTGCCCGCTTTGCGGCTTTGGGAGGTATCGCGAGGGTTTGAATGAATCTGGATCATTATAGGTGGATTCATTCCTCGCGATACCGCTAAAAGGGTCGTCAGATATTGGGGTTGATAAGTGAAGGAGGTACGCCTTAAGTATTGGCGAAGATGAAAGAGCCTTTCGGAATGAGCATCCCTTTGTAAACGCCATCCTCTACTACACGGTGAGGAATACCTACTCAATGGTTGTTAGCTTCCCAACAAAAAGTGAAAAGTGCTGCACCATACCGAGTGGTGTTATATTTTGCCATCTGTGCCGGAAATAGGGATCAGTAACGTCTCACTACGGCGGAAAGCTAAACCCTCCAAAGATCTCACCGATGGGTTTCTTGAAGGATACACACCACGTATGGTAGGGATTCCCAATCACCAAGTTCTGGCAAGCGGGAACCATTGAGTAACGTATCAATCTCCTGTTGCTCCCGTTCTTGGCACTCTGGATGGAGAGTCGTGGCAAGCATAAACACGGACAATGCCCCCAAAGTCTACAAGCAACATTTGAATCAGTATTCTTGATCACGAAGGAGAAGCATATACCTAATACTGACCATTTCTGACCCTGCGGCGTAAATAGCGGCAGCAGCGCTTCTAATGTCATCAAGCTCTTCTTCTGTTTCGTTGTCTTCTCTGTGCAGACATTCAAGATGTTCAGAAAGAAAGGAAGGTTTCGCTATTCCTTCTGCCTTTCGTCCGAAGTTCGGCATCGTGCACCGTTTTTCGATGGAAAGTTTATGCTTACCATCTGCCTCTGTACCTCAGAGAACGGAAACTCGTGCAACCTCCGAACGCAGGGTCTGAACTCTCTCGCCTTTTCGGCGAAGGATGTTCCAGGAAACCACGAAGGCAATTGTTTGACTACGACTGTAATAAGCCAACATCAAGGGGGGCTGGATATAGTAGCATGCTTACGAAAAGGGAATAAATCAACCGGTGTGCTCCCAGCTGGGCCGCAATGGGTAAGAGCATGCGTACACTTTCTGGCTATCTCGAGGTAAGGGTCGTCGTCTGACATGACCTCGTGTCCAAACGCAATCTGCATAACAATCGATATTGAGGAGCTAAAGGGGACCAATACTTTCAGTTCATATTCAACGCTTGATAGAGGACAGCTAACTTGCGACTAACCGACTGAGCATTTCTTCTCTGTCATGTGGACGTTCAAGGAGATTGAGTGCCAGACGACGGACCTCTTTGGTTTGGATGTGCTCATATTCTTCAATCTTCTGGCGAGTGAATGTCTACCGGATGAGACGCCTGTGCTTCTGAAATTTTTTGCCGTGAGAAATGGTGAGCGCGAGACCCGGATCCCACCCCATTCTAAAGACAAAATGAGGTCTGGTAGTAGCACTGTGGATCGGTACTCACATTTTGAAAATGGGGAAATTGGGTCGGTGATTATAATTCGCGCTACTTTTGTCCATAAGGTCGGTGGCTGCTTCTGTTGTGTTCAAGATGATCATGTTGCGGTTGAAAACTCGTAGGTGCATTACATCCCCTATTGAACAATGGTTAATATAACAAGAATTGTAAAAAAGGGGCAGAGGATAATGTACCGTATATCTTTGACCACTCTGCAAATATCTCTGCTGGCGATTCAGGTATATATCCCAAATGGCCAACGATTGGGTCTGCAGGTGGTCCTGAGGGAAGAGGAAACGAGTTTGTCCTGCGCTTGAACCATACCGCGACGACAAGTAATTCGCAAACCCAAAGGAGGGCACCCATGACTGCGAAAGAGGCTGAAAGAAGGATTCCCGGGTCTGCGGAAAACCTACCCTACAATCTTATATGTCCAAACGTTCGACACCACCTCGCTTGCTCCCTCGTGTGTTTATAAAACGAAACAACGCCACTGTATTAAGGGGTATACCTGGGATAGGGAGAAATGATGTAAGTACGGTATAAGGCGCGCAGAAGATGGGGAGACAATTCTCGAATTGGCGAATGGTAATATCGAACCTTCCTTGAATGAAGAGGAAGTGCAATTATGGCGTGAGGGCTGTCGCAAACCTGGACTTATGCCAGCATTCCATTAGGTCAAGGCAGGGAGCGCTTCTGGACAGTGAATGTCAAAGGGCGTTAGACCTTACAACATCCTCCAATATCTATGCTCCGCCGATAGAAATGAGAAACGGAAACGACTCAAGAGAGGTGCATCATGTCCAACAAGGTTGCGGTAAGGGATGTGAACGTTGTGAGCATCACTGAGCCATTAAAGGGGGTGATTCTAAGAGATGGAACCTTCGAAGGAAAGGGAGGGGGTGTTCGAGCGAAGATATTACATTACAAGGCCGGAATACGGGACTCAAACGCGGACTCGGTGGACGGAGGTTGACTTCACCTATGTGGTATCCAACGGAGCAGCAAATGAAGTGCCCCTCACCAACATTCTAACCTCCGATCACAACGACCCTGGTAGCGGCTATCGCCTTCGGCGCTCACCTGGTCTTTTCCTCCTCACTTCTTTGCTCATCTTCATTTCCTGGTTATTTCATGTCTTGCCCCACGCAGGCACCCGCCTCAACAACCCCGGAAATAGTGCTTCAGCATGTCGGCGCAATACCCAACAGTCTTCGGCCCTCAGAGCTCCCAGCGCCTTGAGCCCACACAATCACGGTCTACAGGGCTGACGTTCATATGACCAACCAGCCCTCTCCATCCACCAACTGAGTAAAGAGACTCCCAAGTTAGGTTACCCCGTCGAATGCCACGGCCACGGGCCACCACCTCTGCCCAGCCTAACTCCTTCGCTCGGGCCACTCTGTCCACACCAAACCCCGCCTTACAATTGGCAAGTTCACACCCCGCCAGTACCTCCTCTTTGTTCGCCTTCTCCCACCCGAGGCGATTCTGGATACGTATCTGTGACTGTATATATTGTTCTGAAGACGCCTGTAGCTCCCAGTTTGTTGGGGGCTCAAGCGCCCAAGCACTCAAGACTGGAGTCGCTGTTTTCCGACGTCGATGCCGATATCCCAGACAGGGCTGACAGACGCCAGGTTCCTCCCGCGGCGCGACGCGTCTCCAGAGTTCATTCAGGCTTTATTTTGTATGGGTCCCCGATACTTGTTAATCAGCCAATGAACGTGAACGGAGGGGCACTTCACGATGCCACCAAATTCCAAAGTTCCCTCTCCCATTCGGTTGTTCCCTCACAAGTTCCTTAAACCTGATAGCCACCGCCTGCCTATACACCTCCCTTCGTACTATACCACTAATGGACGCGATCCATTGCTTTATTACGAACAATTTTATGTTCTGCACAGATCGTGCCCACGAGTTTTGTCCCTCTTGTTCCTGCGATTATAGAGCCTGTAACAACGAACAGGTCAACCTCGGTGAAATGACGACTGCAGAAACTCGAGATGTTCCTCAACTTTGACGCACTGCTACTTCGTTCCTCACCCCGCCTTATTAAATTACCCTGGATTGCTAGGATTGCCCGCTACTTAACGCATACAGCTCTTGGAGAGAGATTAGCCAACAAGGAAGACTAAAATTTGTTTCGATTGGGCCAGGCTAATAGGTAAGTCTACGGTGGTTGTAGTACGATTAAATTCCACAATGGATGCAAAGAAAGGCAAGGAGATAACGGCTACACGCCTCCAACGTCAACACTAGCCATGACCACTCCTATTTGAGTTAAGCCTTGCCTTTGAAAATGTGCAGGGTACGCGGCCTGTTATGGACGAGATCACTGGGCAGTTAGTAGCACGAATCAACTAAGATTTTGCTATTTTCGAGCTACATTGATTTTTCCTGACGGTCGAAGTCCATTCGCCATCGCGCTCTTTTCCGAATTACCCATGGACTTGCTTTTCTTGAGATTCAGCTGAACCGCTCGGCCCCCGACGGAATCCATTGGCGGAGCTCCGAGGTATAGTAACACATACCTGGATGTCATGGTGGTTTAAATACCAGTGTCCGAGTGAAATTTCGGGACTTGAGAGGTGCTATGCTTCAAGTTGATGCCATCCTACTTCTTCGGTCATGTTTCACACTCTCAGTCTGGCACTTATGGTAGTGGATAGTGATATAAAAACAGCTAGTTCCTCAACTCGCCACACCCTAAGTATCCGCGGAGGAGTCTTTTTCTGAAGGCTGCATTACTCGCCCATCACCTCCAACCTCATCTGGTCCAGCAGCTTCCTTGCCTTCTCGTTCCGTACCTGCAAGGTACATTTGTACGGTTTGGTGTGGCTGGTCACACATTGAAATTCTTCCTAAACAAACATTGAGTGGGCTACTGACCTTGTCAAGCCGGAAACCATCCCAACCTCAGGCATAATCTCTTTCCCACCCGGATCAACTGCCTTCTTCACCTTGAACAAGGCCAGGATAGTAGATATGGCCAAGAAAAGGTTGGCATCAGCGAAGTAACGACCAGGACATATTCTACGTAATTATCCGGTTTATTGCCAGAACCACCAAAAGGTAACCTTGAGTATGAGGAAGGAGGCAAATAAATGGAGAAGCTGGGACGTACCTTCGTCCAAAACCGAAATGTGCTTGGGGGAGGGGTTCTGTGTACCCGCCTTGCGACTTCGGGAGGTACCGGCTGGGTTTGAATGACCACGGATCGTGATAAACGGATTCATTCCTCGAGATGCCGCTAATAGGATCGTCAGATATTGGGGTTGATAGGCGAAGGAGGTACGTACTAGGTATTGGCGAATATGAAAGAGCCTTTCGGAATGAGCATCCCCTTGTAAACGTCATCTTCCACTACACGATGGGGGATACCTACTCAGCAGCCTTTAGCCGTCCAACAAGGAGTGAAAGATGCTGTACCGTACCGAGTGGTGCTATGTTTTGCCATCTGGGCCGGAAATAGTGATTAGTAGGGTCTCACCGCGGCGAAAGCCAAACTTTCTCACCGATGGGTTTCTTGGATGATACGGTCCACATATGGCAGGGACTCCCAATCGCCAATTTCTGGTAAGCGCGAACCATTAAGCAACGCATCAATCTCCTGTTGCGCGCTCTCTTGGCACTCGGGATCGAGAGTCATGGCGAGCATGAACACGGACATCGCCCCCGATGTCTATGAGCAACATCTGAACTGGTATTCTTGAACGCACAGGAGGAGCATGTGCTCGGTACTGACTGTATCTGCGCCTGCAGAGTAGATAGCACCAGCAGCACCCTTAAGGTCATCAAACTCTTCTTCATTTTCGTTATCTTCCCTATGCAGACGCTCAAGGTGGTGGGAAAGGAAAGAAGGCTTCGCTATTCCTTCGGCCTTTCGTTCGAAATTAAGCATCATGTACTGTCCTAGGTGGGAAGTTCGGCCTACCATCTGTCTCTGTACCTCAGAGAACGGAAACTCATACAACCTCCGAATGGAGGCTTTGAATTCCCTCGCCTTTTCGGCGAAGTATGTGCCAGGAAACCAGGAGGGCATGTGTTCAACTGCGATTGTAATAAGCCAACGCCGACGGAAAAAATAAATACAGCATGTGCTCACGAAAAGGAAATAGATCAACCGGTGTGCTTCCAACCGGACCACAATAAGTGAAAGCATGCCCACACGCTCTAGCTATCTCGAGGTAAGGATCGTCATCTGACACGATTTCGTGCCCATATGCAACCTGCATTGCAATCGACGTTGAGAAGCTGAGGGGGACCAATACTTTCAGTTCATGTTCGACGCTTGATGGAGGAAAGCTAACTTGCGACTGACCGACTGAGCATTGCTTCTCTGTCGTTTTGACGTTCAAGGAGGTTGAGTGCGAGGCGACGGGCCTCTTTGGTTTGTATGTGTTCGTATTGTTTGATCTTCTGGCGGGTGAATGCCTGTTGGATAAGACGCCTGTGTTTCTGAAATTTCTTGCCATGAGTGATGGTGAGCGCAAGAGCCGGATCCCATCCCATTCTAAGAAGTATGAGTCGTGGTGGTGGTACCATGGGTCAGGACTCACATTCTGAATATAGGAAAATCGGGTCTGTGGTTATAATTCGAGCTGCGTTTGTCCATGAGGTCGATAGCTGCTTCTGTTGTGTTCAAGATGATCATATCACGGTTGAAAACTCGTAGGTGCATTACGTCTCCTGTCGAACGAAGGTTGCTATGATAAAAATTGTGGGAAAAGGGGGCAAATGATAATGTACCGTAAATCTTTGACCATTCTGCAAATGTCTCTGCTGGCGATTCAGGTATATGTCGCAGATGGCCAATAATTGGGTCCGCCGGCGGTCCTGGGGGGAGAGGCAACGACCTTCGCTTGCCCTTGAGCCATACTACAATAACGAGTAAGGCGGAAGTCCAAAGAAAGACACCCATGACGCTGTGGTGACCCTGGACATACGGAAGACCTGCTCTACATTTTTATATATCCTGGATTTGTGACGTCTGATTCGTGTGCGCCCTCGTGTGTTCGTACCACGAAAGCAACGCCATCGTCCTAAAGGGCATACCCGGGGTAAAGTGGAGGGGAGGGCAATAAGCTTGACTTTCAGGAAGGGAGGACAAATAAGGTCAAGTTGACGAACAACAGTATCGATTCTTCTTGAGTAACTGAATGGCGAGGAAAGGAAATTATAGGGTGAGAGTTATCGTGGATCTGGGTTTGTTCCAGCATTCCCTTGGTTGGGGCATACGTAGAACCCACATGCGGGGAACAATCGAGGGTCAGGTCTTCAGAAGCTGTACCTGTAATGGAGATGAGCTTCTGGGTGGATCGAGCGTCGAAGCTCGCTCAAGTTCACAACTTCCCCGAGGGTAAAATGGAAACGATCGGAGAGGGAGGCGTGTTGTGTCCAACAAGGTTGAAGGCGGGATATATGAGAATATGGACAGGACGATCCCATCGGGGGCTCGGCGTCCGAAGGTCTGGAGCAGGTGCTAGCTGGCAAAAGCCAGAATACGATACTTCAGCGCGGAACGAAAGAGCAAGGATGCTGCGACGGAAGTTGCTTGCGCACAACGTTTAGCGGATAGCAAGGTAAGGCTCCCCTCACTAACGCCTTGACCTCCGAGCATAGGGATGCGGGTAGCTGCTGTCGCCTTCAAGTTTCAACCTCTCAAATTTCAACGTTAAATATCGACTGCTTCTTCCTTCCTTCCTTCCTTCCTTCCTTCTCTCACCCTCCTTTCCGTATCGATATCACCGTATATCTCGTTTCATACAAGTATTAGCCCCAACCACCCTCGGAAATAACGCTTCAGCACGCAGACTAAATACCCAACAGCCCTCCCCCCTCGATTCCTTCAAACTCTCGGAACCTGAGCTAACAGTCGGTAGCTCTTCCAGGGCCGAGCATCATCCACCAGCTGGGCAAAAGGAAAGTCAAGCCTGGGTGAGCCCTTCGAAAGGTCCACGGGGCCACGGGCCCACCAACCCAGCCCTTCCACCACTCGGTCCGACACCAAACCCCACTTCACAACTGGAAACTCTTCCACCCTGCCAGATACCCCTCCCACCTCCGTTCCCTTCCTTCCCACCTCCATCACGTTCTGTAACCATCCAGAGAAATAGAACTCCCGGAGGGGATGAACTCGGCCTGGGTGATGTCCTCGGATGTTGTATCGAAAACGATAACAAAAGTACGTGCCGTTATGATTGATGAGGGGCAGTCTGTAACGAACTGTTATTTAGGTTTGACGGTCTTCGTCGAGCAAGGGAAAACGAAACATGTCTCAACGGAGTTGCATAGACAGTTATAGGTGGCTCTGGCTACATAACTAGTTTTCCTGAACACAACTTTTCAAATAATCGTGATCCCAAAATATTGACCGAACACGTCAATGCCAAGGTGCCCAGAGTGCATCACCGGGCCCTGGGCATCTATTTCGGTCATTGGATGTCTCAGTGTGATTAGGGTATCCGGGCATGCTTTAGGAAACACGGCGAAGTATAGATATATACCAACGGTCTTATTCCTGCTGCCGAAGAGTATACTGAAAATGTTAGGGGGGCACTCACATGGCAGAGTGACTCATTCAATCATACTAACGGCTTGATTCGGCCGAGCTTGGTGACGTGTCAGTCATGTTCCACACTCCCAGCCTAACATTTGTGGTTGGGCATACCAATATGTCGAAGAGCTAATTTGTCAACATGATACGTCCTCAGCACCAAGGGTCTGTTCCCGAGAACTACGTTACCCGCTCATCAACTCCACTCTCATCTGGTCTAACAGCTTCTTCGCCTTCTCATTCCGTACCTGCAAGGCACATTCATACGGCTTAGTGTGGCTAGTCATGCACGTCAACCCTTGCAATCTTTCAAAACAGACCCTAAGCAGGTCACTGACCTTGACAAGCCGGAAACCATTCCAACTTCAGGCATAATCTCTCTCCCGTCCGGACCAACCGCCCTCTTCACATTGTACAAGGCCAGGATAGTGGATATAGCCAGGAAAAGGTTGGCATCAGCAAAGTAGCGACCAGGACATATCCTGTATGATTATCCGATCATGCTCAGAATTATCGAATGGTAACCGAATACGAGTAAGGAGGCAAATGGTGGGGGAGTTGGCATACGTACCTTCGTCCGAACCCGAAATGTGCTTGAGGGTGGGGTTCTCCGCGCCCACCTTGCGACTGTGGGAAGTACCGTGAAGGTTTGAATGAGCCTGGATCGTGATAAATGGATTCGTTCCTCGAGATCGCGCTAACCATAATGTCAGATATTGAATTTTATAGGCGGAGGAGATACGTGCTAGGTATTAGCGAATATGAAAGAGCCTTTCGGAATGAGCATCCCCTTGTAAACGTCATCCTCCACAACGCGATGAGGTATACCTACTCAGCAGTCGTCAGCCGTCCAGCAAGGAGTGAGAAATACTGCAGCGTACCCAGTGGTGCTAAATTTTGCCATCTGGGGCAGAAAGAGTGATTAGTAGCGTCTTACTATGGCAAAGCCCAAGATCTCACCGATGGGTTTCTTGGAGGATACAGTCCACATATGGTAAGGACCCCCAATCACCAATTTCTGGTAAGCGCGAACCATTGAGCAACGCATCAATATCTTGTTGTGCACGACCTTGGCACTCGGGATTGAGAGTCATGGCGAGCATGAACACGGACATCGCGCCCCAAGTCTATGAGCAACATCTGAACAGGTATTCTTGATTACGCAGGAAGGGCATGTGTTCGGTACTGACCGTGTCTGCGCCTGCAGAGTAGATAGCACTAGCGGCACCCTTCAGGTCATCAAACTCTTCTTCTGTTTCGTTGTCTTCCCTATGCAGACGCTCAAGGTGGTGGGAAAGGAAGGAAGGCTTCGCTATCCCTTTGGCCTTTCGTTCGAAATTAAGCATCACGCACTGTTCTAGGTGGAAGTTGGGGCCTACCATCTGTCTCTGTACCTCAGAGAACGGAAACTCATACAACCTCCGAATGGAGGCTTTGAATTCCCTCGCCTTTTCGGCGAAGTATGTGCCAGGAAACCAAGAAGGCATGTGTTCAACTGCGATTGTAATAAGCCAACGTCGACGGAAACAGGATATAGCATACTCACGAAAAGGAAGGAGATCAACCGGTGTGCTTCCAACCGGGCCACAGTGAGTGAAAGCATGCCCACACGCTCTAGCTATCTCGAGGTAAGGATCGTCATCTGACACGATTTCGTGTCCAAATGCAACCTGCATTGCAATCGACGTTGAGAAACTAGAGGGGACCAAAACTTTCAGCTCAAGTTCGGGACTTGATGGGAGAAGTATAACTTTTGACTGACCGACTGAGCATCGCTTCTCTGTCATTTGGACGTTCGAGAAGGTTGAGCGCGAGGCGGTGGGCCTCTTTGGTTTGGATATGCTCGTATTGTTCGATCTTTCTGCGGGTCAGAGTCTGCTGGATGAGGCGTCTGTGTTTCTGAAATTTCTTGCCATGAGTGATGGTGAGTGCGAGAGCCGAATCCCATCCCATTCTAAAGAATATGAGTTGTGGTAGTAGCACCATGGGTCGGCAACCCACATTCTGAAGATGGGAAAATCAGGTCGATGGCTATAGTTTGAACTACGTTTGTCCATGAGGTCGATAGCCGCTTCTGTTGTATTTAAGATGATCATGTCGCGATTGAGAACCCGTAGGTGCATCACGTCTCCTGTCGAACAAAAATCAATGTGAGAGTTCTGGAAGGGGGGTCAAAGGACAGTGTACCATAAATCTTTGACCATTTAGTAAATGTCTCCGCTGGCGAATCAACAGGTATATAGCGCAAATGGCCAATGATTGGGTCCGCGGGCGGTCCTGGGGGAAGAGGGAACGACCTTCTCCTGCCTTTGAGCCATACCGCAATGACAAGTGGGACGAGGATCCAAAGAAGGGCACTCATGTCAGTGAAGGAGTGAAGGAGTGGAGGATTCCCGTTATGCGGAAAACCTGTCCTACATTTTTATAAATGTATGACATCTCCCAAGGAGCGTTGATGTGCACCCTCGTGTGTTCACGTTATGAAACGGCGCCGCTCTATTCGGGGGCATACTTGGGGTGGAGTGGAGCAAGGCCGTAAGTTTAACCTTCCGCGTGAGGGATGCGGAAGAAGGGGAGATAATTAAGCTCGAATGGACGAATGGCAGCATTGATCCTTCCTTGAATGAATGGGCAGGAACAACAATTATGAGGTGAGAGCTGTCGTAAACTAGAGCCCGCGCAAGCATTCCCTCGGGTCGAGGCAGGGGAACCTGCATGTGGGGAACAACTAAGGAACCAGAAGGTAATGTAATAGAAATATGCTTCTAGATGGGTTGGATGTCGAAGCTCGTTCGGCTTTACAACATCCTCCAGTGTTTGCCCTTCCTCCGATAGAGGTAGGAATGATCAGAGAGGAAGGTGTTTTTGTGCCCGGCGAGGTTGCAGTAGGAGGTATTGATATCAAACCGCCAAAGGGACACGGTTCTATCGGAGGTTCGTGAGCAAGAATAGAACATCTGAAGGAATCGCGACGGGCTTGGGCAAGACCAACTAGCGAGGATATTACATCCCAAGGCCCGGAAAACGATACTTGGGCGCGGGCTCAGGTACTTAACGAGCGAGGGGTGCCGCAATGGAAATTGCTTGCACTCAGCTTCCAGCGGAGCAGCAAGCGAAAGATCCCTAAACCAACAACCTGGCCTCCAATCATTACAACCCAGACAGTTGTTGTTGTCTTCAGGGTTCGACTTCTCCTTCCTTTCTTCATTTAACCCATTCCTTCCCTTATCCTCCCTTCTTTCTCGTTATTATTGTATGTCTCAACTTCACACGGGGATTCGCCATCACCAACATCGGAAGTAGTGCCCCAACGCAACGACCCAATACCCAAGGTCCAAACCCCTCCGAGCTAGCACCGCGAGCCCACGTAATCGCGGCCTGCAAGGGGCTGGCGTTCTTGGCGCTCACCCATCAACTGGGCAAAGAGGGATCCTAAACTAGGGTGACCGAGTCAATTGCCTACAGCCCACGGCCAGAGCTTACCACCATGACCTCTACCTTAACCCCGCCCCCCATAACTGGAAACTCTACATCCAACCGGTACCCCCTATCATTCATCCCCCCACCTTCATCCTTTCCTTCCCACCTCCCTCGTGCCCTTTTACGCTCGTTTTCGGGTGGACCAAGAACGTAAAAGAAACTGACGAAGGTCAGAGGAAAGAGAGAAAAAACGGAAACATTTTTTCTGTCCTTGTAAGTAAGTATTCCTGGGTGTGTCGGCTTGCGATGCATCCCCAATTATTCAAATTCAATCAATCGCGAACGATGAGGAAAAAAAGGGTTGAGAGGGGGTTGATATATTACGTCGGAAGAAGGTGGACAGCGGAGGACTTTAAACCCCTTTCCCCTCTCTTCCACGCACGGGAAAGGGGGCGGCAATCAGAAAGTTTATATCGGAGGTGGTCGGACACAGATAATGAATGACATGGGGTCCAAGTCTGCCGGATAAGATCGTGAGATGAGGGCGTGGATGAGAGCTGCTAGCCGTCGGTTTTGGATCGAAAGCCCCATATCTTTATTGACGAGTCGGTTGTGGTTGGTTGTAGTCGTTCTCGCCGTTGGATTGGGATAACAATATCATCATTATGGTCGTCGTCGTCCCTGTCGTCGTCGCTCGCATCAGAATCGGATCCGGAGTCACCTTCTTGTGATACTAAGCCCATTTTCGAATCGAGGTCGTCGTAGTGTCGTGAACCAGAGACTGAGAGGAGAGTGGGGTTGTATGGGTGAAAAGCCACGGATCCGATAGAATCTAATGTCAATATCCGACAGTCCGTTCATAAGCGAGATAATGTTCAAAACCATCGTCCACTGACCTGAGTGAGCATCAAACACGAGACCAGGACGTTTCACAACTGTCTCTTCAAAATCCACCACATCACTACTCCCACCATCTCCGTCACTCAAATCGAAAACGGAGATCGAACCCCCTTGATCTCCTACAACAAGTCTCTTCCCCGAAATATCCACATCAAACAGTATTTTCTGATTTGTTGTTGGTTTATGCGAGATGACGTATCTCGCAAAAGGGGTGTTGACGTCCGCGCGGAGGTCCCATGCGAGGATAGTATCTCGTCTACGATACGCGGCGTACATGATATGAGGGCGCGTTGGGTTAAAACGAATCTAACACGGGTTCAGTGTTCCAATTAGTACGATGAAGACAGAGCACGCACTTGTGTGATACCTGACCGCAAGCCTCCGCCGACGAACATGAGTGGTACGCCGTCCGCTTGTGAGTCGGTGTAGATAGCTAGGTTGGAGGGGGCTGGGTGGAGTGTGCCTGTTGCGTAGAATGCGTCCGAGGCTGTGCTGTATTGAGGAGAGAAGGCCAACGCGGATACGATTCCTGTTCAATGACACGATCAGCGAAAGGTTTGGTTTATGATATAGAGGGCGAGACGTACCTTTGAGCCCATCTTTACTCTTCCGAGAAGGTGTGGTGAATATACGGGAACCTTCTCCCGGTCTGGATATGTCGAAAACTTCGATGGCGTCTTCGTGGCCACAGTATACCCTAACACCAACCGCCAAGTGTCAATATATGCCTCTGCGTGGTCTGAACACAAAACCAAACCGTATACGTACTTGGAAGCATCCAAATTAAACGTCATACAATGCGGAGCGACGAATCGTTCGATGTGGTCGACGATTTTGTACGATGCGCGTAACTATATCCTTGGTACCAAAAAAACAAAACATCTCAGTCAGTCATTCATTTGCATGAACAAAAAGAAAATGAGAGAAAAAAACATTACCCGTCCGTCCGAGGCATCAAGCAACTTCACAGGGCATTCACGCACGGACGCGAGAAAGCAGAATGATGCCGGGTCATGTGGGGAGGCGGTTGGGTACCAAGTGAAGTCGAGGATTGGGGCGGGTTGTGGGAGAACAAGGGTTGGGCGAGCTATTGGAAATACAGGATTGAAACGCTCAGCTTGAACGTTCGGCAAATAACGTACCCGGTGGGGGAGTGGATGTTGGAGATCTAATAGATTTTTGTGTGAGATTGTCGTAGCTGGAAGATAACGAGGACGAAGAGGGGTAGTACGTGTACGTGTTGAATAGTTGGAGAGTTCTATCTTCGCAGTGTGCCATGAATACTGATCCGTCGGGGGTCCTGTGATTCCAAGGTCAGAGAGTGTCGTGGTGCGGGATGCCAAGAAACTCTTACCATTTCGCACTTCGTGCAAAGTTTTGGTTGTTGGATTCGTCTTGTATTGCGTATGTACACTTGAGTTCGGGTGCTGTAGATAAATCATATACTGGTGGAGACCATGTCGGAGCAGGATCAGAAGCCATGAGATGGCGGGTGGTGGTTGTGGTGGTCACAGTCAAAGGGACAGAAGAAAGTGAACAAACAACACCTAAATTTGTTTATTTCAAATCCAATTTATCCTGAAAATACTCATCAAATGAGAAAATAGTCTTACGTGTCTGTCCTTTGCAAGACCAGTCAGTAAGCCTTGAAATCGGCTCTACCAGATAAGAACGACTACGAAGAGAAAGTAGAAGAACGAAATAAACGAACGAACAAAAAAAATCTCGGAACTGGGATTGTCCACCGGCTCAACTGCTGACGTCCAGCGGCACCGCCGTCAACGTCCCACTCTCCAACTGCTCCTGCAAACTATTCCTCTTGCTCATCCACCTCCCGCTCTCGTCTGCCTCCTTGGCCTCCTGCTTGATAATCGCCGTCCAGTCAAAACACACCGCGCAATCCACCGTCTTGTGTTTCTCGCACTGGAAAGATTCTTCCGTGTGTATTGCTGGGACAGCGCCATGCGCGAAAGCATTTAATGGGTGTCGTTGCTGTCATGTAAATGACACACAACATATGAATGAAGGGGGGGGTTGGGTGGAAGAATGGTACGATGCAACAGGGGATGACGTGATCAGCATAACTCAAGAAGCAACGCATGCGCGCGTAAACGATCTGGACAACGAGCGCAAAGTACTCACCTCGACTTCACCGTCCAAGAACTCGGATATCTCGTGTAGCTCAGCGTCAATCTTGACGTTGTTGCTCATCCTGTGGTCACAACAACACGCCTGGCAGTATTCATCCCCGTGCGCAGCGCAGAACATGAATCGGTTAACGATGATGTGTTCAATCTTCGACATTGAATATCGAATATGAATGAAATAAGTGTTGTTAAAAAAGAAATGACAGGGAGTGGTCAATGAGGGTTGGGTGGAGAGTCAATGAGGGGTTGACGTTGAGAGAAGACTATTAATGTTGAGTTGGCCTAGCCTGCTAGGACCCTACTTAAATATAACCCTGGGCGCTTTGTTCGGATCATTTCAATTACTGTGTCAACTACAACATTGACACATAACGGCGTACTTATCTGACAGGAATACTGTAGGTCCGTACCGATTATCGAGCTGCGAGGACGCTAATCCTCCGACGCTTAGATAGAACATTCAAGAATACATACACGCGCCAAAATATTCACCACCATCCCTTGAAAAAAAACTCACATCTAACAACAGTAGCACACTCAATCAACATCTTCAGCGTCCACTTTCTTCTTCCCGCTCTGCGCTGGCGCTCGCTTGGCGCCCTCTGTCACATTCATAGCGGCGGCGGTAGTGGCTCCCCTCAACCGTTCCACCACTTTCAGAGATTTGAGTATCAATTTCTCCCAGTCAAAACAATCACTGCAGTCCACAGTTCCGTGTTTGTCGCATTTATACGTCTCCTCTTTCTTATTCGCCAGTCTTGCGCCCAACGCATATGCATTGAGTGCCGGGCGGTCCTATACCACAACAACATCAAAAAACAGAATGGCGTCGTTTAACCGAACTTAGACTAATTAAAACGGTACGTACATCGATATCGACGAAGGCGTCCTCTAATCTCTCTTGTGTCGCCTCATCAAACTCCATCCGAATGTTGTTGCCAGGTCTGTGGTCACACACACAGGAGGGGCAGTATTCGCGCCAGTGGTCGATGCAGAACATGAAATCGTTAACGAGGAAATCATTGCCCAAGCCCATGATGGGAGTGTGATGATATGGAAAAGAGTAAGAGGGTGTGAACACTGAGCTCACTGGGTGGGTTGTCCTAAATGAGCTACTTACCTTAAAAGTACCCATGTATTAAATATAGACGCTTAATTCATACGAGCGCTTCTGGAGACCACTTCTAATGAAAGATAAACAAAGAATTAGAGTAGGTACTATAAGCCATTTCCTCGTGAATGCAGAGATTTGAGTATCAATTTCTCCAAATCAAAACTTGAATCGCTGCGGTCTACAGTTCCGTGTTTTTCGCATTTATACGTCTCCTTTTGTCTTATCTGCCAGTTTCGCTCCTGGAGCATATGCATTGAGAGTGTCGGGCGATCCTACACAACAACAACAACGACAAAATGGCGCCGTTCGTGGTGAGCTGATTGAACCCGGATGAAGAACGTACACATCGATACTCAGGCTCAAATTTTTGTTATAACGAGGTCTGTGGTCGCAGAAACAGAATTTACAGACTTTGCGCGTTGGCCCGTGCAGAATATGAAACCGAATAGATCCCCTCAGCTAGAGGATTAATTCTCCTGGGCTGAACCAGTAGGAACTGAGGTAATCTCAATACCTTGAGAGCCACACACTGCTTTATTGTCATACCATTAATCATTGCAATGATTCCTAGACCACAAAAATGCTACGAGATGATCCCACGTGGGCAAAGGAAGGTCCCCCGTCACCGTCATTGAGGAAATTAGTTAGTCCAATGGAGCCGCTGGAGGAACCTGTCATACGTCTAGGCGAGCTTAGGCCTCGAACTTGTTGAAACCAACTTGAGCTTGGGTCGTCATCCGTCCTGGGATGTTCGAGACTATCTTTTGCTTCTTGTGGTGATGGAGTTTTGACTTTGTCATCGAGAAGAGCAGCGACTTTCTCCTGCAGCTCGATATCGAACTTGAGCTGGAGGAAAAGGTGTTTATATTTTTTACGACACAGATACAGATGTTGCTCACATTGAACATATCAAGGGCATCTCGGAGGTGGCCACGACATTGCTTGATGGCTTGCTTGCAGGGGTAGTGTATCCACATCCTCTTCCAGAAAGACTGCTTCTTGCCATATTTTTTGACACACTCCTCGATGAATTTCATGCCACTACCGGCGTTGTGGGTATAGGTTGAGGTATGAGGGGGGGAGGGGGGAGTGACCTACTTATACAGCTGAGCTGCGTCCTCTTGTAGATGCATGGGCTCAGAGCCATTCTGGGACACTTTCTCGGCTAGTGTCGCCGTGATCAGGCAACAACCCTTTGCTAAATCACGAAAATCTTCCTTGTTCCTCTCCACGGTCTGTAGCGTGCAATAAATACGTTCAGGATTGGGCCGAATAAACAACGTCCACCTCACCTGAACATCTTGGACAAGTAATAGTGCCGTCGTCGAAGCTACACCAATACCAGGGACCAATGATGCTGCAGCCTGAAGTACCTGACAGATGGGTTCACCGACCAAACTAGCGATATAGGTCTTCGATGCTATTGAAACCAGTGAGGCCGTTACTCTGAAGGTGGAGTTGATAACTAACTTACGAACCTGGGTCGAGCTCTATCATGTCCGGCGACTTAAGGAGGAAAGCCAGAGAATAAGTAGGATAACGGGGGTGGTTGTTGGTGGGCGCGTACTGGTGAGTTTTGATACCGTTCGGTTTTTGTTGCCAATACACTCTGCGCCCCCGGCCACCTGGAAGCATTAAGATGTGGAGTCTGCAAGGCGATGCCCTCTGGCTTCGGCCTCGTGTACAGCAGCCCTCAGTGGGCGCTAACTTAAATTCTGGTTCTTCGTTTATCTAATCTTTTAACATTCTCGTTGTATTTTGAATAATCGCATATACGTGAAGCTGTTAATTTCCTGAAAAAAAGCGGGATGTGATAATAGAGTTGAGGCTGATGATCCGTTTTTGTTGCCGCCCTTCAATCCACAGTTCATCTGAGGCACGTTGTGCGATTATCAT
Source organism: Calvatia gigantea (assembly GCA_025093985.1). Classification (NCBI taxonomy): domain Eukaryota; kingdom Fungi; phylum Basidiomycota; class Agaricomycetes; order Agaricales; family Lycoperdaceae; genus Calvatia; species Calvatia gigantea. Next base: position 261,914 of record JACAAK010000015.1, read on the forward strand.
TGTGTATGCGGTGCAGAGGTGGAGTGCTTCTGATTACGGAAGTGTGTTTATTTCAGCATCCTACATGTCATTTCCCTTGTTCATCCGGCCGGATCCGCATTTGTTCCTCGAGGCCATACAGTGGACTCTAACGAGAGGGCTGCGATCCTCGTTGACGAGAAAAATTGTCGCCCAAGCCCATGGTAGGAGAATGATGATATGGAAAAGAGTAGGGGTGTGCGAGCGGGTTGGGGGGCTATTTATGGAGCGTTTGTTGAATGTTCTATTGTCGACGTCCTAAATGAGCTACTAAGTGCTCGGGTACCAAGTATGGACATGTAATTTATAGGAGCTCTGCAGACCATTTCAGTTGAAGAATTAAAGTAAGTAGATACTTTAAGGCTGTTCCTTGTGAAAGCACAGCACACTCCTACTGAAAAATTTATGGCAATCCTACTTCTCCGATGCTAGGGTGAAGAGATGGGGTGGTGATTCAAACAAGTAAATAGGGGGTGTTGTGACTGCGTCCCCCAGTCACGTTCAAGACCAAGATCCAGGAGACGGAAAACCGGGACCGAACGAGGAAAAACGAGAATTGAGAGAGACGACGTCAGTAAACACGCCGTAGAAAGAGTCAAGATACATAGAGCGTATACGACAACGACAGGTCTTTACCAACTACTCACCGACATCTCTCGAGACAAAATAACCCACAACCAGCGTCAGAATAACGTACTCAATCAACATCTTCAATATCTATATCCTTCTTCAAAAATTTCCTCCATCCTATCAGCTAGTTTCACTCCGAGGGCGAACGTATTGAGTGGCGGGCGATCGCAAGCAAGTCAACACGAAAAAAGTCCACGCCTTGTCGAAAATAAAGACAAAAATCGGGATGATACACACGTCGGCGCGGAGAGATAGAGCCCTGAGTTTCTTGCGTGTCGCTCTACCGAGTTCGACTCGGACGTTGTTGCAGAATCTGTGGTCACAGAACAAACACGCGTTTAAATACTCCATCATCCCTCGAGACAAAATAACCCATACTGCAGCGCCACAACAAATCACTCAATCAACATCATTAACATCCACCTTCTTCCTCTTCTCCCCGTTCTGCGCTGGCGCCCGCTTGGCGCCCCCCTGTCACACTTCATAACGGCGGCAGCAGTGACTCTCAACCCTTCCAGCACCTCGAGAGACTTCAAAACCAACCCCGCCTAATCGAAACGATCACTACAGTCGAACAGTTCCATATTCTCGGCATTTATCCGTCTCTTCTGCCCTATCAGCCGGTCTCTGAGTAGGATCGTGCCTCGGGCGCGAAACCGACACACAAAAAGATCCGCGCCCCGTCGAAAACTAAAAGAATAAATAAAAATTGGGATGACACACACGTCGGCGTGAAGGGATAGGGCTCTGAGTTTCTTTGTGTATCCCTTAGGCAGAGTCCTACCCGCGACGTTGTTGCAGGATCTGATACATGTGGTTGAAGAAACACATGTGGGCAGCGCCCGCGGCCGTGGTCGGTGCCAGAACATGGGATCGTTTACGGGTTTATCGTCAGTCCATGATACTTACCCATGGCAGCAAATGAGGTGAGTAAATGCATGGAGTCACGGAGCGTCGATTTTCGTAGTAGTACTTCCGTATAAATAATTAGACAGATAGGGGCATTATAGAACGGTAACTAGTATTCATGTAGAGGATGTCTCCTCAGGATAAAACGAAAAACCTCTACATTAAATTCACGAGCAAAAAACCAAACAGATTGGAGAAACGCGTAAAGTTTCAAAAGAGAATGGGGGAGGCAAAAGTAAGTTAGATACTAGACGTCATTTGCTCCCAGGAGAACGGGACGTCGTTTAGTTCGCCTCATTAGCCACGGGCGCTCAGAACGATATCTATTTGGAGAACCTCAGGTTATTTCCTCATGAGTAGCAATGATTGACCGAATACCTACCCCCTTTAAAACTCCCACCCGGCATAACTGCACCGATCCTCGTCCCGCTTCCCGCTATGTGTTCCACCTCTTGAGTTTCGGTCAGAAAGAAGTCCAACTGACACATACTAATTGTGGTATGATTGTTTGTCCTGGGAGCCCGGGGAAGTGGAACGGTCTCAGAACGTTGAGGGGCAGGGGTAGAGTTGGGAGGATGTTGAGGGCGTGCAGGAGGTCGTTTGGAAGAAGGTGTTTGTGTGCTTCACCTTGCCCGTTCGCGTCGAGTGGACCACTGCTTAAATCAATTTTTCCTTCTGTTTCGAGACCTATGAGTTCTTTTTCCATGGCAAAAGGTAAGGTAGCAAGCACATACCAATTTTACCACCTGGTGCGACGATGCCTATCGCACCATTGCCGACATCTATGATACGTTTGGGTGAGTTGGGTCCCGGAACTGGTGAAACCGACACAAACTAATTTCAGTTCTGTTATTCGGCCCGGGATTCCCAGGACTGTCCTCTGCTTCTTGTAATCCTTCAAGCTGAGGTAGAGTTCTGGCTTTGCCGTTGAGCAAATCAGCGACCTGCTGCCGCAGCTCAATTTGGGACCTCAGCTAGAGGGAAAGGTGTTTATGCCTGTCTGACATGGATACCAACATCACTTACGCTAAACATATCTAGAGCACTTTGAAGGCGGCCCTGACACTGCTCGATGGTCCGCTTGTAAGCGGAGTGTTTCCGTATCCTCTTCCAGATGGACTGCTTCCTGCCGTACTTTTTGACGCACTCCCCAATGAATTCCATGTCCCTATTGGAGTTGTGAGTCTGAGTTGAAATATGAGGGGAAAAGCAACCTACTCATGCAATTGAGCTGCGTCCTCGCTTAACTGTGTATGCTCAGATTCATTTTCTGGCCTTATTCTAATGACTAGCGTTGCTATAATTAGGCAACTGGTCTTTGCAAGTCTACGAAAATCTTCTTTGTTTTTCTCCGCGGTCTGAGGTTTTCATTAAACACTCAGGATCATACCAATTGAATGACATCCACCCCTTACCTGAACTGCTTCGGCAAGCATAAGGGCAGCCGTTGCAACCACAGGAACTGCAGGAACCAGGGGACCTACACTCTGGAGTATTCGGCAGACACTTCCACCGATCAAACTAACGATGAGGGTCTTCGATGCTGTCGAGACTAATGAAACCGTCACTCTGAAAGAAGGCGTAATGGCTGCGAACCTGGTTTGAGCTCTATCATTTGGCAGTTTAAGAAGGGAAGCAAGAGAACTAGTAGGAAGAGAGGAGTAGTTGTTTCCGGATGCCCACTGGTGGGGGGGTTAAATTGTTTTCGGATTTTGTTGCCTACACTCCGCGCTCCTGGCCACCCGGAAGTATCAAAATATTGGCCGTGCAAGGCAATGCCTTCTGACTTCCGACCTCATGTACGGAAGCGTTCAATAAGCGCCAACCAGAGTCCTGGTTCCTCATTCACCCAACCTTTTAAATGTTCCCCTCGTACAGTATGTTAAATGCCAGCCAGTCAGGGTTTTCTTGGGGTTGAAGAGCACCAGATCCCAGTTAACTCCTGATTGGCTCTCCCAGTAACGATGGCTCTCCCAGTAACGACCAATTTCTGCCCAGGTAGAGTGTGTCTGAGGAACACCAGATCGACGTTCCTCATGCAAAGGCTGGACCACTGCCATGTGTTCCTCCAGGACAATGCCATTCCCATGAAACTTCTATTTCCTATGCCACCAAAAAGGCACCCCCTGATGATACAGCTGAGGCTATTGTTGTCGCCTTCCTTCCACGGTTCACCTAGATCACGTTGTGGGAACTTAGAGTAACTACCCTTGAATGCTGTGCAAGGTGGCGCACTTCTGACTGGGTAAGTGCTGTTCTGTTCTAACGCCCAGGATGTCATTCCCTTGTGTTCGTCGGCGTTCGTTTCTCGAGGCCACACAACCGCGTGTTGAGAAGAGAGCCGTGATTGTCGAGGCTATGACAGAGGCAATGTACTCTTGTTCCTATTCCGTGTTGTAAGCAAGGCTGTCCTGTGCTTCCTGTCAAGAAAAGTACAACTATCAGTTATAGGGGGTACAGCTCGTTTCTTTAATTATATCATCTTGATACCTGAATTTGGCGCTTAATTGGCTAAGACGTACCGTGTTGGACGGAACGCGCTCCCAGTGTGGCTTCTGATGTTATCGCACCGCCAAAAAAGAATTTACGTGGTCCTTGGTACAACACGCTCTCCTATCGTCACTTTTCCTCCCAGGTGCATAGCCCAGCTCGGGACCCTTGTTATGATGTCCAGTATAAAATAGAATCCATGTAATTTGCACACACCAACCGCGAAATCCTTCCCTTTACACTCTTCGCTGCACATACCATCTGTAACTCGTCCCCATTTCATTTCCCGAGAACCACGACCCATGTCATTCTTTGAAGGAGCAAACGATTTTGAGATCAATGGGGGAAGCTTTAAGAGCAGCTCATACACCAACAAGGCAGATAATCGCACCACCATTAGTATGTCCCAATTTCACATCTTTCATTGTGGAGCGCTGATCGAAGGCGCGTTGTGGTTACTGTCAAAGATGGTGCAAGTATGATAGGGGCTGTTGCACCAGGCGCGCAGATTGATATTGGTATGTGCCTGGTCATTGTCACTGCTTACAAGGTCATAACTCACGGTTCTTTGAGCAACAGGAAGCATGAATTTAAGCCGTCCACAGCAACCCGTCGAGCAGCAATATTCCCGCCTCACATTGCTCCCTAATGATCCCAACGTCCTCCCCCGGGGTCATGGAGAGGCGATCAATCGTACCGCGATTGGTATGTGATGCTAGTTCAACGTGCTGTGATTGAAGTTCATTGAAGTGAAACGTAGGCACTAATGGGGTGGGCATACAAAATGTAAACCAAGAGTGTGACCAAATGCTGCTCGCCCTTGCAACTGCAATCCTTCAGCTACAAGGCCCTGCAAATGCTATATTGCAAGCTCTGGGGGGACAAAGCGCAGATCAGATCCCGATTTCTGTGCAACCTCCATCCACAGCTGCGGCGCCTCTCCCAAATGCAGCAGTGACCGCTATTGCTTCAACCGTAGCGAGTCTCCCGGTGACATCCGCACAACTTTCGACCCCCTTGCCGACTCCGCCCATTCCTAGATCTGCAACTCCTTCCCCTACCCCGTCGACTAATACAGGAATCAGGTCATCAGGAAGTACGGCATCCATCCCCCGGAGTGAAAAACGAAAATCACCACTTAGGAAATTCTTTGGGAAGAAGAGTGAAGACGCACATTAGGACAGGTTTCAAATCGGTGATTGCTTCTGATCGGGCCTTTGTTGTTTAATATGTCACGCTCTTGTGCTCAATACAGATCCACTGTTGTAATGAAGATTGAGGATTTAGGCATGTTCACTGAACTAGACGAAGCATCGAAAATCAACATCGTGAAGTCCCACTCTCCTTTCATTCTTATCTACTGCCCCCTTGGAACCCCCTGTCACATACGCAGCACCACTCGACCGTTCGAAGACTGAGCTTTCAAGCACCAATTTCATCCAGTGGAATTAATCATCACAATGGACAGTAGGAACAAACTTCCGAAGTTGTAGATTTCACAACCATTCAAATTCTGAAATTTTATACTGGGATACTCTGAGTTATTTGGACCACAACAATGTTTAGCTATATCTCATGGCTTCACCAGTTGCTTCCGTCGGGAACTAGATGGTTCAGTTGAATCTCCCAAAAAGCAAGTCAGTGGGTGGTTCAGAAAGAGCATGGTGCCAAATGAGCGCCATAGCTTCTACCAGCAGGAAACATCAGCATAATTTGAAACCGTGACTGCACCCCCTGTCACCCTCAACTACTCACACCCAGTGGCACCGCCGTCAACGTCCCACTCTCAAAATGCTCCTGTAAACTATTCCTCTTGCTCATCCACCTCCTACTCTCATTTGCCTCCATAGCCTCTTGCTTAATAATCGATGTCTAGTCAAAGCACACTGCGCAATCTACCGTCTTGTGTTTCTCGCACTGGAAAGATTCTTCCGTGTGTATTGCCGGGACAGCGCCGTGCACGAAAGCGTTTAAAGGATGCCGTTGCTACGGTAGTTGTGGAAAGTTGGCATGTTCAGACGCACAAGAGAGATGACATGATCGGAGGGGGAGGTGCAAGTAAGTGCTCACCTCGACTTCACCGTCCAAGAACTCGGATATCTCGTGTAGCTCAACGTCGATCTTGACGTTGTTGCTCATCCTGTGGTCACAACAACACGCCTGGCAGTATTCATCCCCGTGCGCAGCACAGAACATGAATTGGTTGACGATGATGTGTTCAATCTTCGAGATAGTGATGATTGAATAATATGAATTGAATAAATGAATGACAGCAAATGAGAGTGTGGGTGGATGGACGGGGTTAGTACTTGGAAGGGGTGTTGACGCTTAGAGAAGACTATTAATGTTGAGCTGGCCTGCTCTGCTACGACTACTTAAATATAGAACCCTGGGCACCTTGTTCAGTTCACTTCAATTTACTGCCAAGTACATTCATTTATTGACACATCACGGCATATCTGACACTGATAGCTCTTTACCACTTATCGAACCACGAAAGACGCCGCTAATCCATCAACGCTTACTTTGATGGAATAGGCATTCGAGAATACATACACACGTTAAAATGCTCCATCATCCCTTGAGACAAAATAACCCATACTGCAGTGCCAGAACAAATCACTCAATCAACATCATTGACATCCACCTTCTTCTTCTCCAACGTTCTGTGCTGGCGCCCACTTGGCGCCCCCTGTCACATTCACGGCGGCGGCGGCACTGGCTTCCCTCAACTGTTCCATCACTTCAAGAGATCTGAGTATCAATTTCTCCCAATCAAAACAATCGCTGCAGTCTACAGTTCTGTGTTTGTCGCATTTATACGTCTCATCTTTCTTATTCGCCAGTCTTGCGCCTAGAGCATACCCACTAAGTGCCGGATGATCCTATACCACAACGTCAATAACAGAATGGCGCTGCTGGTGATGAGACAACTGGGCACAGACGGGCTGAACGGTACGTACATCGATATCAACGAAGGCGTCCTCTAATCTCTCTTGTGTCACCTCATCAAACTCCATGAGGATGTTGTTGCTAAGTCTGTGGTCGCAGAAACACAAGGCGCAGTAGTCGCACCCGTAGTCGATGCAGAATATGAAATTATTGACGAGAAAGTTATCGCCAAAGTCCATGATTGGAGAATGATGGTATGGAAAAGACCAAGTAAGAGTGGTGTGAGCTCGTCGACGTCTGAAATGGTTACTTACTAAATCCAAAAGGTACCGGATATAGACAAGTTATTTATATGAGCTCCGTAAGAGTAGATAGTATAATGTTTTCCCTCGTGAAAGCACGGCACACTCCTACTGAAAAACTATGGCAAGCCTACTTCTCCGATGCTAAGGTGAAGAGATGAGGTAGCGATCCAGGACAAGTAATTACATAACATAGGGCGTTGTGACTGCGTCCGCTAGTAACATTCAAGACCATAATCCAGGAGACGGAAAACCGGGACCTAATGAGGAATAACGAAAACAGAGAGACGACGTCAGTAAGCATGTGCGTAGAAGGAGTCGTGATACATAGAGTACATTCGACAACGATAGGCCTTTACCAATTACTCACCAGCATTTCTCGAGACGAAATAACCCACACCCAGCACCAAGACAACACACTCAATCTTGAGCGCCGAGGGATCCTTTACAACAACAACAACAGAATGGCGCCGTTGGTAATGAGACGATTGAGCCCGGACGAGGAACGTTGCATCGATACTGAGGCTCAAATCTTTGAATCTCTCTTGCGTCGTTTCGCTGAATTTTGTGCGGATGTTATTACGAGGTCTATGGTCGCAGAAACCGAATCCACAAACCTAGCGCCCGCGGTCTGTGGAGAACATGGAACAGAATAGATCTTCTCAGTCAACCCGATAACACACGAGAGTCTTGAAGAAGGAGTCAGTACACCAGTGCTTAGACGGTGTAACGAGTAGCGTCGAAGAGAAACTTTTATGCGTGCTAAAGGTTGTAGAGGCTGTGGATCAGTTGGCCCATGAACTGGCACCCGATCCGCACCTCACACCAATCAAATATTACACTGACAATTCAGCTAAACTATTTATTGTACGCAGGGTCCGTTTGGCCACAGATCCTGTCACGAGACAGTTGTCTGTGCCAAAAATACTAAATAATAAAAATAAAATCGAGGAAAGGAGAGATCACCCCTTCATAAAAGTCTCCATGAGATCAGGATTAATCCTCCTGGGCTTAACTGGTAGGAACTGAGGTAATCTCAATACCTTGAGAGCCAGACACTACTTTATTGTCATATCATTAATCATTGCAATGATTTCTAGACCACAAAAATGCTACGAGATGATCCCAAATGGGCAAAGGAAGGTCCCCCGTCACCGTCATTGAGGAAATTAGTTAGTCCAATGGAGCCACTGGAGGAACCTGTCATACGTCTGGGCAAGTTTAGCCCTCGAACTTGTTGAAACCAACTTGAACTGAGATCGTTATCCATCCTGGGATATTCGAGGCTACCTTTTGCTTCTTGTGGTGATGGAGTTTTGACTTTGTCATCGAGAAGAGCAGCGACTTTCTCTTGTAGCTCAATATCGGACTTGAGCTAGAGAGAAATATGTTTGTGATTTTTACGACACGGATACAAGTGTTGCTTACGTTGTACATATCAAGGGCACCTCGGAGGTGGCCACGACATTGCTTGATGGCTCGCTTGTAGGGGTAGTGTATCCACATCCTCTTCCAGAAAGACTGCTTCTTGCCATACTTTTTGGCGCACTCCTCAATGAATTTCATGCCACTATCGGGGTTGTGGGCATAACTTAAAATATGAGGGAAAAGGTGACCTACTTATGCAACTGAGCGGCGTCCTCTTGTAGATGCATGGGCACGGAGCCATTCTGGGGGCCCGCTCTCTCAGCTAGTGTTGCCATGATCAGGCAACAACCCTTTGCTAAGTCACGAAAATCTTCCTTGTTTCTCTCCACGGTCTAGCATACAATAAATGTTCAGGGTTGGGCCGAATAAACAACATCTACCTCACCTGAACATCTTGGACAAGTAATAGTGCCGTCGTTGAAGCCACACCAATACCAGGGACCAATGATGCTGCAGCCTGGAGTCTCTGACAGATGGGTTCACCGACCAAACTGGCAATATAGGTCTTCGATGCTGTTGAAACCATTGAAGCAGTTACTCTGAAGGTGGTGTCAATAGCTACGAACCTGGGTCGAGCTCTATCATGCTGGTGACCTAAGGAGGAAAGCCAGAGAATAAGTAGGATAACGGGGGTGGTTGTTGGTGGGCGCCTACTGGTGAAATTTTATACTATTCGGTTTTTGTTGCCTACACACTTTGCGCCCCCGGTCACCGGGAAGTGTCGAGATGTGATGTCCGCAAGGCAATGTGCTCTGGCTTCGGCCTCATGTACAGCAGCCCTCAGTGGGCACTAACTCAAATTCTGGTTCTTCGTTTATCTAAACCTTTAACATTCTCTTTGTACATTGGATAATTGCATATATGTGGAGCTGTGGATTTCCTTAAAAAAAGACGGGCTGTGACAATAGAGCTGATGCTGATAATCCGAGTGCGGTGTAGGGGTGGCATGCTTCTGATTGCGGAAGTACAGTAAGGGACAAAACCGTTCCAATGTTTTGAACTTTTCAGAAGATCAGCTCATAACTCAAGGACTACTGTGGCTGTGCACTTCCTAATTTAATTGTAGATAGTCCAGTATCTTATCTAATCATATGCAAAGTATGATTATGTAATCCTTTGTTTTGGGGGAGTTATTAATTAATTAATATTTTAAGTACATTGGAACAGTTTTGTCCCTCTCAAATTCTGAGCACATGACTTCGTTTATTGCAATCAAATAAATACAAATAAAATCATGTGACCATGTAGGGTGATGTATAAATGGATGTGCTTATTCTCAGGTGCAAATTAACTCCCCCACTATACCTTTACAACTATATGCGCTCTCTTTCCTCTACTCAGACCAATAGAGTCCTCTCTTACCTGGACCAAGGGAAATCTGCTCATCATATTGCTTCTATTACTGGTCTGGGAGTCAGTACTATTTCTAGGATTCGCTCCAAACATAGATCAACACTTTCCAAATCTGTTGGTGGCCGCCCATCTAAACTTTCTCCCTCTGATATCCACTATTCTGTTCGCCTCATCACCTCTCGCAAGGCTGACAATGCCTCCCAAGTCACCAAATCACTTCAAAATGTTATTGCCCAGCCTGTATCCACCAAAACAGTGTGCAGGGCACTCAGAGGAGCTGGAATGAAGGCTGTAGTCAAGCGGAAACGACCTAAACTTACTGCTGTCCATAGGAGGAAAAGGTTGGAGTGGGCAGAAGCACATGTTAACTGGACCCTGGAGGACTGGAAGAGGGTTATTTGGACAGATGAGTCCAAAATCAATCGGTTTGGATCAGATGGAAGGGTTTGGGTATGGAAAAAGGCAGGAGAGGGGCTGAATGATAGATTGGTTGAGGGAACAGTCAAGTTTGGTGGAGGAAATGTGATGATCTGGGGTTGTATGCTGTGGGATGGAGTGGGGTTTGCCACTAAAATTGAAGGGAAGATGGATGCTGACCTTTATGTTCAAATTTTGGGGGATGAACTAAAGAGGAGCATCAGGTGGTATGGGAAGAATGAGGAGGATATGGTCTTCCAACAGGACAATGACCCCAAATACAAGAGCAAAAAGGCTACAAACTGGCTAGATGAGTCTGAATTGGAGGTTATGGTATGGCCCCCACAGTCTCCAGACCTTAATCCCATTGAACATCTCTGGACTCACCTCAAGAATAAGCTGGGAGAGTATGATACTCCTCCTGATAGCATGAATACCCTATGGGAGAGGATACAAAAGGAGTGGGATGACATAGAACCAGAAGTGTGTCAGAATCTGATAGAGAGTATGCCTAGGAGGGTCCAGGCAGTTTTACAGGCCAAGGGAGCTTATACCAGGTACTAGAATACCCATTTTGTATATAAATTTCAAGAGGGACAAAACTGTTCCAATGCACTTAAAATATTAATTAATTAATAACTCCCCTAAAACAAAGGATTACATAATCATACTTTGCATATGATTAGATAAGATACTGGACTATCTACAATTAAATTAGGAAGTGCACAGCCACAGTAGTCCTTGAGATATGAGCTGATCTTCTGAGAAGTTCAAAACATTGGAACGGTTTTGTCCCTTACTGTATGTTTATTCCAGCATCCTACATGTCATTTCCCTTGTTCATCCGCATTTATTCCTCGAGCCCACTCAATGGACTCTAAGGAGAGGGCTGCGATTGTCATTGATGAAAAAATTATCGCCCAAGCCCATGGTAGGAGAATGATGATATGGAAAAGAGTGGGGGTGTGTGAGTGGGTTGGGGGGCTATTCATGTAGCGTTTGTTGAATGTCCTATTGTCGACGGATAAATGAGCTACTAAGTACTCAGGTACCAAGTATGGACACATAATTTATAGGAGCTCTGCAGACCATTTCAACTGAAAAATTAGAGTAAGTAGATACTTGGGATTTTTCCTTGTGAAAGCACGGCACACCCCTACTTAAAAATTGAGTCCAAGCCTACTTCTCCAACGCTGGGGTGTTGAAGAGATGGGGTGGCGATTCAAAACAAGTAATTAGGGGGCATTGTGACTGTGTCCGCCAGTCATGCTCAAGGCCAAAATCCAGGAGATGGAAAACCGAAAAAGAATGAGGAAAAACGAGAACTGAGAGAGACGACGTCAGTAAGCACGCCGTAGAAAGAGTCGAGATACATAGAGCGTATCTGACAACGATAGATCCTTACCAATTACTCACCAGTATCTCTCCAGCCGAAATAACCCACACTCAGAGTCAAAACAATACACTCAATCAACATCTTCAATATCTATATCCTTCTTCAATTCCTCTACAGCTGGTCGCTGAGTGGCGCCCTCTATCACATTCTTTGTCACATTCATGGCGGTGGCAGTGGCTTTCCTCCACCATTCCACCACCTCCAGAGATCTAAGTACTACCTTATCCCAGTGTGGAGGCTGGAAACCGGCTGGCTATAAAACGAACAACCGAACATCCACCCACCACTAGCTCTCAAGACGAAGTCCTTGTGTTATTGTCCGTATAATTTCCGTCAACCCTTTTTGATTCCCGCGCACACACCCCCCTTCCTTGTGTTGGGCTATCCTCTACTTACCTCCAATCTACCACTACTCTCTTTAATTCTGTAGCACTTCAGTTCCATGATATTTCACAGTAGTTTACAATGCGCATGGACTCAGTTTCTCAGTATATAAGACCCATGAGCAGTAATAGCACATCATCGAATATACAGGATTCCACTCTCTCCCTGTCTATTGCCTTGTCTCTGAAACCTCGTTATCTCTCAGTCTACTCTTGTGTCCTTGAGCCGGATGAGTTCGGTTTGAGGACTTATCTTCTCAGATTGCAGTGCGGATCAGGCTCACTGTTCCAACCTCCCCGTTATGGTCTATCAACAAAGTCTCATGACCTAGACTGAGCCTCTTGTTGAATCTCGATCCGTACCAATACGTTGGTTCAGTCTATTTATAGCTGAAACGGCTTCTTGAGTACTTCACTCTTGAAGAGAGATAACGAACAATGTACTAGACCGCACTCTAGGTTGCTGGTCATGGTCTATTAAATAGAACAATGTACGCAGTATGCTCTGTATATGCTACTGGCAGATAAGACCTCACCTGTATTAGGTAGAACGGCGCACAGACCAGGGACATTAGTTATATAAGACCTATGTAGTATGCGTATATTCTTTAGACAATCCAGTCTACTCTTCTTCATCATACCGCTAAGATATCCACTAGCTACGGTCTATAACTACCATCTCAACAAACCCAGTGAGTACGACTCCCCTCCGCCACTAGCGATATGCTATCGTGGTGTACTCGTCTTAACAGGTTATGGGCCCCGACCGCCGCTCACTCCGACCACGTTTAACAACGCTGGTAGAGTGTAGGAGGCTACGGTCGTACGCAACCTGGGAGACGGTGGTCCTTTGGTCCATTTGATCCCTGAGTCTGCCCCATGTTGCGACGCGTGCATTACGCACTGCAGTCCTACATGATGCTAATGCGTGTTTACCCTATCTTAGATATGTCCAAACTGGCCCCTGCTCCGCAGGGCTTTGTTCAAACCCCTAGCGGGCAGCTTCCCGTCCTTACAGGGACGGGTAACTACACTATCTGGTCGCTTCGCCTTCGGTCTGCACTGATGTGCATTTCCTTAAACGACTGCTCCTGGACCGGATGGGATTTCTCTGGAGCGAAAATCAGTCCTAATTCAGGGCGGAAGAGATTGATTTTGGTTATGCCAAGATTCTTTGTAAAGATATCGGCAGGATTGTCTTGTGAAGACACATCACCAATAACAATAATACCCTCCTCAACTAATTCTCGCACATAGTGGTAATGAATATCCACGTGCTTCGATCATTTTTCAACAATGGGATTTTCAGTCCAAAATTTGGACCCATCGTTGTCACCGTAGAGAATAGGAGTTGGGTGCTCAATCTTGAGCTCCTCCAGAAGTTGTGACAGCCATTTCACTTGTCGTGAAGCATCAGACAATTCTTTATATTCCGCCTCAGTGGACGATAATGAAACTGTCTTTTGTTGCCGCAAAGTCCAGGTGACAGCACTGGACGCGATCATACAAACATTTCCCGATACAGATCGGTGGGTTTCTGTATCTTGAGCCCAATCCGAGTCACTGAGACATTCCAACGTCACTGTCGGTTTCCCAGTATCGCCTTCATATTTCAATGCATAGTTCCTTGTCATAAACAAGTACTTTAATACATGAATTCCAGCGCGATAGTGCTCGGGTGCGGGGTTAGCGGCATGTTGTGCCAGCTTAACTACGGCAAAGGCTATGTCAGGCCTAGTACCAATCATCAAGTACATTAAAGATCCAACCAATTGTTGGTACTTTAGACGGAAGGGAGTTGTCGTAGTGTCTTTGTTTGTCATGAACTGAAAGCCGGCTGGTAATGGTGTTTTAGCCGCGGCAGACTGTGGAACCTGGAAGCGCTGCAAGATCTTATCCAGGTATTTCACCTGTTGGATGAAGATTTGTCTCTTGGAGCGATTCCTAGAGATTTTCATCCCAAGGAATTCTTCACAGGGACCATGATCTCTGCATTCCCACTTTTTGGTGAACTTTCCCTTCAACTCATTGAGGAGGGGGGAGTTTTTCTTTCCCAAGAAATTTACGTCATCAACATAAACAATGGCTATTACAAGCTCTTTCGTCTTTGGATGTCTGTAAAAGTATACAGCATAGTCAGATTTGCAGCGGGTAAATCCCAGCTCAATCATAGATTGATGCAATTCTTTCCACCACTGGTGACCGGCTTGTTTAAGGCCGTAAATCACTCATTTAAGTCTCCATACTTTCCCTTCCTGCCTGGGGAGTCGAAATCCTTCGGGCTGTTCCATGTATATTTCCTCATCCAATTTGCCATATAGATAGGCTGTTTTTACGTCAATGCTGTGCATATCCCAATCATGGATTGCAGCGAGTGCGAAGCTTACGTGCGCTGACTCGTAGCGGACAACTGGTGAGAAAAGCTCATTATAATCGATGCCTTCAATCTGTGAGAAGCCCTTCGCAACTAAGCAAGCTCGCAGGCAGCCATCCGACTTTTCGAGAAATACCCAACGGTTTTTAACCGTCCTCCTTCCTTTCGGAAGATCTACCAATTCATATACTCCCCGTTTCTTTAATGCATCGAGTTTCTCGATACACGCAGCCATCCATTTTGCCTTAACAGGCTCAGGAAGCTTGAGCATGTCACGGAAAGTTTCGGGCTCTCCGTGTGCGGTATTATGTACCGTCTGTATCAAGAAATCGATTAGCTTTACTCCTCCCTTAGCGACAAGCCTTTCAATGTCCATATCATTTACATCATGAGATGTTGGATCATTGTTTTCAGGCATGGGCGGCAGTTCTGGATGTGGAGGGAGCTGAAATGGTGGCAAATCAAAGGGTTGTGGCAGATACCGCTCAGCACGAACTCTTTGCCTCACATATTCAGGATGGTTAGTCCTTGCTCTTCGCTCATGAATTATCTCGTCTAGAGGGGCATTTGCGTGTACGCGCTGCCTTTGCCTCTGCTGCTCTTGTTGGTGAGTCCGATCTATTTCTCTTTCAATTGAAATTGGACGTCTGTTCTCTCCATATGTATTATCTGGTCTGACAGGAGGCCTGCCTTGTCGTTCAGAACGATGCGGCTCTACCTAATCAGAACCAACAGCACGACATTTGGGAACAGGGATTGGGAATTCCTCGTTCTCGGTATCCCATACATCCCTGTCCACATGCCAATTATCACGTAAATCAGGCTCCTCCTCAACGGTCGTTCCACGTGAAGGTGGCGACTCAGGTGGGGGAACCCAAGGTGGTGTATTGCCAGGTGATGGCCGTCGTGAATCAATGCTGTCTGGCGGAGTAGAATCTCACCGGGGTAAAGGAGGTATAGGCGGAGAATATTTCGGTTTAGATGGCGGGGAAACTGGAGGTAATGTAACTGGATGATCAGGTGGAGGTGGAACAATTCCAGTGTCATCTGAAGATGGCGGAATAGGTGGTTGATCCTCTAATCCTGGTCTAGGCAGATTTCTCTCTCTTCTGTGATTAGACCGGTTACTGCTATCCGGTACTGAATCGGGGCATTTGGGAAAATATCCCTCATTGAATAAGGCATTTGGTGATATAAAAATCACATTGCCTGTCGTGTGCCGCATAAAGATGTAGTTTTTACTACCTTTATATCCAAGAAAGATCATAATCTCGGATTTTGCGGACAATTTGTTTGGGTGGATCTCATCGGGTAAGTATATGTACGTGCTGCATCCAAACACACGAATATGGGACAAATCTGGCTTTTCCCTCAAATAACACTCAAAAGGTGTCTTCCACTGCAGATGCTGGACTGGCGTGCGATTATATAAATGCACAGCTGTGTTCAACGCAAATTCCCACCACGAGTCAGGTAGATATGCCTGTAGCCTTATAGCTTGAGCTTTCTCATATAGGGTGTGGTTCAGTCTCTCTGCTCTCCCATTTTGCTGATGCGCATAGGGGGCAGTGGTCTCGTGGGTTATTCCATGCGCCGCAAGTCCTGCCAATAATTTCTCATTGACATATTCTCCTCCATTATCAGTGCGAAGTCGTTTGACTTGCATTCCGGAGAGGTTCTCTAATGCACTGATCAGCTGAATGAGCTTTTCAGAAGCCTCAGACTTCTTTCGAAGGAGGACTATACAGTAAGGGACAAAACCGTTCCAATGTTTTGAACTTCTCAGAAGATCAGCTCATATCTCAAGGACTACTGTGGCTGTGCACTTCCTAATTTAATTGTAGATAGTCCAGTATCTTATCTAATCATATGCAAAGTATGATTATGTAATCCTTTGTTTTAGGGGAGTTATTAATTAATTAATATTTTAAGTGCATTGGAACAGTTTTGTCCCTCTTGAAATTTATATACAAAATGGGTATTCTAGTACCTGGTATAAGCTCCCTTGGCCTGTAAAACTGCCTGGACCCTCCTAGGCATACTCTCTATCAGATTCTGACACACTTCTGGTTCTATGTCATCCCACTCCTTTTGTATCCTCTCCCATAGGGTATTCATGCTATCAGGAGGAGTATCATACTCTCCCAGCTTATTCTTGAGGTGAGTCCAGAGATGTTCAATGGGATTAAGGTCTGGAGACTGTGGGGGCCATACCATAACCTCCAATTCAGACTCATCTAGCCAGTTTGTAGCCTTTTTGCTCTTGTGTTTGGGGTCATTGTCCTGTTGGAAGACCATATCCTCCTCATTCTTCCCATACCACCTGATGCTCCTCTTTAGTTCATCCCCCAAAATTTGAACATAAAGGTCAGCATCCATCTTCCCTTCAATTTTAGTGGCAAACCCCACTCCATCCCACAGCATACAACCCCAGATCATCACATTTCCTCCACCAAACTTGACTGTTCCCTCAACCAATCTATCATTCAGCCCCTCTCCTGCCTTTTTCCATACCCAAACCCTTCCATCTGATCCAAACCGATTGATTTTGGACTCATCTGTCCAAATAACCCTCTTCCAGTCCTCCAGGGTCCAGTTAACATGTGCTTCTGCCCACTCCAACCTTTTCCTCCTATGGACAGCAGTAAGTTTAGGTCGTTTTCGCTTGACTACAGCCTTCATTCCAGCTCCTCTGAGTGCCCCTGCGCACTGTTTTGCGTGGATACAGGCTGGGCAATAAATTTTGAAGTGATTTTGGTGACTTTGGAGGCATTGTCAGCCTTGCGAGAGGTGATGAGGCGAACAGAATAGTGGATATCAGAGGGAGAAAGTTTAGATGGGCGGCCACCAACAGATTTGGAAAGTGTTGATCTCTGTTTGGATGCGAATCCTAGAAATAGTACTGACTCCCAGACCAGTAATAGAAGCAATATGATGAGCAGATTTCCCCTTGGTCCAGGTAAGAGAGGACTCTATTGGTCTGAGTAGAGGAAAGAGAGCGCATATAGTTGTAAAGGTATAGTGGGGGAGTTAATTGCACCTGAGAATAAGCACGAAGCGCGCGCAAGGCGCTTCCCCTTCTGCTTATTCCGCTGGTATTACTAAGCTGGAAAGTAAGATGAATGCTACATATACCGTGAATAATCACGAGTATTCAGACAAGTTGAGGTCAGATCTCCACGAAGAGCATGAGGATCTTAATCAGATCATCACATATCACATCTGTGACTTGTCTCAGTGCCAAAAGTGTCGAGAAGAAGGGAATAAACACTCTGTGAATAACGCAGACTGGCTCCTCGATTCTGGAGCATCGTACCATGTCACCGGTTATCTCTCTGATTTCGCAGAGGTTAAGATGGGCCATTTCGGGCTTATACAAGCCGCTGGCAACCGGATTTATGAAATGACAGGACGAGGGTCTGTGATTTTCCAGCATGACGTGTCAGACAAGGGAAAGTCCAGGAGCGCTACCTCGTGTATTGCGCCGGTCTTTTACATCAAAGAAATCACAGAACGGTTAATGTCCTCCGGCCAGATTCTTCGGAACGGCTACGTTTTAGAGGCAACCGTTAAAGGAACCACCATCCGTGATAAATCAGGAAGAGCTGTAATATCCGCCTGGCCTCATCGTTTGTTTAAAAACAACGTACATACGGTGCACACGTATGTCTTGCACAACAGCAAGGAGAACCCAGTAGCGTTGACATTACGCCAACTTGATTATATCGACTGGCATCGTCGAATGGGACACCCTTCGGATCGCGCGCTCTCCGAGCTTCCAAAGCACGTTGAGGGCATCGCGTCAATTCCCGCACCATCTACTCGGAAAGGCATTTGCGACGGCTGTGCCAAGGGGAAAATGCATAATAACCCCTTCCCGATTAACTCCAAGTGAGCCACCGCAGTCTTTGAGCTATGTCACTCAGACTTGCTGGAACTGCCCGTCATTAGCTACCACAAATATAAATGGGCGATGACGTTCCTTGACGACTTTTCTTCTCACACACATGTAGTCCTCCTTCGAAAGAAGTCTGAGGCTTCTGAGAAGCTAATTCAGCTAATCAGTGCGTTGGAGAACCTCTCCGGAATGCGAGTCAAACGACTTCGCACTGATAATGGAGGAGAATATGTCAATGAAAGGTTA
The DNA here is from genome assembly GCA_025093985.1 of Calvatia gigantea. Classification (NCBI taxonomy): domain Eukaryota; kingdom Fungi; phylum Basidiomycota; class Agaricomycetes; order Agaricales; family Lycoperdaceae; genus Calvatia; species Calvatia gigantea. Next base: position 280,650 of record JACAAK010000015.1, read on the forward strand.
TTGGCAGGACTCGCGGCGCGTGGAATTACCCATGAGACCACTGCTCCCTATGCACATCAGCAAAATGGGAGAGCAGAGCGACTGAACCGCACCCTACACGAGAAAGCCCAAGCTATAAGGCTACAGGCATGTCTACCTGACTCGTGGTGGGAATTTGCGTTGAATACAGCTGTGCATTTATATAATCGCACACCAGTCCAGCGTCTGCAATGGAAGACACCTTTTGAGTGTTATTCAAGGGAAAAGCCAAATTTGTCCCATATCCGTGTGTTTGGATGCGGCGCATATGTTTATCTACCCGATGAGATCCGCCCAAACAAATTGTCCGCAAAATCCGAGATTATGATCTTTCTTGGATACAAAGACAGTAAAAATTACGTCTTTATGCGGCACACGGCAGGCAATGTGATCTTCATATCACCAAACGCCTTGTTCGACGAGGGATATTTCCCTAAATGCCCCGATTCAGTGCCGGATAGCAGTAACCGGCCCAATCACGGAGGAGAGAGAAACCTGCCTAGACCAGGATTAGGGAATGAACCACCTATTCCGCCATCTTCGGATGACGCAGGAATTGTTCCACCTCCACCTGATCATCCAATACCGTTACCTCCGGTTGCTCCACCATTCAAACCGAAATATTCTCCGCCTTCACCTCCTTTACCCCGGCGAGATTCTACTCCGCCAGACAGCATTGATTCACGACGGCCATCACCTGGCAATACGCCACCTTGGGTTCCCCCACCTGAGTCGCCACCTTCGCGTGGAACGACTGTTGAGGAGGAGCCTGATGTACATGATAATTGGCATGTGGACAGAGATGTATGGGATACCGAGAACGAGGAATTCCCAATCCCTGTTCCCAAACGTCGAGCTGTTGGTTCTGATCAGGTAGAGCCGCGTCGTTCTGAACGACAAGGCAGGCCTCCTGTCAGACCAGGTAATACATATGGAGATAACAGGCGTCCAATTTCGATTGAAAGAGAAATAGATCGGACTCACCGACAAGAGCAGCAGAGGCAAAGGCAGCGCGTACGCGCCAATGCCCCTCCAGACGAAATTATTCGTGAGCGAAGAGCAAGGACTAACCATCCTGAATATGTGAGGCAAAGAGTTCGTGCTCAGCGGTACCCGCCACAACCCTTTGATCTGCCTCCATTTCAGCTCCCTCCACGTCCGGAACTGCCGCCTATGCCTGAAAACAATGATCCAACATCTCACGATGTAAATGATATGGACATTGAAAGGCTTGTCGCTGAGGGAGGAGTAAAGTTGATCGATTTCTTGATACAGACGGTACATAATACCGCAGCATAGAAGCAATATGATGAGCAGATTCCCTTGGTCCAGGTAAGAGAGGACTCTATTGGTCTGAGTAGAGGAAAGAGAGCGCATATAGTTGTAAAGGTATAGTGGGGGAGTTAATTTGCACCTGAGAATAAGCACATCCATTTATACATCACCCTACATGGTCACATGATTTTATTTGTATTTATTTGATTGCAATAAACGAAGTCATGTGCTCAGAATTTGAGAGGGACAAAACTGTTCCAATGTACTTAAAATATTAATTAATTAATAACTCCCCCAAAACAAAGGATTACATAATCATACTTTGCATATGATTAGATAAGATACTGGACTATCTACAATTAAATTAGGAAGTGCACAGCCACAGTAGTCCTTGAGTTATGAGCTGATCTTCTGAAAAGTTCAAAACATTGGAACGGTTTTGTCCCTTACTGTATGTGTGTGAGAAGAGAAGTCGTCAAGGAACGTCATTGCCCATTTATATTTATGGTAGCTAATGACAGGCAGTTCCAGCAAGTCTGAGTGACATAGCTCAAAGACTGCGGTGGCTCGCTTGGGGTTAATCGGAAAGGGATTATTATGCATTTTCCCCTTGGCACAGCCGTCGCAAATGCCTTTCCGAGTAGATGGTGCGGGAATCGACGCGATGCCCTCTACGTGCTTTGGAAGCTCGGAGAGCGCGCGATCCGAAGGGTGTCCCATTTGACGATGCCAATTGATGTAATCAAGTTGGCGTAATGTCAACGCGACTGGTTTCTCCTTGCTATTTTGCAAGACATACGTGTGCACCGTATGTATGTTGTTTTTAAACAACCGATGAGGCCAGGCGGACAATACTGCTCGTCCTGATTTATCACGGATGGTGGTTTCTTTAACGGTTGCCTCTAAAACATAGCCATTCCTAAGAATCTGGCCTGAGGACATTAACCATTCTGTGATTTCTTTGATATAAAAGACCGGCACAATACATGAAGTAGCACTCCTGGTCTTTCCCTTATCTACCACATCATGCTGGAAAATCACAGACCCTCGTCCTGTCATTTCGTAGATCCGGTTGCCAGCAGCTTGTATAAGCCCGAAATGGCCCATTTTAACCTCTGCAAAATCAGAAAGGTAACCAGTGACATGGTACGATGCTCCAGAATCAAGGAGCCAATCTGCGTTATTCACACAATGTTTGTTCCCTTCTTCTCTACACTTTTGGCACTGAGACAAATCACAAATGTGATATGTGATGATCTGATTAAGATCCTCGTGCTCTTCATGGAGTTCTGACCTTAACTTGTCTGAATACTCGTGGTTATTCACAGTATATGTAGCATTAATCTTACTTTCCAGCTTAGTTTCACTAGCAGAATAAGCAGAAGGGGAAGCGCCTTGAGCATGCTTCCAGCATACATTGCAGTTTAGAAAGTCTGTACAGCAGTGTCTACGACGAGTCCCTACAGGAGGTGGACGACATGCTACATCTGCATAGGTGCCCCGCTCTCTTCGGTGGCCACCTTGTCGTTCCAACTCAACTTCGGAATCTCCAGGGCATCCCACTCCGCGGCGGACAGACCCTGCGTCTGAATCGTCCCGTTCCATCCGTTGATGGGGCTGTACATCATCTTCTGCATCAGAACAAGAATAATAGTCAGTAGAAGGTACTGATCCGCACCCTCCATCGGAACTGTAGTCAGTGTCCGAGTCATTGTCGTCTAATACCGACTCAAGGACAGACTCGATTTCCTTTGGCGCCTGCTTCTTTTTGAGCGGCTTGGGTTTCTTGATAATCGCCGGCTTGTTGTACACGGGAGCTGGCCATGTGATCTCATCTTCCTCCCTCATGACGGTGGATGGAGTCGACTCGACATCCATTTTGTCAAAACACTTCCACATCTCCTCTGAACTTTCGCCCGATGAAGAAGTTGACTTGAGACGTTCGTCCCACTTCTTCAATGCAGTAACCTTGGCTTTTACCGAAGGTTTGCGATGGAGTTCGGGCTTGGGCGCAGTGATGCGCGACGTGAGCGGAGTGGCATTGCTGCCAGTGGCAGTGGAGTTAGAGGCAACAGGAGGTGTCTTGGCTCGACGCATTGCTTCTACAAGAGAATGAGTGGATGGTGGCAGCATCGTTTGTGCCTGCGACACGAAATCCACATCCTGGATGTAACCAGAAGAGGTGGCGGCGTTGCCTTGTGCACCTCCCTCCTTTCCCTTCCCCTTTCCTTTTCCTTGAGGGTGCCATCAGCGTTTCTTTTCGCCGTTGCCTTCTCCTCCAGATGGCTTTTGCTGCTGCTGCTACTGCTGCTGTTGGGGCTGCTGCTGGGGCTTTTTAGACCCTGAAGGCTGCTGCTTTCCCTGCTGCTGGCGCTGCTGCTGCTACTGCCCACCTCCTTGTCGTGGAGTAAAGCGTGCTCGTTGAGTGTGGGCAGTCTGGTTGGAGGCATAGGTGGCAATTATGCTGCTTCTGGCTTTGTCCCACGTCAGCTCATGAAGTGATGTATTCGAGGTGAGGAGCGTCTGAGCTACATGGCTCAAAGACAGGTGGAGAGAATGGAGGAGGATCATGGTTTCGATCTCCGGGGCAATGCCACTATCCATGGCGTCAAGTTGCCCAAAGATCTGCTGGAGCTCGCTCATCTTGAGCGAGGGGTCACCACCGAGGGGGAGCTCAAACATTATTGCACGAATGAACTCATTATAGACCTGTGCTGGTCCAGGAAGGCCGTATTGGCCCTGCAACTGAGACCAGAGTGCACGAGCGTTCCGGGCAAAATGTTTTAGCATGCTGTTGGGGAGAGTTGCCTCTATCAACCCAAGAGCGTGCATCCGCAGGTTATTGGCCATACCAACACTGCAGCACTCCTCAGCAGTCGCAGGAATTGGGGTTCCTGGTCGTGCAGGACGTGCCGGTGTAGTGCCGGAAGCCGGAACGGCGGGGTGAGCAGGTCCATAAAGCTGCTCATATTGGAGACTCAGACGAGCAATTTACGGCCTTAAACAAGCCGGTCGCCAGTGGTGGAAAGAATTGCATCAATCTATGATTGAGCTGGGATTTACCCGCTGCAAATCCGACTACGCTGTGTATTTTCACAGACATCCAAAGACGAAAGAGCTTGTAGTAGCCATTGTCTACGTTGATGATGTGAATTTCTTGGAAAGAAAGACTCCCCCCTCCTCAAAGAGTTGAAGGGAAAGTTCACCAAAAAGTGGGAATGCAGAGACCATGGTCCCTGTGAAGAATTCCTTGGGATGAAAATCTCGAGGAATCGCTCCAAGCGTCAAATCTTCATCCAACAGGTGAAATACCTGGATAAGATCTTGCAGCGCTCCAGGTTCCGCAGTCTGCCGCAGCTAAAACGCCATTACCAGCTTGGATATCTGAGAGGTATGATGGGCAGAAGATAGACTGAATTGTCTAAAGAATATACGCATACTACATAGGTCTTATATATGTAACAGTTCTGGTCTGTGCGCCATTCTACCTTATACAGGTGAGGTCTTATCTGCCAGTAGCATATACAGAGCATACTGCATACATTGTTCTACTTAATAGACCATGACCAGCAACCTAGAGTGTGGTCTAGTACATTGTCCGTTATCTCTCTTCAAGAGTGAAGTACTCAAGAATCCGTTTCAGCTATAAATAGACTGAACCAACATAGTGGTATGGATCGAGATTCAACATTGTTGAAACCATTGAAGCAGTTACTCTGAAGGTGGTGTCAATAGCTATTAACCTGGGTCAAGCTCTATCATGCTGGTGACTTAAGGAGGAAAGCCAGAGCATAAGTAGGATGACGGGGGTGGTTGTTGGTGGGCGCCTACTGGTGAAATTTTATACTATTCTGTTTTTATTGCCTACACACTTTGTGTCCCTGGTCACTGGGAAGTGTTGAGATCTGGTGTCTGCAAGGCAATGCCCTCTGGCTTCGGCCTCGTGTACAGCAGCCCTCAGTGGGTGCTAACTTAAATTCTGGCTCTTCATTTATCTAATCTTTTAGCATTCTTGTTGTATTTTGAATAATCACATATACGTGAAGCTGTTAATTTCCTGAAAAAAAGACAGGATGTGATAATAGAACTGAGGCCAATAATCCGAGTGCAGTGCAGGGATGGCATGCTTCTGATTGTAGAAGTATGTTTATTCCAGCATCCTACATGTCATTTCCCTCATTCATCTGGCCGGATCCACATTTGTTGCTGGAGGCTACATGATAGACTCTAATGAGAGGGCTGCTGAGGCTGATGATCTGAGTACAGTACAGGGGTGGCGCACAGACCAGGGACATTAGTTATATAAGACCTATGTAGTATGCGTATATTCTTTAGACAATCCAGTCTACTCTTCTTCATCATACCGCTAAGATATCCACTAGCTACAGTCTATAACTACCATCTCAACAAACCCAGTGAGTACGACTCCCCTCCGCCACTAGCGATATGCTATCGTGGTGTACTCGTCTTAACACCTCTCCCCTTCCAACTTGTTGTCTCTGTCTCAGTGTTAACAGTCGACAGACGTGACTGTGCCTGCATCCTGTTTCTTCATTAGAGCAGTTTCCTGTCTTTACACCAGTCAAAACAATCACTGCAGTCCACAGTTCTGTATTTGATGCATTTATATGTCTCCTCTTTCTTATCTGCCAGTTTCACACTGAGTCTGTAAGCATTGAGTGCCAGGCAGCCCTACGACACCAAATACACACACATACACACACAAAAAGAAGTAAAGTGATCATAAGACACAGGATGAATTAAATGTATGTACATCGATATTGAGATGCAGATCTTGAAATCTTTCTTGTGCTGCCTTGCTGAACTCCAGGCAGAAGTCATTGCAAGGTCTGTGGTAGCAGCAATAGTCACCACAAATTTCGTGCCTGTGGTCTGTGCCAAACATAGAATTGTTGACATCAAAGTGGTTGTGCATGCCCATGATGGGAGGAGGAACTTAAGAAGAGATAAGCATAGATTACTGGAGGATTGTTGTCTTGAATGAACATGTAAGACCTTGATTGAATGTGGGGATGTCATTGTGTTTGAGCCCCTTTTTTTAAAATGTAAACAGGAATTATCATTGATTTAAATACGAGTGGCGATTATGCTATGAAACTACGACATATAAGCAGTAGAATAAAGAGTAATGTCAAAGGAAAATACTTGTGTGCAATTTGCCAGTTGCAGTGGTTCACAAAATCTACTATAATTGACTACGAGAATATATGATAGTTGACCATCCGTGATGGGGGTAAAAGCAATAGGAAAGGGATATGAAATTAGGGGGCTAGGTACAGTCAACTCTGTTTTAAGCCATAGCCCTCAGTGCCCATGGTGAGCTATGGGTTAAGAGGGAGTATGGGTTTCTGGAGAAGGCGCTTAATGCCTCAAATAAAATTAATTAAAAATCATAAAATAATCTATGACACAGAGTCCTATCCAATGAGAGAATGAAGTGTAAATCAAGTGGCTTTACAGCTGTAAATATCAAGAAGAGAAGTGTCCTTTAAGTTTTCTACCCGTTCCTTGCAGATGTCGCAACTGGTCTTGGGTAGCAAACCTTCCAATGATCTAGAGTATGGTTGGGAAGTAGTTCCGCAGTAATCCTTGAGGAGCAAAGCTGCTCGAAGCAATTCCGGATGACCCACAACAACACTATCAGGTGATGAGTCATTTGTCTTCTGTATAGATACCTGGCGGTCAATCACCCGGAATCCTTTTTCCAGAGTCTCCGGAAATGTCAGCTTAGGGGGCATGATGGAACACAGTCCAAAAGAAATTTCTGACTTTTTTTGGCTACTCAGCATTACTTTTCCTGACCAAATCTAACTGTGGTGAATGTTGTTGACTCATTTTAGGCTGTAGCTCAACCAAAAGTGGCCGATCAAACTTGACAAATAGGGTTGGATTACTATATTAGGACATGGGTGCTATGGGTTTCCACTGATGAGACCTATGGGTTACTGAGTAGCACAGAGTATGGGTTTATACAGTGACACCCCCGCGAACCAACTTGGTGGATGGAAAAAGCTATGGACTAAGAGAGAGTATGGGTTATTACAGGTATGGGTTATATCAGAGTCGACTGTAGGTACACAAAAGGAACGGCATCAATGATCGCCAACTGATGAGAGTATGGCAAAGGCACCAGGATATTTCCTCAGAGAAATAGCACGACCGGAAGCGACCATCCTGGGCCAGGATAAGTGATGTATCTCGAGGAGAAAACAAGTTGATTACTATGATCCGAGTTAAAAATAGCCCTAAGCGCTCTTTGTTCGGGCTATTTCAATTACTATGAAGTACGGCATTGACACACAACGCGGATGCGCCAGCGACAGGTTCATACCAATAACCGAACGAAGGAGACACTACTCCCGACGCTCAGATGGAATATCCGTGAATATATGCGCCAAAATACTCACCTTCAAAACAATACAACCAATACCAGCGTCAAAGGCGCACTTAATCAACGTCACTGATGTCCACCTCCTTCGCATTCTTTGTGTTCTTCGCTACCGCTTCTGTAACGTCCTCTGTTACATTCTTGACAGCGGTAGCGGCGACTCTCAACCTTTCCAGCACCTCGAGAGACTTTAAAATCAACCTTGCCCAATCGAAACAATCACCGTAATCAACATTTCCGTGTTTTCGGCATTTATACGTCTCCTCCATCCTATCAGCCAGTTCCGCACCAAGGGCGAACACGTTGAGTGGCGGGCAATCCTAAGTCAATGAAAATGGTCCACGCCCTGTCGAAAAATGGAAGATAGGAATCGAGATGATACATACGTCGGCGCGGAGAGATAGAACCCTGAGTTTCTGGCGTGTCGTCCTACCGAGTTCGACCCGGACGTTGTTGCAGAATCTGTAGTCACAGAAACACATGTGGCAGCGTTCACGGCCGTGGTCTGTGCAGAATATGAAGTCGTTCACAAGAATCTCGTTGCCCATACCCATGATGGTAAGTGAGATGAAAGAATAAATGCGTGAAGACGCGGAGCGTGATTTTATAGTTCTTAGCCAGAAGAGGATTTAATTTGACTTGCTCGGATCATGTGGGGTACCATAATGTTCGTCCAATTGCTTTTTGTCACAAAGTGGTCTAAACCAGCGTCAGAGCTATAGAAGTAACAAGAAATCATTAATCATAGCGTACATGAGCGATTATAACGAGGTCAAATTGCTCATCTCGGTCACTCTTTAATGCAAGAGAGCTGGTCCAGTACACGGAAATACGGTACTTAGACAGGACAGAGGGGCCGAGTAGTGACAAAATCCAGGAGACAGAAAACCAAAAACGAACAAGGAAAAATGAGAACTGAGAGAGACAACATCAGTAAGCACGCTGTAGAAAGAGTCGAGATACATAGAGTGTATCCAACAATGATAGATCCTTACCAATTACTCACCAGTATCTCTCCAGCCAAAATAACCCACACTCAGAGTCAAAACAACACACTCAATCAACATCTTCAATATCTATATCCTTCTTCAATTCCTCTACAGCTGGTCGCTGAGTGGCGCCCTCTATTGCATTCTTTGTCACATTCATGGCAGCAGCAGTGGCTTTCCTCCACCATTCCACCATCTCCAGAGATCCAAGTACCACCTTATCCCAGTATGGAGGCTGGAAACTGGCTGGCTGTAAAACAAACAACTGAACATCCACCTACCACTAGCTCTCAAGACGAAGTCCTTGTGTTATTGTCCATATAATTTCCATCAACCCTTTTTGATCCCTGTGCACACACCCCCCTTCCTTGTGTTGGGCCATCCTCTACTTACCTCCAATCTACCACTACTCTCTTTAATTCTGTAGTACTTCAGTTCCATGATATTTCACAGTAGTTTATAATGTGCATGGACTCATTTTCTCAGTATATAAGACCCTGTGGAGATCAGACGGCACCTGACACTGAAAAGTGTCATGTACACATACTCCTCCCACTACTCCACTTTACCGATGACACCTTTCACTTCCGAGAACGATGACCAAGACACCAACCCCGAAAATCCCATTTCCGAGCCCTCCAGAAGTCCAGATCATACATGATTTCCTAATTTGGAAGTCCTGACCACAGAAGCTCCAACCTCCAAACTCTACCTTGCCTGTCCGTACTTTCCATTTCTGACTCTAAAAAACTTATGGACCACTTTTCTATTCACTTATTATACTTTTTCTACATTCCTCATAATTTAGAACCTCATAGAATAAGCTTCCGGCCCATCTTCATCCCTGCTAGTATGTTTTTCTTTGTTCTCTCTCTAAAATTTACATTCTACTCTTTGTAATTTGGGCGCACAGCCTACTATTCTCCTCTATAAAAATCTGTATACTTTGTTGTAGTCAGGTAGCTACGAATTAGCCAAGTTTCGCCTCGAAGTCTCTGTCTCTAGCCTATTTCTCTAATCTATCTCTCTTTCTCTCTTCTCTCTTTCGTCTCGATACTGAATCACCACACAATCATAAACGCCACCTTCCGAACGTTCAGTAATTGCTCTCAGCACCTTTCCGGACCCTTTTTGTATTGTTCCGAGCCTTCGGAACAGAATTATCCATTGTTCCATTGTCTGATCATTTTCATGATCTCCACTCCTACCCACTCTTTCCAACCCAATCCCTTTGGTCAAGAACAATGTCGGACAGATGCCGACATGCTCATGCACCTAGCCATAATCTCCCTCTTCAACCCATGAGCAGTAATAGCACATCATCAAATATACAGGATCCCAATCTCTCTCTGTTTATTGCCTTGTCTCTGAAACCTTGTTATCTCTCAGTCTACTCTTGTGTCCTTGAGCCAGATGAGTTCAGCTCGAGGACTTATCTTCTCGGATTGCAGCACAGATCAGGCTCACTGTTCCAACCTCCCCGTTACGGTCTATCAACAAAGTCTTGTGACCTAGACTGAGCCTCTCCCCTTCCATCTTATTGTCTCTGTCTCAGCATTAACAGTCAACAGACGTGACTGTGCCTGCCTCCTGTTTCTTCATTAGAGCAGTTTCCTGTCTTTACACCAGTCAAAACAATCACTGCAGTCCACAGTTCCATGTTTGATGCATTTATATGTCTCCTCTTTCTTATCTGCCAGTTTTATGCTGAGTCTGTAAGCGTTGAGCACTAGGCAGCCCTACAACACCAAACACACACACATACATACCCAAAAAGAAGTAAAGTGATCATAAGACACAGAATGAATTAAATGTACATACATCAATATTGAGACACAGATCTTGAAATCTTTCTCGTGCCGCCTCGCTGAACTCCAGGCAGAAGTCGTTGCAAGGTCCATGGTAGCAGCAACAGTTGCCACAAATTTCGTGCCTGTGGTCTGTGCTGAACATAGAATTGTTGACATCAAAGTGGTTGCGCATGCCCATGATGGGAGGAGGAACTTAAGAAGAGATAAGTGTAGATTACTGGAGGATTGTTGTCTTGAATGAGCATGTAAGACCTTGATTGAATGTGGGGACATCATTGTGTTTGAGCCCCTTTTTTTAAATGTAAACAGGAATTATCGTTGATTTAAATACAAGTGGTGATTATGCTATGAAACTATGACATATAAGTGGTAGAATAAAGAGTAATGTCGAAGGAAAATACTTGTGTGCAATTTGCCAGTTGCAGTGGTTCACAAAATCTACTATAATTGACTACGAGAATATATGATAGTTGACCATCCGTGATGGGGGTAAAAGCAATAGGAAAGGGATATGAAATTAGGGGGCTAGGTACAATCAACTCTATTTTAAGCCATAGCCCTCAGTGCCCATGGCGAGCTATGGGTTAAGAGGGAGTATGGGTTTCTGGAGAAGGTGCTTAATGCCTCAAATAAAATTAATTAAAAATCATAAAATAATCTATGACACAGAGTCCTATCCAATGAGAGAATGAAATGTAAATCAAGCAGCTTTACAGCTGTAAATATCAAGAAGAGAAGTGTCCTTTAAGTTTTCTACCCGTTCCTTGCAGATGTTGTGACTAGGCTTGGGTAGCAAACCTTCCAATGATCTAGAGTATGGTTGGGAAGTAGTTCCATGGTAATCCTTGAGGAGCAAAGCTGCTCAAAGCAATTCTGGATGAGCCGCAACAACACCATCAGGTGATGAGTCATCTATCTTCTGTATAGATACCTGGCGGTCAATTACCTGGAATCCTTTTTCCAGAGTCTCTGGAAATGTCAGCTTAGGGGGCATGACAGAACACAGTCCAAAAGAAATTTCTGACTTTTTTTGGCTACTCAGTATTACTTTTCCTGACCAAATCTAACTGTGGTGAATGTTGTTGACTCATTTTAGGCTGTAGCTCAACCAAAAGTGGCTGATCAAACTTGACAAATAGGGTTGGATTACTATATTAGGACATGGGTGCTATGGGTTTCCACTGATGAGACCTATGGGTTACTGAGTAGCATAGAGTATGGGTTTATACAGTGACACCCCTGCAAACCAACTTGGTGGATGGAAAAAGCTATGGACTAAGAGAGAGTATGGGTTATTACAGGTATGGGTTATATCAGAGTCAACTGTAGGTACACAAAAGGAACAGCATCAATGATCACCAACTGATGAGAGTATGGCAAAGGCACCAGGATATTTCCTCAGAGAAATAGCATGACCGGATGAAGAGATGAGGCAGCGGTTCAATGAAAATAGGGTGTGACTGCGTCCGTCAGTCACGAGGCTTCAAAACCAGGTCCAGGAAGGGAGAGACAAAGGCTGGAAACACAAGAGAATGAAGGGCAAGAGTGGCAGCGTTGCTGAAGACAAGATTTTGGAATGAGTGTGGAACGAGAGTCAATGAGAGAGCAACTGACAACAGGAGACGGAGCTGAGACAGTTCAGAGTGGGACTTTGAGAGTGAAAAATGGGTATCCAATTACTAGGTGTCAAGCCTCTACTGGCTCGACTGTATTTATACTGTAGACAACTTGTCTGGTGTTCAATTTCTATGGTTATCTACAAATACTGAATCTGTATAGCAAATGAGTTGAGTTAGTATAATGAAGGTTAGGCTAGGGAACTGTGGTAAAATGTTGAAATTTTGAAACACAACAAGTGAATGTGCAACTACGGAGGCAAAGAGTCTGAATTAGAAAAAAAAAAGTCGATAACAAGAAAGATGTGTGGTGAAATTTTATTAAAGTGGGTAGTGGTCTAAAACACGACATATGGCAGGTGAAATGGATGGTTGTGTAGTGAGCGAGGAACAAGCAGATCAGCGACGGATTGATGAATGGTCAGGGTGACAAAATCTTCAGAGGGCAGACTGATTAGTGTGAGATGCTCATTGGGTGCCGTTCTGAAGGCAGCCAATATGCAGTCTCCATACCTACTGGGGAGTTTTAATACTGACCTCCTAGTCAGTCAGGTGTGTAGATGACGAAGCAAGAGCTGTGGATTGAGGTGACGGGATGGAGTGAGGGGTGGCAGTGGTTGATGACAAACCCAAGGGTTGGGGAACTACAGGCAGTTGAATGCCATGTATGACTCAGAGGGTGTTACGACCCATAGGTTCTGAGTGCTGCCCCCAACTATCTATGGGTGGAAGGGTGCACCTTTGGGATACCTTGGTTTCCTGGTCTTTGAGCATAGATAAGCAATGCGAGGAATGTCTGACGTTGACAGATACCAAGTTTGAAGACTTGTTTTCAGGAAGGGGTGGCTCGACATCGTAGGTGTGGTCATTAAGTTGATCAGGGGATGCATCTGTGATCTTCGTGAGAGGTATGGCTTGGAGGTCTTGAGGGTGGTAAGGAACAAGGCAGAAGGCAGCGAAATGGAGCTTGGAAATGGATCCATCAAGTTCAGGGAGGATGTACGATCCTCTGGTTGTTCGTCGCAGCACAATCATAGGGCCGAAATAGCATGGCTTGGTCTTGCTGCCCACATCACTTTCATAGCATGAATTTTGGACAAGAATGAGTGTGCCAGGATCAAAATTGAAGTCGCAGATAGTATTCTCGTACTTCTTGTTGAATTCTCAGATGGATGCATATTATGCTTTGAGGACTAATTCCTTCACATGTGTGAGATCATGGGGCCATTTTTGCAGTTGTATTGCTCGTAGGGTGATGAGGTCAGCAGTAGGGACAGGTTTGGTAAGTGCTAGTGCTAGATATGTGGCTTCAGCAAGGTTGAAAGGGAGGAGGGGTTCGAGGCCATGGGTGATGTAGTAGGGTGAATAGCCTGTGGATTTTTGAATAGAAATGCGTTCTGCCCAAAATACTGAGGGCGTGACAGTTGTCCAGTGACTTTCTTCCCCTTCTGCTGCCTTTATGAGTGCTTTATGAATGTCGAAGTGTCTTCGTTCAACAGGGCCATTTGCATGGGAGTTGTAGGGCGAGATGTGGATATGGTTGATCTTGTATCTTGCTGAGAGGTACTCCACAGCTTGTACAAATGCTGGGCCATTGTCTGTGACGATTTCTTCAATAGCTCCCCATCTGCATAGTATATCTTCAAATATAAAGGTTCTGAGTGAGTGGGCATTTTCAGCTCAGAGCATCCTCCATTCCAGGTATGAGGAGAGTGAACAGCGGATGTGAATGATGTAGTGGTAGCCGTTTGCATGTGGCATGAACATTGTATCAATGTAGGCTTTGCGAAAGAGTGAGAGGGGTGTTGGGACAGTCGGGGGAATGTGGAAGTGGTGTGAGAGGCACATTTGACATTCGTGGCATGTCTTGATGAACCAGCGCACGTCACAGTCAAGATCTGGCCACCAGAAGCATTCTACAAGATGGATACAAGTGGTGAATATGCCCTTATGCCCAAGTTCATTGTGTGCTTGCTGTATAAGCTCATATCTTCTCCCTTCCTCTATCACCAGTTTGTGCTTATTCCTATTATCCTTCTTCCATAGTTTTCCATCTCTAGCAAAGAATCCAGCCACGATCCGCACAAAGTGCTTGAAGGTGTCTTCAGAGATGCCTTGTGGTTGTTTGAGGTCCTCGAGGAATGTGTGGACTTGTTGAAGTTCGAGATTGCGCATTTTGGCCTTTTTGGAGTGCAGGATTGTTGGGGTCAAAGGTAGGGGTATATCGGTGTTCACATTGGTGAGGATCTCAACAGGGGAGGTTGAGGGATTAGTGGTGGTTAGAGGAGGTCATCCGAGTTGCTGTAGAGTGGCTTGTACTGGCCCAATTTCATTGAGGAATTCGATTGCAAACGTATTGCAAGTTTCTGGCCACCAGGTATCGTCCTTGGTGATATAGCTGTGCTACTGTACTGCATGCTGGTTTTGCGCTGAGAGGGTGAAGGCGTTGGCAGAGTCAATCCATTCTTCATAGTTATCATTGACCACTGGGTCTTCTGGTGCTCAAAGGTGTCGCGAGAGTCCATCAGGGCTGTGTTCTTGCCCGAGAATGTGTCAGAGGCGAAAGTTAAAGAGGAGGATGGCTGCAATCCATCAGTTCATTGCAGCATTTGGCTGGATGTTGGGGTTGTTAATCATCCCTTTGATGTACTTCATGTCGACTTCCACAACTAGATCCTTCACTCCTATAATCCAAATCTTGACATCCTTTAGTGCTTGGAATACACCAAATAACTCCAGCTTTGCTTGCGAGTATCGTGATTCACGATCATTGAGTGTGATTGAGCCAAATCTTGAGGGATAGCATTTGTTGTCATTGCCTTGTTGTGAGAGAATGTAGCCGACTGCGATATGGGAGGTGTCGACTGCGAGTGTGACTTTGTTAGGGCTTGAGTAGTTGATAGCTCAGATAGCAGGTGAGTTTTGTGCAAGTGTCTTGAGTTCATCTATAGCAGCTTGGTGTTCCTCCGTGAACTCGAATTCAACCTCTTTCTTCATCAGGTGAACTAACAGCCTTGAGATAGCTGCGAAGTCCTTGATAAACATCCAGATAGTCCCTAATGTCCCAAGGAACCCCCTTATCTCCATAACATTCCTGCATGGTGGCCAGTCAACCACTTTCTGGACTCTGGCAGTATCTGGCAAGTGACCTTCATAAGTACAAAGGTGTCCGACAACGAGAGTGGATGGAGTGCAGAAGTGGGATTTCTTAGCTGAAAAGGTCCCCCCTGCATGTTTGATACGTTGGAGGACTCGGTTGACATTGTTGAGGTGTTCCCATACAAATCTTTGTATGTTGGGGTTTTCAGGGATCACTTCGAAACTGTCCACAGTTTCATAACGAGTTGCAGGTCCCTTGACAGGTACATCATTGACAAAGGGCATGGTGATGTGAGGGATTTCAGGTTGGAGAAGGTGTGTAAGGTCGCCTTGTTGAATTTGCATAGAGTTGGTGTAACCCATCAAGATAGAGGTGAGGCGAAGGGTGCCAACCAGGCATTGGAATGTTGTGAGGTCTCTAGATTCAGGTGCTAGTGAGCGCTGATCAAATCCAACAAATAAGTCAAAAATGGTGTAGCATCCTCATCCTCCAAATGACTTTGCATAGTGTTCCACAGTAGGTGGCAGTCCACTGTCCTTAATCGTGATGGCATTGAGTGGCTGTAAGTCGTGTATGAGCTGTAGTGATTTCCCATCCTTCTTGAGTACACAAAACCATCATGATTGATAGGACGAGTTGGATGGTTCATAAACACCGGCTGCAATCTTCACTTTGATGATTTCAACAACTTGGTGGTAGATTCCGGGTGGTATTGGTATATTCTTGCATACCCAGGGAATGTGTTTGATGGTGGGGATAGTGACAGGGTCAAAATACTCATCTGAGAACTTTCCCTTCTCCTCCTCAGACCATGCAAAGGCAAGTTCTTGCACCTTGATAAGGTGGTGTACAAGCTTTTCCTCCTCGTCCGATAAGAAATTCTCTTTGTTAACCTGTATAGCCTCTTTGTATTCTAGAGTATAGTGTAAGCTTGGTGTGAAGTTGGGAGGATGAGTAGGAAGCTTAGGCATGTTTTCTAATGGGTCACAGGAAATTTGTCGCACAATACGAAAATTTTCGGGAAGGGTGGTTGTGACTGGTCGTATTTGGTTCACAACTTTCTTGTAGGCGAGACTTGAAGCTTCGATATGGTGCACATAGTTTATAATATTAGGGAAGGAAATGTCGTATATTTCTTGAGGTTTGTTGATAGGGGAGAATGATGAGGAAGTGAAAGCGAGCAGAGAGATCATGTAGCAGGATAGTGTGTCGACGGATAAGGAAGGTGGATCATGTGATGTGGAATCTCCTCAACTGATAGCAGCCGAATCATCAATATTTAAAAACCCAAGCTGGACTGAAGGGAGTGGCGGATACATGGTCTGGTTGGTATAGTGAAGGTATCATGGGTATTGGGATCAATGAGTGTGAGGTGTGAGTCGCCATTGGTGTAGTGGTGTGTTCGGGCTTCAGTAAGTGTAAGGAATGGATAGCTGAGTAGCATTTCATATGATGCGTTTTCAACAACTTGGACTTGTAGGTAGAATGTGCTGTGACCAATGCGAGCTGGGAGGTCTCGAAGGAGGCCTAGTGTGGAGTCCTTGGATGAATTAGCAGCTTCCATGACCATAGTTTGAGTGGAAAGGAGAGGGAACGTAAGCTTTTCCCAAATGTCTCTTCTAATCGCCGTAATCTGAGATCCCTTGTCAAGTATAGCATCAACTGTGAGCTTCCCATTGAGCTCTAAGGGTATCATTCGTAGTTCTTCAACTTGGTTGGCTACTATGAGAGAGCCAGGTAGGGATTGCTGGTGGAGAAATGAGGAATGGGGAATGTCAATATCATCAGAATGTGCTTCCTCATAAGCTGAAATGGTAGCTGTGGGTCCAGTGGGTATACGTTGTGTAGTGAGCTGGTCTTTGATGTACTTTCGTGCTTCGGGTGTGGCAGAGTAGAATTCTCAGAGTGTTATTGAAAATGGAGTATCGAGGCTGTGTTGTATGACATTCTGATTAAGGGTAGGATCTTCTATGGGTGTCGAGTAATGATATTGCAGCTGGTTCGAGGTCGGTGGTACAGGCGTGGTATGTTTTGGTGAAGACACAGTTAGGTTGGCCAGAGTTGGGAATTGATCCGTTCATGTTCCAGGGCTTGGCTTCAGCTTGTTTGATGATTGGCTGGTGGCTCTCAGAGCACTTTGAGCCTTGGTAGCACCTTTGTTGCAGTTCTGGATCTCTTCCTTGCATTTAAGTGCCACCATTGTGACTGTATTGAGTATTTGTAGTTCCTGCTCTTCTTGTATAGTGGCATTGAAGTGTGAGGATATGTGGGAGGATATGGGCGGTTGTAGTGTTTGTGAGGGAGTGGGTATGGCTTCAAGGATATTGGTTTGGATGATAGGAGGGGGTGCTGAGTGAGAGCGGTGCCAGTTGTCAATACGTTCCTTGATGTTTTGTCCTGGTGCAATTCATGGGGTAACTAAGGTGCTGTCTGGGAGGCAGATGCGATTGGTGTGATCTTGGATGCATAGGCCTTGTTGGATGTACTTTGAAAGCTCTTGACATGATCACAGGTAGTGGTCCAAGTTTGAGCAGAATTTGCAGTCAGGTGGTGGCAGGCGTTGATACGAGTTATAATTAGGGACTGGTGATGGGCCTTGGGCTGAGTGTCTGAGTTTTCCGGCTAGCTTGTTGAGGAAGGTATCAGATACGAGGAAATGTTCAATGGACAACATGTCAAATGTTTCCCGAGGTGGTTGTGGAGCGGGTGCAGTCAGATATGAGGGTGCTGTGTGAGTTGAAAACGAGGGAAGGGCTAGAGGAGCTCCACCATTGTCGCTGTTGAGTAAGAACCTTGCCACACGTTCAATATCTGTCATTGGCCATGTGTCATTGAGTGGGTGGAGAGGGTCACTGAGGTGGAGTTGAATGTGAACTTGGTTGCAGAAATCTATGTGGAGTCCTGACAGGAATCGCTTGCTCTGTTCTTGTCGTGATATGACTCCTTGAGCCAGTAGCCAGTCAGATTTAGTTATGAATTGGTGGTAGTACTCACTGAATTGGAAGCGGTCTCTCATCGGGATCACAGCTTGGTTCTCAGCTATGATTTCTAGGTCTGTAATTGTGTATCAGTGTTCATCTTTGGCTCCAGGGTAGTATGAGATAATCTTGTTTTTAAACAAATTCCAGTCTCCTTGTGCATTTACAGCTGGTCCTCTCCAAATTTCTTCATCTTGGCTGTCTAGATATCGCAGAGTGTGGGTTATCAGGTCCTGAGGTGCAATGTTGCACTCGCGTCCTAGGATTTCAATCTTGTCAAAAAAATGTTTGAGGGATCAAAGCTGTCCATCAAAACGAGGTGCCGATCGGTCGTAGGGGCTAGGCATGTAGCAGACAGGAGCTGGTAGGGAAGGAGCCTGGTAGTAGTGTCTCAGTGGTGAAGGAGATCAGGCACGTTGAGTTGGGTAGGCATCCCATCGTGCTGGGTTCAGAGAAGGGCAAGCATGGCCACCATGCCACGGTGGTGTTGGAGGACACTGGTGTAATCCGGGTGGAGCTTGTGGTTGCAACAGTCCTGGATGTGCATTGCCCTGGTTGTAGGCTGGTGGTTGTTGCTGTTGTCGTGGAGGTGTTGGAGGACAGGGGTGATCGGGACGTGGTGCTAGTGGTCGGTTGCTGGGTCTAGCTTCATTTTGAGGTGGGGATATGGGTCCTTGGGAAATGACACCAGCATAGACATTACCATCACGAGCAAAGTCGAGTTGAAAGGGTTCCTGTGAGGCCATGGATGATGTAAGCTGGCTCCAGTGCAGGGATATATCAGAATTTGATCCAATATTAAATGGTGCAAATGAAAAGAATTCTTCTACAGTTGTGATTGTATCGTTGGATAAGTTATTCGGGTTATGGAGTGAGAAGGTGACCTCGTGAGTGAGGTTCCATGGAATTCTGGATAATTGTTACAACCTTAGTCTGATAAGACCTCAGGTTGCAGCTTAGGCTAAGTCTTGAGGGCGAGTAAGGGGAGAAGAACCAGGTGGTTAAGTGTACTGAATACAGAGTATGTATGTATGCTTAAATACAGGAGGAACATCCAGTTGAATGGATAAAGATAACTACATGAAACGTCCAATGACTATAGCATAGTAGTTATGAGTCAGAGCTTGGGGATCGCGCAGGCAGGAATAACTGAAACAGGTACATGGTTAGGAAGGAATGCAGACAAGTATGGAGCTGATACGAGAATAGACTAGAGTTTACAACAATACCCCCTGGTTAGGCTTCATGCCTCAGGAAGCTCATCAAAGTCTCCATTTACCATGGCGGCGGCAAGTGCTTTCTTGGTGGATGTGATGAGGAATTCTCCACTGTTTGATTTTGCAAAGAAGACTGGCAAATGGCTGTGGCCGTCTTGATGGATAGGGACTGGGACACCGTTGAAGGGGAACTCGGTGGTGGTGGAGCTCTCCCAGTAGTTCTTGACTATTGATTTCCAGTAACGTTGGTCTTTCTCTTGTCCTGGTAGTACAGTGCAGAACCTTGTGGGAGGAAGAAAAACTGATGCAAGTTATGGTGGGGTAATGGTTTTTATGAAGCATCAGAGGGTATTGACTTCTTCCTTCATGGAGACCGTGACTTCTTCGTCCATGGGGGTATCAGCACAAGATGGCAGGGAGGAATTAACTGTGTCATGCAGCTCGGAGAGTGTGATGTGAATTCTGTTAACCAGGGTGTTGATGTCGGGGTCTTCATTTGTTTTGTCTCTTCCAAGCAGCTTCATGGCTACGTCTGCAAGTTCGAGGAAGATATTGGCGATGTTGAGATGATTGAAGACTTCGAGGCCTAAGTCAATTCAGCTTTGAAGTCCTTGGACCTGATCCCATTCACTGGGGATAAGGGTAGACTAGTCTAGGGCTCGGAAGATGGCGGGGATGTGCTGGTTGGTGGAGGAAGATGTGTTGGCGAACCCTGCATACATGTTGGTGAAGGTGATGCATGTAGTAGCAAGGGTGATGTGTCAGTTTACAACTAATCGTCGGTTTTGGGTGGAGATGTTCTCAATTTCATTGTTGGTTGCTTTATCAACATCCTTGAGCAGGGCTTCAAGGAGGCCTTGTGCTGGGGACAGTGTCTTTGCAAGGTTATAGTGGGTTCCTTGGAGAGCAGGTGCTCGGCTGTTGCCTGGTTCGGAGAATGGGAGGGAGGAGATTCTGGTAGGAGTGGGGTGGACGAGGGAGTCAATAGTGATGCAGTTAGGTTGGGAGGCAGGCATGTCTGTTTAGTTTCTTTGTTTGGGTTGCTTGTTTGATGCTTTTTTGTGTTTTCTGCCCCCTCTTTTATGGGTATCCTCCAGATGCCTTTCTTGGTAGTCTCTTATGGCATCTTTCACATTTTCCAAGTTAGACTCTGCTGTCCATGTATCTTCTTCATTGCTATACCCCTTCCAGTGGACTAGGAATTGATATCCCCTTCCTCATTTTCGTCGTCCACGGATCTCCTCTACTTTATACTCTTCCTCATTGTTGATGATCACTGGGTCAGGTGCTGATGGTTGTTTTTGACTCGGGAACTCCACCTAGTGTGCTGGTGTCAGGAGCTGTTTGTTGAATACATCATGGATGGCCCATCCATCCGGTAGTGCCAGCCAATATGCTGCTTCTCCTATTTTTTCCTTAATAAGGAAAGGCCCATACCATTTTTGGCCTAGCTTCTTTGATGATTGATTGGTATGGATATTGGTGTTCTCTAACCATACTTTATCTCCTGTTTGATATGTGTTGGTGTGGGTTCTACTGCAGTTGTGTTGTTGTTTCATCTTTTCTTGGTATGTCCATAGTGCTGCTGAGGCATTGTCTCGGGTGGCCTGTAGTTGTTCCAGGAATGCTGTGGCAATGGGATTGTTCATTGTCAGCTCGTTCTTGCCTTTCCACAGATTCCTTCCATAGTTTAGGAAGAATGGTGTTTCCTGTGTTCCCCCATATTGCTTGTCATTGTACTGAAATTCCACAATGGGGAGCCATTCCGCCCAGTCATCCTGGTCATAGTTGCAGTACAGGTGGATGTAGGTTTCCACTTCCCTATTGATGCGTTCAGTTTGTCCATCCATTTGTGGATGGTATGCTGTTGATAGATTTTGTTCAATGCCAAGTCCCTTGAATAACTCCTTGGTGAATTCTGATGCGAATTGAGGTCCTCGGTCACTAAGTACTTTCCTCAGTAATCCATGTAGCTTCCATATTTCGTCTTGATATATCCTTGTGATGTCTTTGGATGACGCATCCATGGTTGTCGCTGAGAGTCATATTATTTTTGTGAAGCAGTCCACAATGATTAGTATTGCGTCTTTTCTGTTAGACTCCGGCAGCAGTCTGATCATGTCGACACTGATTTCTTCCCAAGGTCTGTTTGGTATTGGGAGGGGATGTAGTGGCAATTTGAGCGGCTTCATTCTTGACTTGTTTTTTTGGCAGGCTTGGCATCCTCGGATATATCTTTTTATATTCTTTCGTATCGATGGCCACCAGTAGTCTCGGCTGATCAGTTCTGTCATCCTGTGTTGTCCTGGGTGTCCTGCATCTGGGGTGTCATGGTACTGTATTAGGATTTCTTCTCGTAGTTTCTAGTCGGGCGGGATATATGCACTATTCTGTTTGTAGATCACTCCACCATCTTCAGTGAGCTGTGATCCTTGTTTCTGTAACTCAGTTAGGACCATTGTTTCTCATCGGGTTCAGCCTCAGATTCATTCCAGGAAGTTTGGTTTGATGAACAATTCTGTCCATAAGAGTATTGTGCTGTCTGTGCCTTCCGTCTGTAGCCAGCTTTCTCGAATCATAGTGACTAGTTTATCTTCTTGTCCTCCTGGCATTTGGTGAATTCAGGATAACAGATCAGCTTTCATGTTTGTTTTTCCCGGTACATGTCGTAGCATGAAGTTGTAGTCTTGCAGCCATAGGTACCACTGTGCTTGTCATCCGTTTAGTTTCTGTGGTTCTCGATAATACTTGAGATTTTCATGGTCAGTCCAGATTTCGAATTGTTCCTCGGCATCCAGGAGGTAATGTCTCCATTCCTTCAGGGTGTGAACAATGGCTAGTAATTCTTTGTTGTATATTTCGTAGTTTCATTCTGCCGGTGACAGCGTCCGTGATGTGAAAGCAATTGGATGCCATTTGTCTCCTTGTAATTGTGAAAGGACTCCTCCTAATGCATAGTCCAATGTGTCAACTTCTACTTTGAATTGGCTGTGTCTTTGTGGTAATGTTAGGACAAGTTCTTCAGTGATACATTTCTTGAGTCGGTTGAATGAGTCTTGGTGCTCTTCTGTCCATTCCCATGTGGTTGCTCCTTTGAGTTTGTTCAAGGGCCCCACAATTGTGCTGAAGTTTTTGGTGAAATGTCGATAGTAGTTTGCAAAGCCCAGGAACCTTTCCACCCCTTTGGTGTTCCTGGGTTCAGGCCATTTCCACACCATTTTTACTTTGTCTTCCTCCATTTCGATTCGTCCATGTCCTACCTGAACTCCTAGCATTGGGATTTCTTCTGCATCGAAGATGCACTTGGTTCACTTGAAGCATAAGTTGTACTGGACTGCTCATTCCAGAAATTGTATTGTCCATTCCTTTAGTTGCTCTTTGGTGTCTCCTGGGATGGCAAAGTCATCCATATACAGTAAGGGACAAAACCGTTCCAATGTTTTGAACTTTTCAGAAGATCAGCTCATAACTCAAGGACTACTGTGGCTGTGCACTTCCTAATTTAATTGTAGATAGTCCAGTATCTTATCTAATCATATGCAAAGTATGATTATGTAATCCTTTGTTTTGGGGGAGTTATTAATTAATTAATATTTTAAGTACATTGGAACAGTTTTGTCCCTCTCAAATTCTGAGCACATGACTTCGTTTATTGCAATCAAATAAATACAAATAAAATCATGTGACCATGTAGGGTGATGTATAAATGGATGTGCTTATTCTCAGGTGCAAATTAACTCCCCCACTATACCTTTACAACTATATGCGCTCTCTTTCCTCTACTCAGACCAATAGAGTCCTCTCTTACCTGGACCAAGGGAAATCTGCTCATCATATTGCTTCTATTACTGGTCTGGGAGTCAGTACTATTTCTAGGATTCGCTCCAAACATAGATCAACACTTTCCAAATCTGTTGGTGGCCGCCCATCTAAACTTTCTCCCTCTGATATCCACTATTCTGTTCGCCTCATCACCTCTCGCAAGGCTGACAATGCCTCCCAAGTCACCAAATCACTTCAAAATGTTATTGCCCAGCCTGTATCCACCAAAACAGTGCGCAGGGCACTCAGAGGAGCTGGAATGAAGGCTGTAGTCAAGCGGAAACGACCTAAACTTACTGCTGTCCATAGGAGGAAAAGGTTGGAGTGGGCAGAAGCACATGTTAACTGGACCCTGGAGGACTGGAAGAGGGTTATTTGGACAGATGAGTCCAAAATCAATCGGTTTGGATCAGATGGAAGGGTTTGGGTATGGAAAAAGGCAGGAGAGGGGCTGAATGATAGATTGGTTGAGGGAACAGTCAAGTTTGGTGGAGGAAATGTGATGATCTGGGGTTGTATGCTGTGGGATGGAGTGGGGTTTGCCACTAAAATTGAAGGGAAGATGGATGCTGACCTTTATGTTCAAATTTTGGGGGATGAACTAAAGAGGAGCATCAGGTGGTATGGGAAGAATGAGGAGGATATGGTCTTCCAACAGGACAATGACCCCAAACACAAGAGCAAAAAGGCTACAAACTGGCTAGATGAGTCTGAATTGGAGGTTATGGTATGGCCCCCACAGTCTCCAGACCTTAATCCCATTGAACATCTCTGGACTCACCTCAAGAATAAGCTGGGAGAGTATGATACTCCTCCTGATAGCATGAATACCCTATGGGAGAGGATACAAAAGGAGTGGGATGACATAGAACCAGAAGTGTGTCAGAATCTGATAGAGAGTATGCCTAGGAGGGTCCAGGCAGTTTTACAGGCCAAGGGAGCTTATACCAGGTACTAGAATACCCATTTTGTATATAAATTTCAAGAGGGACAAAACTGTTCCAATGCACTTAAAATATTAATTAATTAATAACTCCCCTAAAACAAAGGATTACATAATCATACTTTGCATATGATTAGATAAGATACTGGACTATCTACAATTAAATTAGGAAGTGCACAGCCACAGTAGTCCTTGAGATATGAGCTGATCTTCTGAGAAGTTCAAAACATTGGAACGGTTTTGTCCCTTACTGTAGTTTATAATGTCTCCGTTTTGTAAGAGGTTGCAGAAGATGCTTGTCATTATCCTGGAGAATGTTCCTGGTGAGTTGCTGAGGCCAAAATACATGACTGTTGGTTCAAAGAGTCCTTTATTAGTGAGGAAGGCGGCCTTCCATTCGTCTCCTTCTTTGATCCTGACATTGTTGTATCCCCAAATGATGTCCAACTTATTGAAGTATTTTGCTTTTCCAAGCTTGTCAATTACTTCACTGATTCTTGGTAAGGGTGTTTTATCTTTGACTACCATGTTGTTTAGTCATCTGTAGTCTTGGATTAGCCTTTTGGATCTGTCTTTCTTTGGGATGAAGAATGTCAGTGCTGCATATGGGGATTTCGATGGCTGTATTCGTCCTGATTCTAGGTTTTCCTTGATGAATGACTTGAGTTTGTCCTGTTCTTTAACTGTCATGTTATATGTTCCTGCACTTATTTCTTTTGGGGCATCTTCTGTCAAGACTATCTCGTGGTCCCATTCGGTTCGCTCTGGGAGTTTATTGAATGTCATTTTGTTGAATAAGTGTGTGAACGGTTGTATGTAGTCTGGTAGGTCTTCCAGTTTGGTCAGGTCTGGTTTGTCTTCTTCCTTCCATAGGTCTTCCGTAGTGACTATGCTTCATATTTTTTCAGTGATAGGAATGTTCTGATGGGGGAATTGGCAGCCTGGAGGGCATCGGGTGAACTTGATTTCTCCATTGTTCCAATCTACCTCTGGGTTGTGTTTGACTAGCCAATCATGTCCTAGGAAGATTTCTGCTCTGTCTTGTAGCTGTACGACTGAGGCCTCAATTTGTTCTTTATGTCCCTGGATGTCAATGTTGATCATGGCAGTCTCTGTTACCCTTCCACCTTGGTTAGGTATTCCGTCCGCATTGAGTACCAAAATTTGCTGTTCCAATTTCCAGGTCGGGAGCCTTTCTTCGTCTACTAGTTTTTTACTGATGCTGCTGGTTGTGCACCCTGAGTCTACGATAGTATTGACTGCTATCTCCTTCCTGGCCATTTGTATTTTCCCTTTTAGATTTAGTTCGCGCTTTCTTCTCTGAGGAATCGTGTAGAATTTGTCTGATATCTTAGATACAAGCTTTTTGACTCTCGAGGTAGTACCTACTTGGAGTCTTTGGAAAAATCCTTCCCTTCTTCATTGGTAGCCTCCTCTACTCCTCGGACTTGGATCTTCTTGGGTGCAGTGCAGGCTTTGGCTATGTGCCCCTTTTTTCCGCAGTTGTAGCATATTAACCCCTTGGGCTTTTTGCAATCCTTGGCAATGTGGCCAAAAATGCCACAGTTGTAGCACTTTGGTTCTCCTTTGTCATTAAAGACGTGATGCCTGCTTCCTATCTCCATGGGTTCACCCATTCCTCCATAGGTGGTGCCAGTGTTTGTCTTCCTGTCTCCTTGGTATTCAGATACTTCGTATCCTTGTCCAACAGATAATATGGCTTCTTTCCATTCCACATATATGTCTGGTCTGGCTGAAGGTGGATAGCCTGTGATCGTATGTATGATATCTTGTCAGGCGTTCTTCCTAAGTAGGAACATAGCATGCTTGCTATTGGTCTTGGCTTTGCTTTTCAACACCTCGAATTCGATTAGGTAGTCAGTGGTGTTTTGGTTTCCTTGTTTGAATTTTTTGATCTGCCATTCTGCTTTGCTGTTTGAGGCGTCATCTGAGAAGGTCCTTCTAAATTCTTTAGAGAAGACCTTCCAGTCTACCGAATCCTCAGACTCTAGAATGGCTGGTGCTCTCATGGCTGCATATGCTCCTGCAGTTCCTCCTCGCAGTCTGGCTAGAACTGCTATGGCTTTATCATCTGCCGAGACTATCTTATTGAATTTCATGAAGAGCGTCATTGCTCTCCACTAGTCATCAAACTTGGTGCAGGTGCCATCGAAAAATCCCGGGTCTGGCACTAGGCCTTTCCCACTAGGCATTGTTGTGGATACTACTGTGTTGTCAGTCATGTTGGAGTCAGTTTCTGATTCTGTTTCATCCAAGCTTGATTCGTCTGATTTCTCCTGATGGGCTATCTCTTCCTCTGCTAGGTCGAGTTCATTTAGAAGTTCTGATAATGCTTCTTCTTCTGCTGGGTTTACTCCAGGTTCATCGTGTGTTTCTTCAGGTACTTCAGGGTTCTCTGTTTCTTCTTCATCTGATGTTTCGGATTCATCGTCAGTGACTTCGAGATTTGGTTCTCTGTACTCGTCTGGGTTCGAGCTCATATACTAGCTCCTGGGTTGCTCCTGTTCAGGCCTGTTTTCAGCCTACTCCTTGCAAGGTGAGGTGGGGATGCTTAACCAAATGTTATGACCTTAGTCTGGTAAGACCTCAGGTTGCAGCTTAGGCTAAGTCTTGAGGGTGAGTAAGGGGAGAAGAACCAGGTGATTAAGCATACTGAATACAGAGTATGTATGTATGCTTAAATACAGGAGGAACATCCAGTTGATTGGATGGAGATAACTACATGAAATGTCCGATGACTATGGCATAGTAGTTATGAGTCAGAGCTCAGGGATTGTGCAGGCAGGAATAACTGAAACAGGTACATGGTTAGGAAGGAATGCAGACAAGTACGGAGCTAATACAAGAATAGACTAGAGTTTACAACAATAATAAGTGGTTTGAAGCCCCTCACGGTGGGCTCCAGTTGAAGAGATGAGGTGGTGGTTCAATGAAAATAGGGTGTGACTGTGTCCATCAGTCACGAGGCTTCAAAACCAGGTCCAGGAAGGGAGAGACAGAGGCCGGGAACACAAGAGAATGAGGGGCGAGAGTGGCAGCATCACTGAAGACAAGATTTTGGAATGAGTGTGGAACGAGAGTCAACGAGAGAGCAACCGACAATGGGAGACGGAGCTGAGACAGTTCAGAGCGGGACTTTGAGAGTGAAAAATGGGTATCCAATTACTAGGTGTCGAGCCTCTACTGGCTCGACTGTATTTATACTGTAGACAACTTGTCTGGTGTTCAATTTCTACGGTTATCTACAAATACTGAATCTGTATAGCAAATGAGTTGAGTTAGTATAATGAAGGTTAGGCTAGGGAACTGTGGTAAAATGTTGAAATTTTGAAACACAACAAGTGAATGTGCAACTACGGAGGCGAAGAGTCTGAATTAGAAAAAAAAATGTCGATAACGAGAAAGATGTGCAGTGAAATTTTATTAAAGTGGGTAGTGGTCTAAAACACGACGTATGGCAGGTGAAATGGACGGTTGTGTAGTGAGCGAGGAACGAGCGGATCGGCGACGGATTGATGAATGGTCGGGGTGACGAAATCTTCGGAGGGCGGACTGATTAGTGTGAGATGCTCGTTGGGTGCCGTTCCGAAGGCAGCCGACGTGCAGTCTCCACACGGAAGCGACCATCCTGGGCCAGGATAAGTGATGTATCTCGAGGAGAAAACAAGTTGATTACTATGATCCGAGTTAAAAATAGCCCTAAGCGCTCTTTGTTCGGGCTATTTCAATTACTATGAAGTACGGCATTGACACACAACGCGGATGCGCCAGCGACAGGTTCATACCAATAACCGAACGAAGGAGACACTACTCCCGACGCTCAGATGGAATATCCGTGAATATATGCGCCAAAATACTCACCTTCAAAACAATACAACCAATACCAACGTCAAAGGCGCACTTAATCAACGTCACTGATGTCCACCTCCTTCGCATTGTTTGTGTTCTTCGCTACCGCTTCTGTAACGTCCTCTGTTACATTCTTGACAGCGGTAGCGGCGACTCTCAACCTTTCCAGCACCTCGAGAGACTTTAAAATCAACCTTGCCCAATCGAAACAATCACCGTAATCAACATTTCCGTGTTTTCGGCATTTATACGTCTCCTCCATCCTATCAGCCAGTTCCGCACCAAGGGCGAACACGTTGAGTGGCGGGCAATCCTAAGTCAATGAAAATGGTCCACGCCCTGTCGAAAAATGGAAGATAGGAATCGAGATGATACATACGTCGGCGCGGAGAGATAGAGCCCTGAGTTTCTGGCGTCCTACCGAGTTCGACCCGGACGTTGTTGCAGAATCTGTAGTCACAGAAACACATGTGGCAGCGTCCACGGCTGTGGTCTGTGCAGAATATGAAGTCGTTCACAAGAATCTCGTTGCCCATACCCATGATGGTAAGTGAGACGAAAGAATAAATGCGTGAAGACGCGGAGCGCGATTATATAGTTCTTAGCCAGAAGAGGATTTAATTTGACTTGCTCGGATCATGTGGGGTACCATAGTGTTCGTCCAATTGCTTTTTGTCACAAAGTGGTCTAAACCAGCGTCAGAGCTATAGAAGTAACAAGAAATCATTAATCATAGCGTACATGAGCGATTATAACGAGGTCAAATTGCTCATCTCGGTCACTCTTTAATGCAAGAGAGCTGGTCCAGTACACGGAAATACGGTACTTAGACAGGACAGAGGGGCCGAGTAGTGCCAAAAACGGGAATTCCGGGTATTCTGAAACTATGGTACACGGGAACGGCACATATATGGACCAATAAGGTACCCACCGAGGAGACCTGACTGTTGCGACTACAGCCCTTGACAGGTATACTCCAGCTAACTCCAGAGTGAGTCATACCAGCGCTGTATTCGACCCCAACCCAACAAAGGCGGCTTCAACCAACATCTTTGATATGTCCCCTCCTCCGCACTTCCTCCTTCTTACATGCAACAAATCTTATGTCGTACGTTCTCCCAAGAACTCCAAAGCTACGCAAGATGCTTTGGTTCATGTTGGCTGAACTGGACTTTTTACGCCGCGATAGATCATGAATACGATGCGGTTTCGGGCCGCTGATACAACGAATGCACGGAATTCGTGAGAAGGTAGTTTGTTCCATTTATTGAAAAATGGAGAGATTGCCCACCGCAACCGTTGTTGGGCGAGGGTATTACCGAAAAATAAGTAGACCTATATACAAGATGTTTCCTCGATTAAAATTTTCTACATTAAATTCACGAGAAGAAAGTCAAACAGACTGGAGAAACACGTCAAGTTCTAAGGAGAATGATGATTAAGTCCATAGGGGAGAAGAAAAGTCTGCCCGTTTCCTCGAATGAGAACAGGAGAGACGAAAGTAGGGTGACGCCAGGCATCGGGGCGTCCGTTGATTCGTTTAAGTACCGTAGGTGCTCATGTTGATGTCCCCCCCTGCTCGGAAAACCTCGAGTTATTTCCTTATGAGGAGCGATGATTGACTGAATGCCTACCTATACGAGTTCGTCCACCTGGAGAAAGTACACCGATCATACCAGAGTTTCTGGCTGTGTGTTGCACCTCTTGAGTTTCGGTTGAGACAAAATTGAACTACCACATACTGATTTTGGTGCGATTATCCCTCCAGTGATGGTCCGGGAGTGCGGGTCCGGAGGCCCGGGGAAGCGGGGCAGTCCTGGAACGTTGAGGGGCGGGGTTGGGGTTGGGACGTTGGAGGGGTGCGGGGGGTTCGGGAGAAGGCGGTTGGCGGGTTTGATGTTGTCCGTTTGTGTTGAGTGGAGTATTGGTGAGGTAAATGCCTCCCGCTGTTACAAGACCTATTAGCCCTTTCCCCACTGGGAGAGGCAAGGTAGCAAGTGCTTACCAACTTCAGTATCACCACCCGGCGCAAAAACGCCTATCATACCGTCATTTTCACCTGTAATACGTCTGGGTGAGTGCGGTCCCAGGACTTCAAGTTGCGAGATTGGCACAAACCGAGATCGGTGCCATTATTCACCGCGGGGTGTTCGGAACCATCTTCTGCTTCTTGTGATCCCTGAGACCGGGATGGGGTTCTGGCTTTGCCGTCGAGCAAAGCAGCGACTTGCTGTCGCAGCTCGATATTGGACTTCAGCTAAAGGGAAAGACGTTAACGTATTTATGGCACGGATGCAAACTTCACTTACATTAAACATATCGAGGGCTTTTCGGAGGCGTCCCTGACATTGCTCGATGGCCCGCTTGTAGAGGAAGTGTTTCCATGTTCTCTTTACTAGAGACTGCTTCTTTCCATACTTTTTAACACACTTCTCGATGAACTTCATGTCCCTATCGCAGCTTTGGGCGAAAAGTGAAAAATGAGGGGAAAACAACCTACTCCTGCAACCGAGCTGCGTCCTCTTGTAGATGGGGGGGCTCAGGACCATTCTTTGTGTCCGCCCTCTCAGCCAGTGTCGCCATGATTAAGTAACAACTCTCTAATAAGTCACTAAAGTCTTCCTTGTTCTTCTCCGCAGCCTGAATCATGTGATAAGCATTCAAGATCGGAACACATAAACAACATCCACCTCACCTGGACGTCTTGGGAAAGCAAAAGAGCAGTTGTTGCAGCCAGGCCAAGACCAGGGACCAGTGATGCTGCACCCAGAAGTATCCGGAAGAGGCGTTCACCAATCAGACCGACGATGTAGATCTTCGATGCTGTTAAAACTAATGAAGCTGTAACCGTTAAGGCAGGGTTAATAACTGCGAACCTGGGGAGAGCTCCATCGTGTTGGTGATTTAAGGAGAAAAGCCAGAGAATGAATAGGAAGAGGGGGGTGTTTATTGACGGGTGCCCACTGGTGGAATTTTATACTGTTCTGTTTTTGTTTCCTAGACTCTTTGCGCTCCTGGCCAGCCGGAAGTATCAAGATGCGAACACTGCAAGGCAGTGCCTTCTGGCTTTGTGCCTCAAGGCCTCATGTACAAGAGCGCTCAGTGGGCGCTAACTCGAGTTCTGATCCCTCATTCATCCAATATTTCAATGTTCTCTTTGTATGTTGAATACTAGCCGGGTTGAAATCAAGTTGAAGAACGCCAGATCCGGGTTAGCTCGGTCAGCTCCCTCAGTAACGACCAATTTCTGCTCAGAGATTGCGTGTTCGAAGAGCCGCTGCCATATGTTCTTCCAACGGGATGTCATGTACATGAAGCTTCCTGCGTTACAAAAACAAAAGACACAGCATGTGACGATACAGCTGAGGCTGACAGTTCGCTTTGTGTTGTCTTCTTCCCACGGTTCAAACAAGACGCGTTTTGGGGATTTAGAGCGACCACCATTGTGAGTGCGGTGCAGAGGTGGCGTGCTTCTGATTGCGGAAGTTTGTCCCGTTCGAGCATCCTAGATGTCATTTCCCTCGCGTTCATGGGCATTTGTTCCTCGAGGTCGGACAAGTTTGGATGCCAAGGAGGGCGCCGCGATTGTCAAGGCTATGACAAAGGCAATGTACCCTTGCTCCTATTCCGTGTTGTGAACAAGGCTGTTCTGTGCTGTTTGTTGAACAAATTACGGCTGTAGGAACGTGTTTCCATGCAGCTTCTGATGTTATCGCCCTGCCAAAATTATTTTGATGAGGCGGCTGGTACAGCGGGTCTCAGCGCTCCCTCATTGTCGGTTTTCTTTCCAGTGTGCATCGCCTGGTTTGGGGCCCTTGTCGTAATGTCCAGTATAAAATCTGTTTGGTGTAATTCACCCCTCCCCATCGTACAATCCTTCCTTGGCCGCTTCTTATTACTTAAATCGCCTGCCCCTAGCTCCCATTTCATTTCCCGAAAACCATAACCCATGTCATTCTTTTACGGGGCAAACGATTTCGAGATCAATGGAGGAAGTTTCCAGAGCAACTCAACCACAAACAAGACGGATAACCGCACCACCATTAGTGTGTTTCAATTTCACATCTTCTGTTGGGGAACGCTGATCAAAGGCACGACATAGCTACTCCCAAAGGTGGTGTAAGTATGTTAGGGGTCGTCGCGCCGGGCGGACGGACCGAGATTGGTACGTATCTGATCATTGTCACTGCTCACAAGGCCTCAACTCACGGTTCTCTGAGCAGCAGGAGACGTGAATTTAAGCCGCGGACAGCTGCCTGCTGGACAGCAACATTCCCGCCTCCCGTCGCTCCCTAACAACCACAACGTCCTCCCACTGGGTCATGGAGAGGCGGACAGCCGTAACACGATGGGTATGTAATACTAGTTCAACGTGTTGTGATCGAAGTTCATTGAAGCGAGACGTAGGCGCTAATGGGGCTGGCACACAAAATGTAAACCAAGAACGTGACCAAATGTTGCTCGCACTCGCAACCGCAATCCTACAGCTACAAGGCCCTGCATATGCAATATTGCAAGCTCTGGGGGGACAAAGCGCGGATCAGATCCCTATCTCTGTGCAACCCCCACCCTCAGTCACACCGCCTCTCCCAAATACGGCAGTGGCGGCTATTGCTTCAACCATAGCGAGTCTCCCGGCGACACCCACACAACTTTCGACCCCTTTGCCGACTCCGCCCATTGCTAGATCTGCAACTCCTTCCCCCACCCCATCAATCGGTACGAGAATCAGGTCATCAGGAAGTACGACATCCATTCCACAGAGTGAGAAACGAAAATCACCACTTAGGAAATTTTTCGGGAAGAAGAGTGAAGACGCACATTAGAACAGTTTCGTATTGGTGATTGTTTTTTATCGACCTTTGTTGTTTAATACACCACGTAGTAGTACATCTCACTAATATTCTTGTGCCAAATGGGGATCCATTGTTGTAAGGAAGATTGAGGATTTAGCGCGTTCACTGAACTAGATCAGTGCCGAAGCATCATTAATCAACGTCGCGAGGTCCCACTTGCATTTCATCCTTATCTGCCGTCTCCTCGGGACCCTGTGTCACATATGCAACACCATTCAACCGTTCAAAGATTCTGAAATTTTAAATACCAATTTCATCCGGTCGAATTAATCATCACGATGGACAGTGGGAATGAATGTCTGAAGTTGTAGAATCCACGACCATTCAAGTTCTGAAATTTTATACCAGGACACTCTGGGTTATTTGAACCACGACGACGCTTAGACAGGTAGCACTATATCTCGTGGCTCCACCAGTTATTTCCGTCGGCCCAGATGGTTCAGTTGAATCTCCCAAAAGGCAAGTCGGTGGGTGGTTCGGAAAGAGTGGGATGCCGAATGGGCGCCATAGTTTCCAACAGTAGGAAAAATCTCTGTAGTTTGGGAGATTCATGGTTTCGTGCCCCATAGTCCAGTGGTCTCGCCTATACCAGAAACCTTTTGTAGGACTACTTTGGCTTGAATGGAAACCACTCACGGGATTTCGGTCAAGATGGCGGTTCGCCTGATCGCAAGGTCAGTTTTGTCGCTTTTGCGTATCTTTCGCGTTTCCGAAAGCAAAGGTTTAATTTAACCCAGATAAACGAGTGGTCATAGCCAATGTTAATGAAGGCATGTGCTCGACGAGTGTTCGGTTATCTGAGAGAAGAACTGTGATGTAATTTCCAAATGTACAATGCCTGCGTACAGAGAAGGGTACAATGGATCTCGTTCAAGGGCTTAGCGGATCACACCAACGGCGTTTGTTGAGAATGAATCCTTCAAGGGATTCGATTTTATTTATCCCAAAACAAGTGATGGATGGTCGAGTCCCCCAGTTAAACAATTTAGTGGCAGGAATAATAACGACCTCTCGTAAGGCGAACGCTTAAATTCAAATGCCCAGACCCTCCTTACTCAATACCCTTAACATCGTGTACTTTCTGCTCCTCCTCACCCACCGTTGCCGTTACTTCCTTGGTGCCTTTCTCCCTATCCATTGTGGCATTCAACCCTTCCACAACCGCCATAGATTTGACTATCAGCCTCGCCCAGTTAAAACAGACCTCGCAGTCGATGGTTCCGTGCTTCTTGCATTTATACGACCACTCCGTTTTATTAGCCAATCGCGCACCGAAAGCGTATGCATTAAGCGGTGGTTGATGAAGAGGGGGGCAACGGCTAGATACGCGAGCACGTCGGCGTCCGTCCGATGTTGTTCTTGACCGAAGGGATTGTGTTGGAAAGAGAGGGTAGGAGTGGAGATCATGAAAATGATGAGGCAACGGAACGGAGGATAATTTTGTTCCGAAGGCTCGGAACCATGAGAGAAGGGTCCAGAAAGGTGTCGAGGGCGATAACCGAACGCTCAGAAGGCGGTGTTTACGATTGTGTGGCGATTTGGGCGTCGAGACGAGAGAAATAAGAAAGAGAGTAAGAAATAGATTAGAGAAATAGCTAGAGACAGAGACTTCGGGGAAAAACTTGGCTAATTCGTAGCTACCTGACTACAACAAAGTATACAGGTTTTTATAGAGGAAAACGGTGGGCTGTGCGCCCGAATTACAAAGAGTAGAATGTAAATTTTAAGGAGAGAACAAAGGAAAACATACTGAGCAGGGATGAAAATGGGCCGGAAACTCATTCTATGAGGTTCTAAATTATGAGGAATGTAGAAAAAGCATAATAAGTGAATAGGAAAGCGGTCCGTAGGATTTTAGAGTCGGAAATGAGAAGTACGGGCAGGCGAGGTGGAGTTCAGAGGTTGGAGCTTCCATGGTCGGGACTTCCGAATTAGGAAATCGTGCATGATTTGGATGGCTCGGAAATGGGATTTTCGGGGTCGGTGTCTTGGTCATCGTTCTCGGAAGTGACCGGCGTCGTCGGTGAAGTGGAGTGGGGGTAGGAGGACGCGTACATGACACTTTTCAGTGTCAGGTGCCGTCCAATCTCCACATTGATCCTGTTGGAAATTCAACCCAATTATGCGGGAACGGGGGGGTAAAGGGAAGCGCAACGCACGTCAAAGTCAAGGAATATCTCGAGTTCCTGAATTGTCGCCTCGTCGAGGTCGACCTGATTGTTATTACAAGCTCTGTAATCGCAAAAACAAGAGGGACGGAATTCCTGGCCATGGTCTACGCAGAACATAAAATTGTTCACGATAAAGCAGTCGATCGCATCCATTGGTGGTGTTGTATAAGGAGGTATCTGGGCGAGGCGGTGGTTATTAAGTTTATGGAATTGTGAGGGGACAACCGAATGGGAGGGTACGTTTCTTAATCTGGTGCAAATGTTCTTCCACCCACGTCCGTTGTTTGATAAACCAGCATCGGAGACCCCTACAAGATAGAGTCTGCATGAGCTTTGGAGAACGGGCATCTGTCGGTCCTTTATCAACCCCGGTGTAGGAAAGCAGCGACTCCAGCCTTGAACATTTGAGTACTTGAGCATCCAACAGGCTGGGAACTCCAGGCGCCTTCGAAACACTCTTTACAGTCCGCAGAAACGCATCCAGAACCACCCCAGGCGGGAGTAAGATGCAGGTCACCAAAATGTGACTTGCGACTTGCTGTGAGTTGGGCTTTCCACGGTCACAGTGTGGCATTAAACCCGAAGGTGTGAAACTACGTAAGTTGAATGAATTGGATATTCCTGCATTTTGACTTTGATTGTAGAATACGTATGGCGAGCTTCAAATTTTCAAAGGGTGGCTGAGCGCAATGACAAATCCGTAAGCAAAAGTAGCATGTGGATGCCTCTTGGGCCTGAAACCTTGATGCAAGATGCAAGATCCCCGATGCCCTCTGTTGACTCTCTCAACTGGCATAGAGGAGCCAAAGTAGGACGAGCGTTGTGCTATCTGATAGGACATGGCACCATCGTCGAGTATGATCTCACATTCTAGACTGACGGCACAGATGGCCATCAAGTCACGCAAGTAACATGGCTTTTCATGATACGAAAAACCAGTGATCTTCGCGCGGAGACCGGGCTCGACGCCACTGCTCCATCCGCGTTTTGCGAGGGAGTGAAGTCACTTATTAAGTCGGCGAACGGGTACATTGGCTAAATCAGCAATACACCCATTCCTGTTTCATCTCTAACAACGACAATAGCCGCCAATTCAACCACCGTACTCAGGACACTGCTCGAAATGCTAGCTGTAGGGGATTCCACAAATTACCGCACCCTTCACGAATTAATCTGGAGTTGCCTTACTACGATGTTTGCTTGTACATGGATTGCACTGCATCCTAGTGTGCCTCAATCCAGCCACCGTACAGGCACACCAACCCGTTGGGACAACTTCTAGTGGCGAGGCACGTTGACGCTTGGTGTCATGATCGCACTAGATTCCATGGTTCTTTGGGCAGTTGAGGAAAGACTGTTGGTAGGGAGAATCGTCGGGGCGTATAATCGGTTCTGTGACACGGGTGAGCCTCAGTTCGCGCGAAAATCGACATGAGAGAAGCTAATGTGATGACTAGTAGAGTCTGGGGATGCCTCAACGCCAACATCCGCCCGGAGGCCGGGGTAGACTCTGACTCGCGCATTCTTCCTCTTAATGAATGGGTTCATACTCCAAGACGAGCAAGGGAAACCTATCGGCCCACTCACCCCTACTACCCTTTTTCAAGCCCCGGAAACAAAAGAGCTAGTTTACCGGCCGCCATTCACGATATCCAAGGAAGAGATCAAGGACAAGAGCAAGGGTGACTTCTTCACGAAGTCGGTCGTCGTTGTTCAAACGTCCTAGTTCGTCGCGCAATCCATTGGCCGGACCGGGTTGGGGCTTCCGTTGGCGGGACTAGAGGTCATCACCCTTGCCTTTGCAATAATGAATGTTGTGACATATGCTATGTGGTGGTACAAACCACAGAACATCAACCTCCCCATCTCTGTAGTCTTGACACGTCTGGCGGCAGTCACCCACCCATCTCCACAACTAGCATCGATGACAAACAAGAATGTGAAACACGAAGTCCGTGAGGCAGGCCCAGTTGAAGGGAAATGTTTCTTATCGGAGTTACAGGATTTATACAGCAAGGCAAGAAAGGAGGGACTGCCGCGCATCGAACCATTCCTCACGGTTCTCTCCCTGCCTTTTACCGTGGTGACTGAGGCGCGTTTGATCCGAAGTTACGTGCCATGTCAAGTTCTTGGACTCCGCCTTGCCCTCGTATTTGTGCCTACAATTTTTGGTAGCATCCATTTCTCGTCCTGGTCGACGGTCTTCCCCTCTGTAGCGGAGGGGTTCTTGTGGCGGTCCTCTTCCATCATCTACTTTGTTATTCCTCTCACAAGCTGGCACCCCCTTAATTTCTTATGTAACACCAAGTTGAACGTGAACCTGAGATTTTGGCAGGATCCTCGGAATCTCCGGGAAGTGATGATGGGATGTTGTCTGTTATTAATTCCTGCATATTTTTTCGCTCGCTTTGTGTTATTTATCGTTGCTTTGTGGCCCGCCCCACTTCAACTTCTTGGTATAGGATATAATAAGCTGCATAAAGAAGTCTTGAGTACTCACCTGACCGGTAATCGGTGTGTTTGTTCGTGATATCTTGTCTGGCCGCCGCTGTGAGCTCATCAACGTTAAGAGCACCAGCTCGTTTTTTTTCCAACTACTAATTTCGCCCAGTCGAAACAGGCCCCACAGTCAATAGTTCCGTGCTTTTTGCATTGATACAACCAGTCCTTCTTGTAAGCTAGTCTCTCCCCAAAATCGTATGCATTAAGTGACGGGTGACCCCAGCAATCCGGGTCAATTTAACAAGGAGAGGTAAATACCAAGGACGGGCAACGTACGTGAGTCTTCGAATTTCCGTCTCGTTAAGGTCGACTTGATCATTATTACAGAGTAGGACACATTCCTGAACGTTCCCAGTGGAAACCCCTTGGCGTGAGGCGGCCGCTGACAGCACCAGCCAGCGTGGGTTGCCGTTGGCCACACCTCTCAGTCATCACAAAATTTCAGTCGCCGCGGAACATGTCTGGGCGTGTATCCCGAACTTGGCCTTTGGCTGCAAGTTACTCACCCTCCCTCCTTTGGCTGCTAGTCACTCACCCTCCCTTATGCCCTCTGGCTTCGGCCTCACTTACAGGAGCGTTCAGTGGGCACCAACTCGAATTCTGGTCCCCCGTCCATCCAATATTTCAGTGTTCTCTTCGTATGTTGAATACCAGCCGGGTCGAAGTCGAACTGAAGAACGCCAGATTTCAGGTAGCTCTTGCTAGTCAGTTCCCTTATTGACTACCAACCCCTGGCTGGATATTGTGTGCTCGGGGAATGTTCTTCCACTTCCGAAAAACCAAGGCGATGTACGCGAAGCTTCTAATTTTCTGTGCCATAAACAAACCCAGTACAGCTGATGCTGACAGTCCGTTTTTGTGGCCTTCTTTCCACGATTCGGCCAAGACACGTTGTGGGGATTTAGAACGACTCAGACCATTGTCGGTGTGGTGCAGTCTGTGCAAGGTGACGTACTTCTGGTTGCAGGGAGGTGTTTGTTCTTGTGTCCCGAATGTCATAAGTTTCTCACGTGTCGAAAGGCTTTGTTCCTCGAGGCCAGACAATGGGCGTCAAGGAAACAGCTGCGATTGTTTGAGGCTGTGGTAATTAACAAAGGCAATGTATCCCTGTTCCTGTTCCGTATTGTGAGCAAGGCTGTCCCATGTTCCCTGTTAAGAAAATTACGGCTGTAGGAACGTGTTTTCATGTAGCTTCTGATGTTATCGCCCTGCCAAAAATATTTTGATGAGGCGACTGGTACAGCGGGTCTCAGCGCTCCCTCATTGTTGGGTTTCCTTCCAGTGTGCATCGCCTGGTTTGGGGTGCTTGTTGTAATACCCAGTATAAAATCTGTTTGGTGTAATTCACGCCTATTTATTGCACATTCCTTCCTTGGCCACTTCTTATTGCTTAAATCGCCTGCCCCTAGCTCCCATTTCATTTCCAGAAAACCACAACTCATGTCGTTCCTTCACGGGGCAAACGATTTCGAGATCAATGGGGGAAGCTTCCAGAACAACTCAAACACCAACATGAGAGATAACCGCACCACCATTAGTGTGTTTCAATTTCACATCTTCTGTGGGGGAATGCTGATCAAAAGCACGACGTAGCTAATAAAGGTGGTATAAGTATGATGGGGGTCGTCGCACCTGGCGGGCGGGCGGAGATTGGTATGTGTCTGATCATTGACACTGCTCACAAGGCCTCAACTCACGGTTCTCTGAGCAGGAGGGGACGTGAATTTAAGCCGCGGACAGCTGCCTGTTGGACAGCAACATTCCCGCCTCCCGTCGCTCCCTAACAACCACAACGTCCTCCCACTGGGTCATGGAGAGGCGGACAGCCGTAACACGATGGGTATGTGATGCTAGTTCAACGTGTTGTGATCGAAGTTCATTGAAGCGAGACGTAGGCGCTAATGGGGCCAGCACACAAAATGTAAACCAAGAACGTGACGAAATGTTGCTCGCACTCGCAACCGCGATTTTACAGCTACAAGGCCCTGCATATGCAATATTGCAAGCTCTGGGGGGACAAAGCGCGGATCAGATCCCTATCCCTGTGCAACCCCCACCCTCAGTTACACCGCCTCTCCCAAATACGGCAGTGGCGGCTATTGCTTCAACCATAGCGAGTCTCCCGGCGACACCCACACAACTTTCGACCCCTTTGCCGACTCCGCCCATTGCTAGATCTGCAAGTCCTTCCCCCACCCCGTCAACCGACACGAGAATCAGGTCATCAGGCAGTACGACATCGATCCCCCGGAGTGAGAAGCGAAAATCACCACTTAGGAAATTCTTTGGGAAGAAGAGTGAAGTCACACATTAGGACGGTTTCGTATGAGTGATTGCTTCCTGATCGGGCTTTTGTTGTTTAATACATCACGTGGGAATACATCTCGCTAATTCTCTTTTGTACTCAATGGGGATCCACTGTTGTAATGAAGATTAAGGATTTATGTAGCGCGTTCACTGAACTAGACTACTGCCGAAGCATCTGAATTACTAGTCCTATTCTCCGTTATTCTTATCTGTTGCCTCCTCGGATCCCCGTGTCACATACGCAACACCACTCAGTCGTTCAAAGACTGGTTTTTTAACACCGATTTCATCCAATAGAACTAATCATCACCATGGTCAGTGGGAACGAATACCCGAGGCCAGAGAATCCACGACCACTCAGGTTCCAAATTTTTATACCAGGATGCTCTGGGTTATTTGAACCACGAAGACGCTTAGACATGTAGTACTATACCCCGGTCCCACCAGTTGCTTCCGTCGGGAACCAGATGGTTCAGTTAACTCTCCCAAAAGGCAAGTCGATGGGTGGTTCGGATGAGCGGGATGCCGAATGAACGCCATGGCTTCGACCAGCAGGGAAAATCAATGCAGTTTGGAAATAGCGAGAGAGCCATAGCTTCGTGCCCCGTAATCCTATGGTCTCGCCCACGCCAGAAACATTTTGTAGGACTACTTTGGTTCGAATAGGGGTTATTCGCTGGAATTCGGTCAACCTGGCAGTTAGCCTGATCGCAAGGTTAATTTTGCCGCATTTGCCCATCTTTCACGTCTCCGAAAACATGGTCTAGCGTTTAACCGGATAAACTTCTGGTCGTGGCCAATATTAATGAAGATAAGTGATCAACGTTGTCAACGAGTATTTGACTATGGGAGACACGGGGTCCGGAGAACGATACAAAGGACCTAGTCCAAGGGCTTGGTGGATCACCCTAACGGCGTTTGCTTGAAAATTAATTCTTCAAAACATTCGATTTACCCCGTAAACAGTCTAGTGGCAGGAATAATGACGACCTCTCGAAAGGCGAACGCTTAAACTCGAAGTCTGCCACTATATGCGCCCAATTACTCACCGTACGATAAAACATACAAGTGCGCAGAGCTTCCTCACTCAATACCATGTGCTTCCTGCTCCTCCTCACCCGCTGTTGCCGTTACCTCCTTGGTGCCTTTGTCCACACCCATTGTGGCATTCAACCGTTCCACAACCGCCATAGATTTGACTATCAGCCTCGCCCAGTCAAAACAGACCTCGCAGTCGATGGTTCCGTGCTTCTTGCATTTATACGACCAGTCCTTTTTATTAGCCAGTCGCGCACCAAAAGCGTATGCATTGAGCGATGGTCGATCCTGTTGGAAATTCAACCCAATTAGGCGGGAACGGGGGGTAAAGGGAAGCGCTACGCACGTCAAAGTCAAGGAATATCTCCTCGAGTTTCTGAATTGTCGCCTCGTCGAGGTCGACTTGGTCGTTATTACAAGCTCTGTAATCGCAAAAACAAGAGGGACAGAATTCTTGGCCATGGTCTGCGCAGAACATGAAATTGTTCACGATAAAGCAGTCGATCGCGTCCATTGGTGGTGTTGTACAAGGGAGGTGTCTTGGCGAGGCGGTGGCTTATCAGGTTCATGGAATTAGAGGGAACAAGCGAATGGGAAACTATATTTCTTGATTTAGTGACGTCACGAAACAAACGTTCCTTCGTTTGTGTTCGTTGTTCTATCAACCAGTATCAGAGACTCATACGAAATAGAGTCTGCATGAGCTTTGGAGAACGCGGCCGACCACGGAAGAAACGGGTGTCTGTCGGCCTTTTTCCTGGCCCCGAGGTACGCAAACAGCGACTCCAGCCTTGAGCATGGGTTTTGAAATTTGAATGCTTGAGTACCCAGCAAACTGGAAACCCCAAGCGTCTTCAGAACAATCTATGCAGTCGCAGATACGCATACAGAGGGGGAGATGACAAAGTTCGAACGAAGGGAGGATGCAGGTCACCAAGAAGTGACTAGTGACCCGTGGCTTACCACGAGTTGGGGTTAGGCTCTTCACGGCCACGACGTGGTAAGTATCCGACAACATCTTACGCCCAAAGGTGTGACACTAAGTTGAATGAATTGGACATTCCTGTATTTTGATTTTCATGTACAACGAGCTTCGAGGGATGACCAGGCGCGGTGACGCGTCCATGAACAAAAGTGACAATCGGATGCTTCGTGAAACTTGAGCTTGATGCACGATGCATATGATGAGTGAGGGCTGATGAGGGCTGATCCCCTTGTTTGCCCGTTGATTTCGTCGGTATAGCCATAGTAGGACTGGCATTGTGCCATCTGATACGGCGTGGTATCATCGTCGGGTATGATCTCCAATGACAAATTGACAGCACGGATTGCCATTGAGACACGCACGCAATACGGCTTTCCATGATATGAAAAACTTGCGATCTCCGCAAATCGGGCTCGAAGTCACCGCTCCATCCGCGCTTTGTGAGTTAAGTGAAGCTATTTATTAAGTGATCGAACACGTGTGTTGGCCAACTCAGTAATACACCCGTTCCTACTTCACCTCTAACAACGACGATAGTCGTCAGTTCATCCACCGTATTCAGGACACTTCTCCTTTCTGCCAGCTGTAGGGGACGGTGCAGATCACCGTACCCTTTATGAAATAATCTGGAGTTGCCTTGTTACGATGTTCGCTTGCGCATGGGTTGCGGTGCATTCCAATGTGCCTCAATCCGATCACCGAGGAGGCACACCAACCAGGTGGGGCAACTTAAAGAGGCGAGGCATTTTTGACGGTTGGTGCCCAGATTGCACCTAGAGTTCATGATTCTTTGGCGCAATTGGGGAAAGACTGCTAGCAGGAAAAATCGTCCATGAGTATAATCGGTTTTGTGAAATGGGTGAATCCTAACTTGCTTTAGTTTCTGATGTGAGGGAAGCTAACCTGATGACTGGGAGAGTGTGCAAATGCTCCGTTATCTGCGCACAGGCCAAAGTGGACTCTGACCCATGCGTTCTTCCTCTTAATGAACGGGTTCATGCTCTATGACAAATAGGGGCAACATATCGGCCCCCTCATCCCTTGCTCTCCTTTTTAGGGCTATAGAAACAAAAGAGATAGTTTACTAGGCCGCCACCCATGATATCCAAGGAAGAGATCGAGGACAAGAGCAAGGGAGACTTCCTCACGAAGTTGATTGCTGTTGTTCAAACGACCTGGCTCGTTGCACAATGCATTGGTCGGACTGGATTGGGGCTATCATTGGTGGGGACCCGAGGTCATCACACTTGCCTTCGCGATAATAAATGTTGTGGTATACGCCATGTGGTGGTATAAGCCACAGAACGTCAATCTCCCTATTTCTGCCATATCTCTAAAATATCCCGAGGCAGCCAACTACCTAACTCCAAAGGTCACGAGTCTGGATGTTCGTGGCATGGAACAAGAAGATTGCGGGGCGGACTCGGGCGTTGAGCAATGTCTCTCACTCGAGTTACAAACTTCATACGACAAGGCAAGAAAGGAGAGATCGCCATACATCCGGCCATTCTTCAGGGTGCCTTTTACCATGGCGACTCAGGTGCACTCAAATCTAAATTATGTGTCATATCAGGCTCCTACACTCCGCCTATCCCTTGTTAGAATAATGTAGACTTACAGTAGATAACTGATCCGTCATCACGTGACTCAACACTCATCCATCGTTTCACGCTGTCCTCACCCTCAGTCTTGCTATACGTCGACCAATATCTAATTATTCACACAACCTATGCTAATCACAACATATAGTCTATTCCAGGTACTTACATTAATATCAGTCTTGCTACACGTTGACTGAGGTCTATTCTAACCACTGCGCGCCCCTTTCATTCCTTTATCCCTTGGATTTTTGCTTACAATATTTGGTAGCTTCCATTTCTTCTCCTGGTCAGCGATCTTTCCCTCTGTGGCAGAAGGGCGCTTGTGGCGGTTCTTTTCCATTGTCTACCTCGTTATCCCATTCACGAGTTGGTACCCCTTCACTTTCTTATATGACGCGAAGTTGAACGTGGACCTGGGATTTTGACAGGGTTCTAAGAGTGCGGTTCAGGGTCTCCGGGAAGCAGTGGTGCAATATTCACTCCTTTTATTTCCTGCATATTTTTTTCGCTCGTCTTGTGTTGTTTATCATTGCTTTGTCTTCCCTTCGTTCCCTGCCAGAAACTGCATTTGTGAATACTCAATGGAGTAGATACATACCGCACTTTCAGTAGTTATTTTAATCCCTGAATGAGGTGCTTCGTGTTCATGCGGTTTCATACTTGGGAGGTTCATTCGTGAACTTGTTGTAGACAGACTGTGTCGTTCTTTTGATGGTAATCCACAGGGGACCAAAGTTTTGGTCCTTGCGAATTACCCCCCAGATTCCATGATGTGTAGCTTGACTGTTATTGCCAAAGGCGTTCGAGCGATGTCTCACAAGTAGTTTTCTGTGGGAATGGGAGCAATAAAGTGAATCACATGTATCCGCGGACACCGGTGACTTTATTTAGCTAACCTTGCCTCACATAAGTGACAATTTCATTCCCTGGATCACCTCATATAGATTGGTACGTGAGGAGGTCCTACAACCCCCACTTGGCCTGTAACCGGTATGC
Organism: Calvatia gigantea; assembly: GCA_025093985.1. Lineage (NCBI taxonomy): Eukaryota > Fungi > Basidiomycota > Agaricomycetes > Agaricales > Lycoperdaceae > Calvatia > Calvatia gigantea. Next base: position 325,154 of record JACAAK010000015.1, read on the forward strand.
TTGTCCGTGCCCTCTTGTCTGGCCACTGCTACAAAATCATCAACGTCGGGAACACCCACCACGTTGTCGACATCTCTGGTGCCGCTAACCATCCAAGTCTGTTATTTTTCTTGTATTTCCTTAGCGGGGCTGAAATGGTGTGGGATGTCAATTTTTATAGTCCTCGGCCGTGAATATCACGGGGGTGATAACCAAAAGGCAGGCACGGCCCCCTATTCCCCGCACCTATTGCGATGACAACTCAAGAACCATTAGTGGGAGCTCCGGCAACATAACGAAGGGTGGACCTTGAAAAGTTTATCCATTCAAGGTCTTTATGTTGGTTTGGAGGATCAAAAGGGCAGGGACAAGTACCCAAATAGCACGAGGGCCATCGGCAGCCCACAGCCATACAAATGGCGCATCGAGAAAGAGAACGAGCCTGAGTTGAATAATAACTTCAGTGTACCAGCCAAATTCAGGTGTGGTGGTGGTCCTCTCCCGTCGCTTATTTTTGAATTCTGATGGCCAATACATGAGCGGTTAGATTGTCGATATCGAGCTCTAAGATGAGCCTTGATCTCATTGCTGCGGGTAAGGGCCCCGATGTAGGGATTTGGGAGAGAGCGCAGTGGAATGAGAATCAAATTTGGTATTTCGAGGAAGGTGAGTAATTGCGTTTTGAAGTGCGACCAGCTATGAATGAATTCCTGACGCCCTTACTGTGACTGGAAGTTCCAAGGGTAGACCGCGGTCACTCGGGGAACCGAATGGCTATATCAATTGAAATACGTTTGAAGTTAGAAGATGGGGGACAAGCGCGTGAAGATGGGCAGGATGGGACCTTGATGGTTAAGGTCGAAAGATGTACGTATCTTTGTTGGGACTTGGTGAGGAATTTTGATCGAATTTAGTGTAAATCCGGAGAAAGGATGGCGAAGGAGATTGTTGTCTAAGGCTAGACGTTCTGCTCGATGAATAAAAGTCTCAGAGTTCAAGGGGTTGTCTGGCTTAGGTACTTACCTGTATACGAAGGCGATTCTCATCAAACTCTTAATATTCAATATTCAATCATGAGCTAATTCTTCGGAAGCGACCGAATTCATGAACGCAGTGAAACTGTGAAAGTGACGAATTGGTGAGAAGGTCACGGCAACGGTTCCGTGCAACCTGTCGCGCCCATTGTTCACAATAACCCCATTTAGAACCCTAACCCGGTATGACAACCAGGGGTTATGAGCGTCAAGGGACAGCCTCTGGCTCAGTGCTATGCTCCTCTTTTACCAACAATCTCATCAACAACCAGCACATTCCATCCTTTTATCGTGACAAATCACTGTAAGGTGTGTTGTGGAATGCCCTATGCTATCGAGAGACGCTCATAGCTGTTAAATAGCATCGAAGGTTTCCATCAGAACCACGAGCTAGAAGCAGAATAATATAAGCTGTAAGCGTCTTTGACTACGACGGCATCTCCCTTGCTCATACGCGCGTACTTTCCAGATTAGTAGTCCCCACCCAACTCTTGCGGGCAGGATGTCTGCACAGGAGTACTACCAGTCCACTCCAGGCCAGGAGTACGTTTCAACAGCATCTCCATTAACAAAAAAAAGCCCATATCTTACCTCCATACAACATTATTCATTTTAGGTTATCATCCCAGGATTCTTTCTGGAAAGGTGGCAATCCTGCACCTGCATTTTCAAAAGATGACGATACCCAATCGCCACCATTACTCGTTTTACCGCCAAAGCTTGGCGGCATCCCAGAAGATTTCTTCTCACCACAGCCGCCCGGGTTCTCTTTGACCGACCCCCCGCTGAACTTTGACCCTGTTACCTCTCCGACAAAGCCTATACCTATACCCCCTCCACAGGCTTCGGGGAATAATGACGGCCAGTCACCGCCCGTTGGGAGTCTTGATAGTGGGCTCACGGACGATAGTGACAGTAGTCTCGTTCACGTCCATCACCCGTCGCACAATAACCACAACACATCCCCGCCGCCCAATCGCCACCACCATAACAATCGCCATCATCGTTCCCGCTCAGGATAGTCTTAGTCTTACACATAGTAACCTCCAACAACATAATAATGGAATCAGCAACGGCTCCAGTGTGGTTGTCTCCCCTCCGCGTGATTATGGCGGGTTGAGTTCAACCAGGAAACGTCTCCGCGCAAAGGAACTCGCTACACATGGCAAAGATACGCTTATACAAATGCTTATACGACAAGAAAATCAGTTTGATGAGAGTCGAAAGTTGTTAGCGGGGCGCGATGGATAAGTTGGAGCAGTATAAGTTGGATTTGGTGGAAGCGAATAATCATTGTAGGAGGTTGGAGAGGGCGTGTCAGAAGTTGACGGATGAGAGGATGATGATGCATACACAGGTTACTGAGGGTGTTGCGAAAGCGCGTTTGGAGACGGATGCTGCGAGGCAGGAGTTGTCGGTTTGTAAATTGAGGTTGGAACATACTGAATTAGCATTGTACGTTTCTTTCTTTCTTTCTCTTATTCCGTATTCTTTTCCATGTTGGCTATGGTTACTAATTCTTGGTGTAACAGAGTAAATGCGAATACGGAGTTACGCGAAATGAAATCTCAGCGTGATACCGCCCGGGTTGAAGCCTGAAGCCGCGCGGAGGGAAGCTCACCGACTCCGAGAAGACCATAACGTCCGTCTCGCACGTGAATTAGGTCGACAAGAAGGTTACAAAGAAGGCGTTGTAACAGGACGTATCCAGGGCGTATCTCAGAATAGTGGAGGTGCCACCCCTCGACCAACCGCCGCCCCGGGTGGCGATCCTCTTGACGCTAGCACATCCAATCATATAACCACCAACACCTACGACTAATGCCAATGCCAGTGCCAAGTGCCAGTGCGGGTGCTAATGAAACCACGGTTGAGAACCCGAACACTTCCTTATCATCATCAACAACATCCCATCGCCGTTCTTCTGGCTCTTCACACCGATCTCGGGTCTCTCAAGCAGAATTTGCAGAGGCTGTTGAAAGAGCTCGAAGAGAGACAGAGGCGCGTTTGCAGCATGAATTAGAGCTGAGATTGGCACAAGAACGCGAACGGTTGAAAGTTCGGAATCTTGAACTGGAGCAGCAGCGACAGAAAGAGATCCAGGAAGGTGACGGACCGGATGCGGTCGGAGGTCGAACAGCTGAGAAGGCATGAAGCAATAGAGGTAGCGAGGTTGAGAGAGCGCGAGAACCAGAGAGAGGAAGAAGTGAGGGCAGAGAGGGACAGGATAAGGGAGTTGGAGTTGGAGAAGGAGAAAGAAAGGGAGTTGAGGGAGAGAGAGCAGCAGGAAAGATTGAGAGAGCGTGCAGAGAGGGAGAGAGAACGCACAGCGGCCGAGCGTGATCGACAGAGATTAGAGGAAGCGAGGGAGAGAGAAAGGCGAGCTGCCTTGGAGAGGGAGAGGGAACGAGATCGTGCAGTCGCGGAAGCTACTGGCCAAGCTGCACTTGCCACTGTTAATGCTAATGCAGTGGCGACTGCCAATGCGGCACGTTCAACATCGGAGACTTCGGATTCAGGTTCGGATGCCAGATCTTCGAGTCTCCGGTCGTACCTCCGAGACTCTGATAGTCCAATTCCACCACAACCGTATATCCCTATGCCTCGCCCGCCATTCAATATGTCAATACCAACACCCGCTCCGGCCTCATCCGATCATTGCTCCGGACTATGTCCTATGCCGGAACCTACCATAAATTCGTCCATGGTTAACACACGACCATCTTCCCGCGCAACATCCCAACCAAGTCTCCCAACGACTATTCCAGCTCGCCGGAACCGTCGTGCGTCTATGGATTCGCAATCCTCCATCTCGACTGTAACAGCAGTCGACTCGTTGTTATCCTTCCCGCATGCCGTGCCTGGGCGAACGCCCTCTTCGGGATCGGTCCCGCGCACGGTCCCCGGTATTGCGGGAAGTAATGGATCAAATGGTCATGGACATCGTCCGTCGTCCACTTCTACGTCGCGAAACGGCGTGTATACTCGCCCGGGTGGTACGGGTATCGGTGGGGGTCCGTATGGCGGCCTAGGGGTGAGTGGGCGGGAAGCGTTACGTGATATACCGGAGGATGCGAGCCTGAGGATATCTTCGCCTGAGGTTTCTACGAATCGTTCGTCGGGAGGCCGCGGTGGTGGTGGTGGTGGTGGTGGACATATGTCTGGCCAAGTTATCCCACCATTCCCTGTTGTGTATGGCACGACGCCTTCAACAGGGAGTTCGTCGCAGCGCAGAAGGAAGGAACAACAAGCTCCTAGTTGGGTGCTGGATGGGACGAGGGGGGAGGGTTCGTCTCAGCAGTATCCGGTTGTGCCCAATATTCGTGTTGAGCCTGATGCTTGGGGTAGTGAGAGTAGTGGGGTATGTTCCTTTTCAACGTTTTTTTTTCCAGAGAGGCGCTTATAATTATATGTGTAGGACGGACGATATATGCCCACTGCGGCTCAGCCGCTCAACTCGAGCTACCTCAACCCCAACCAGGGGTACCAGAGCAATCCCAACTTGCGTCGCTCGGATAGTACGAACAGTGCACGCCCTTCTATAACCAGTATATCATCGTATGAGATCAACGTCGAGCCACCCGTAAGTCACTCTTTTAACCTTCTTCAATCATGTTCTCACTGGATTGTAGTCTCCGACATCTCTCAGTTCGGGTAGACATGGCACATCGCACTGAACAGCCACCACCATCAAACCAGTTCCTCAGTCCAAACCAACAACCAATACCCATACCCCAAGTACAAACCCAACCTGTCCTCCCACGACGCGCAGACTCACCTCCACTCCCCGTCCGCATCACGAGCAACAACTCCGCTTCAGGTCCCTCACGGGGACGGAAGATCAGGAACAACATCCTCAGGACGAGGGAACCCCCCAACAGAACCCAATTCCCCCGTTATTCCCCCTGTAGACCCTCAATCTCTTCCGCCAGGTTTTGTTCCACATGTATTCACCCCTCACTCTGCGACCCCAGCTGCACTCCCTGCAGAATTACCACCCGGGTTCGTACCACAGGCAATTACGGATTCGATTACGGGTATGACGACGCCTCTGGCTGGTCTAACTAATCTACCTGCTGTTGGCGCTGGTGCTTCTGGAACAGCAGGTGGAGGGGAGTCGAACTCGAGGAGGCAATCTGTATATGGGAACCCGAATGCGGAGGCTCGGGATGATGGTGGGGCTGTTGATTGGGGAGGTGGAGGATGGGACGTAGCAGGTGGGGGTGGAGGTGGAGGATGGGACGTTGCAGGTGGAGGTGGAGGAAAGTTTTCCCCATATACCTCGTCTTCCCCCTTACCCAGCGGTCCTCCCGTAATCCCTAAAGGCGTATTTGACGACGCAGACGGAAGTGGAGGTGCAGGACCTAGTGGTAGCAGGGCAACGCCAAATCAACGCCCGAGGTAGTATTTATGGGTCAGGGACTCCGGGTGCTTCGACTAGAAATTTACCTGGAGGTGGTACGCCGGCCGGTGGTGGAGTGTATCAGAACCCGTTGAGGCAGGAGGAAGGTGAGGATGGGGAGGGCTTGGCGGATGATCTGGTTGCTAGGAATACGAGGATCAACGCGACAGCGCCCGCCCCAGTTCTGGCTGGTAAGGCTGGGAAGAAGAAGAAGGGCGGTAAAAGGAATTTATGATACCATTTCATCTTGGGTGAACTTTTAGTAGTAAACTTATGCATATTTTTGATTCTTTTTCTTTTGTGATTCCCTTTTTTTTGCGGTCTGTTACCTTTCAAGCAGTTTTTTCCTCACCGGGCGGACTCTGTTCTTCCAGCATTACTGTCGACTCGATTTCTATATACCACATTACACTTTGTTCTTACATAATCCTCTTACCCTCGCAGGGAATAACCGAACTGTTCTACGCTGTAATTCACGAAGATATATCCTGTATTTCTTCTCGGCAAATTCTTCTCGCTGCTAGAACGCGCTCGCTCTGTGTTACATACTTGCTCCCCTTCCCCGACTTTCGCGGCATTCCCTTTCCTATCTAGTGGCTTTCAAATCTCGTTGACGTGTTCTGCCCAGCGTCGGCGGTCTCTCGAAGAACACCAAGGATTTTACGTCAAGATGGTGTTCGTTCACAAAAGCCCGAACGCCACTGACGACACGTACGATAAGAGAAGATTTGCAAATCGGAGAACCGGAGAGGTGGAATCGAACAGGCAGCCAACAGGCCAAGTCCAGGAGAGGGTAGGGAGGATTCTTTTTCGCACCATACCCCACAAGTTTCAACGACCCTTCCTTCGGGCTTCTCCAGTGAATAGTACACGTGTACTTAGGAGGTGTAGAAGGTAGAAAGGAATGGGTGTCGGATTAGGGAACAAGCAGGCTGGCGCTGAGGCAAGGTTTGAGGAGTCGTTATGTGTGGAGATTCCGGGTACTTCGGCCAGAAACCCATCTGGAAGAGGTAAACCTAACAGCAATGGAGTATGCTAGAACTCATCGAGAACGACGAGAAAGGTGAAACAGACGATCTGGTTAGGAGGGTGAACACCGTATTACGTTCAACATCGTTGCAATCCTTGAGGGTAGTAGGGAGAAGAGCAAACGCGAACTTGACAACTTTCGGGACGCTTCAATGCCAGATGAATCTCCGTTGGATATTTACAGAGACATCCCTCTCGTGACCGTTGCTCTCGTTCATTCCTTTGATTAACCCTTATCGCTTGCCTTCAATGTCCTTGGCGGTTAGTGTCTAGGTTCTTATGATCACTGAACATACGAAACTTTGTCACCATAATCAAGTTATTCTGGGTTCTACCAATGACTACGTGACTCTCATTCTCCGTATTGGTACAGTTACATCTTCGTTCGGTCTCGTCAGGACTAGTATATAGTTTACGCCCGTCATATTACATTCTTACAGCTGTCTCTAATTAGGATATTACAAATAAGCGTCTATGGATTGGACGATTTATCTGTATGTTGGGAGGAATGAGGTCACCAATGAAGCCTATGTGTGGGACACTGATATCCACTTGGATTCTTAAACAGATACAACTGGTGATAGTCTTCAGCGTCCCACCATTGGGAAGCGGGCATGATCTCTGTAGCAATCTTCTTGCCTTTGGGAGTGAAATGTTTGGCCTGAACTTCCTGTGTCACCCGCCTGGCGATGACTTCCTGCTCCTGGGAGTGATAGAAAATCGCCGAGCGATACTCTGACAAATACGACCGCGGTGAGCGGTGCAAGAACACAGAAAGACCTGGGACAATACATACGGGTGCCCGTATCAGCGCCTTGCTGATTCAACGTGGTGGGATCATGAGTGCGATAGAAGAATTCTAGTGGCAGGTAATACCACATTGGTTATCAATTGAATTGCGAGATCCGTCTGAGGCTCACCAACAAGCTCAGCATAACCAACTACTCCAGGATCAAACTCAATCCTTAAAGCTTCCGCATGATCTGTCGCTCCAGTGCACACGCTCTTGTATGTGGGGTGGGTCACAAGAGGATTTCCACCGGTGTACCCAACAGAAGTCTTGAGGATTCCTTTGTTTTGAGAAGGGGGGAAATGCTTGAGAAAGATGTGTTCGACACCCCAAAAGCAGCCAGCCGCGAACGTCGCAATCTCTGGTTTATGAGCCGCTGAAAATTTGGATGTGGATGGGTGACTTCTCTCAGGACGGAGATGAAAGGTGGCACACCTGACGACATTGCAGTGCGATATTTCGCAGGGTCGACGATGGGAGAGGCACTAAGAAGGGTTTTTATACGGCCTAGCATGGAATTTCGACCCGATAGGATCAAACTGATCAGGGAGGTGGGAAGGGCCGTGTGAGGAACAGTTGTGCTCGACGGCGACTGATGGCGAAGGATGGCGAGCGCTCCCGACTTAGTTTGGTATGTCATCCAATGTTTTTGTTGGGAAATTTGTGACAAATATCACGTGGACACGGCTTCTATTTTACAATCAAAATCCTTCGTCGTTGGGATATCAATCTACGCGCCAATAGCACGAAGCAGGTCTACGAAGAATCTGGGGTCTTGTTGCCAAAGTTATTGAAATTCTCTTGTGGGCGTTCAGGCAAAGTTCAAGTCGTGCACCAGAAACCGACTCACCAGGCTCCCCTGGTCAAAAATCAGAACTCTTAAATGCGCTCTTTGGAGGAACGTGAGCACTCACTAGGGGAAATTGAATCGGGTGTTCGGTTGCCAGAGTTGTTGAAATTTCCTAAGACCATTTGTCGAGTCAATCGACGACCCTGAAAAGAGGATATTTACCTGGCTGGGCCGACCCTATAATTGGAAATGTGCGTTAGATATGCCTTGTGTTCTGGTGACCATACTCACGGGGTTCATGGTCAGGCGTCGGATTTCCGACGGGACTGAAGTTCGCGGCCCCCCCTACGTAATCGCTCAGGACAGCTTCTTTCCTAGGGCATACCTGCACTTACTGTCGCTGATGGATGGCGTCCCTCTCATACCAATGGGCATGCTGCTCACGAAGGACGAAAGAGCAAGCAGCACTGCGATATGTAAGGACTTCATGATCATTAGATGGGATGTAAGCACCTGGGCAAGGTGGGTCCCCTTTAAATATCGAATGCAAAAGAAGACCTCCCCCGGTTCAAGAATCACAAAAGAGTGGCGGAAAGTCACGCTGTTGACAGATCAGGATGGACAAATCTTGATGTACTAGGACAGATAATCGGTACTGTGACAATAGGCGCATTACCACCCGTCACCTTGGTGGGATGGAGCCCAGGAGGTGCTGGGTGTGAATGAACGAAACGAGTGATTTCATAGAAATAAGCTTTCTGATCTCGGGAAAATAGGGATCGAGGAAAGGATTGGAACGCCGCGTATTCCCAATTAAGTTGCTCCCAAACATGAACAGGATTCGCTCTTCTTCCCGAATCTCACAATGGCATGGCGCTGAAGCGAAGAAGCACTAAGTAGTTCCGGCTATCACGCAAAGCCGAAGCTCAATTTATCAAGAACACGTTCTCACCCTCAATTGAGAACGAGACGCGAAGAAAAGCATTCTGTGGCCATTAAGCTCTAAGTTATACCTCAACGCTGGCGTGTACCCTGCACCATCCCCCTACTAACGTTTATTAGAGGGATCCTAGATAATCATCTCGATTGGCTTATACCTCATGAAGGTTGACTTGATTTGGTATGAATGGGTTCCCAAATTAGAAAATCCGCATGTCTACCTAACTATTTCCCATCTCTCATCCCTCCTTTTAGCCGGGGGTGTACCGCATTATTGCCCAGCCGAAGCATCAAGTCCTCAGTAATCTGGGAGAACTGGCCAGAAAACAATCAGCACGTCGTTTCGGAAGCGATTAAAAAGAACTCCTTACCCCCATTCTCACTTTTGCCTGCGTCGGATAGGCCAGCAAAAGGGTCTGGCCTAGGTAATTTCGTGACATCACGTCCCATAGATGAATATAAATTCTTAATCTCCTGCTGCGCTCTCCAACTGACTGCCAGGAGTCCTGCGTTCAGCACGAGTACGAAGAAACAAAAGACATAGATCGCTCTGAGAGACAATGCCTTTGTTGCTAGTGTATGCCCCGGCTGATTCACATCGATGGGGAGCTTGGAAGTGTCGTCGTTGGGTAGGAGAGTTTTGGTTTCTTCGTCACGATCGGGGCTCATGGTGGTTGGAGAGAGGGCTTCGAAACAATAGGCTGCGGCTACATTATACACAAATCGGTGTAATATGAAATGATGGTGTCGGGACTATTACAGGCATCCTCGGATAGATGCCTTGGGCGACAACAGAAGCAGAAATAGAGTTTGTTTCATCGCAAGATTGGCGATGAACTTCGGAAACCCGCATGATTAGATATAGCGAACAATGGACAGGAGGCGGCTAGTCCATGGGAAACGGCTGTCTTCCATTGGTTTCATCAATATTTGTTTTTACTATGCACTGGAAGCTGGCATACCAACTGAGATCAAACACTGTCATGCTATACGCTCCCAGAATGATGGTTATTCGCGAAGTCATCCTTCTCGGCCAACGCCCTGAGCTGCTCCCAATTCCTGCATACGTGAAGGACGTTCATCCCACTTGCAGCTGCTACTACCTTTCCATTTGAAAGAGTTTCTGGATGCGAAGGCTCAAGAGTTGTGTCTCCGTTGCACATAACTGCTTGGCGTAAGATGTTCAAACAGTGGTGTGCCCTGTCTGATTTCGTTTGGTCGTCCTCCCATCCGGGATTCATGTATAGTTTTCGGAGTGTGTTCAAGCACGAGAGTTGGTGATAGACAGATATGTACTGGGTGTGCTCGCTCGCTGGGTCGAGGTGGACACCGGATGCATGATTTGAGGGCTAGTAGCGACTCCCATTCAGCGTCCGCACCCATGCCGTAGTGGGCATTTGCATCAACGAGTTGGGCTACTTGGTCCAGATTGAAGGGTACTTCGCTCTGCCCGGAGCTCATTTCTAGCTCTGTTAATTATATCCTCAATGTTGAGCTACCCACTTGAAAAGAAGGATGCATACCTTTCGTGCTCCGGACCCTGGATAAGACTAGGATATCATTCCAGGTCGATATGGCATTGAATATTGAACTCAAGACAAGTATGCAGAAAAATGGGAGCAAGGTCTGAACGGGTATGCTGGCGTAGTTGGTGGACTTCATGCTAGAGTTGCAAGCGCTTTCGTGATTGCAGTAAACCGGGTGGCAGCACCACTGAGACGATATCAAAGGGGAATTGATCGCTTATCAGTGAAGTTAATATCCGTCCTCTGACTCTTCCACCAGCCAAAAATAGCGTATATCCCTCGACCTTGTGAAGCGCAGGGTGACGATTGCTGTGCATGGATCAAATGGGCAGGAGCTTGATATCCCTGAGTCGAGATCGGGTCCATCTATCTTGATTTCGGCGCTGGGGTTTCCATTTTGCGTCTGGGACTAGCAAGTAACATGGAGGATTGTTGCATCCTGTATGAGCACAATATGACACATGCCAAACCCGGGTCGTAATTCTGTCTTTTGTTCTTCCCGACATACGCATCAAGGTTGAAGGCCGGGTAGCTGATTATTGTTAGAACAGACATTAAGCATCGGCGGGTATTAGAGCGACTCGATTAGAAACTCTGGCAGAATATTATCCCATAGTACCACTACTCTACGTCGAAGTGGCATGGCTCAATCAAAGTAGTGTTCATTTTCCTTAAAATTCTGCTCCATGAAAGTCCGCACCTGCACCCAATCGCGACAAACATGAGTCATACCTCCCGTACCTCCATGAGTAGGTTCCAAAGTCAGATCAAGGCCGCATTGAAGGCCTTGACGAATGTAGTTGTAGCAGTGATGAGCATGGCCCAGCTCCGCAGCAGTTGGGTGCTTCCCGATCTTCGATTGCGTAAGGTCATAACGCATCGCGTTTAGGCAGTGAAGCTGGTGGTACATGGTAACTGCGTATGACCGCGGGCCTGGTTCGAGCACCACCCAGCCGTTGCCGGGTGGCGTCAGGGATTCCCATTCACGTACGTCGTGGAGGCCGTAACGGGTTGTGTCGTTAAACGTCATGACCGCATTGCGAACGTTTAAAGGCAGTCGGCGAGGATTCCCATCAAGAGTGTATGCTAGAGTGGTCGGGGAGAGTTAGCTGAAATCCTTTTTGATATAAGGATTGTGACCAACGGAAGTTCACATGAGTAAAGAGTAAGGACTTGACTTGCAGAATCATGAAAATTCGGAGAATGTTGAAAATAAAAACAGGCCATGCATGTTACAGCGACTATGCTGTATGGTAAGTACTGGATGATATCAGGTGCTACTCAACGGAGGGAAACTGGGGAACGTATACCTTGCTCTTCGGCAGTCTCATCCTCGATGATAACGTCATCCTCATAGGGAATTTCGAGGAGTGGGGTCGGGTCGTGGAGGTGACTGTCAGTGGAGAGTTGGCCATAGTGAGGGCGGTAACGGACGATGTCATAAGCACAGCAAACCAGTTGACCGCTCTCGGGTGTCAAGCGAGTGATCAATCGATCACGACCAGCAATCACAAGGAGTTGATTTGTAACGTCGCACCAAAGGGGCCTTATGCATGAGTGTAGATGTACCACGTCAGAAATATTTTAAACCTCCTATGGTCGGCGATATTCACTTGATTTAGGGAAATAAATCTAGATTAGCCTGGACATACACTGTATCCCCATAAGGAACATATGCGATCCAAAATAGTGGAATCGATACCTTGAAAACCCCCATGATTGTGCGAATGTTCGGGTCCAGAATAACTTATGTGTGCACATGATGAAGAAGCTTGGTGCCACTGGCAATGTGCGAGCCGCGTGAATGGAACCGAAGGACCGGGAGCAGCTCGTCTTGGGTTGAACCTCAATTCTGCTTCGGAGTCACAGGGTGCGCGGTCACTCCTATTTATTGCAGTATCAAGACCCAATGAATTCTCTAGGTCTATCATAATGTCCAATTTTTCGTAAATTATACTCGTGGGGAACCGGATTATCCAAAACTACAGCTAACACCGGGGGTGAGTGCACCATTATCCTTTCTTTATCCTTCATGCAAAAAGAGTCCAACGACCTGGAAGAATTTCTCCGTCTCCTCCAAATGGGCCGTATGACTGGATTCCTGTCACATCCCATCAGCGATACTCGAGGGCATACAATGTGAAGAAAGTACCGAAAATTGAATCCACCGAACCCTGGGAATTAACTTGAAGAAAGGGTAGACACAGCTATCAGCCGCTTCATCCTTCCAGCCATTCACAAGAAGAACCGGAACCACAATCTTATGGGCCTCGTCAATTATTGTCCAGTCCTTAATAGGACCTGTCATATAGAATTCTGATGGGCCATTCCTGAGATGAGGGTCAATGCTCTGATTCAGTGGTGGGAGGTGAGACAAACATTGTGAGATAAACGGTTGGGTCTTTTTCAATCCATCCGAAGCTCGTCTGAAGAGCTACTGGCATTGGATCTATGGTGCAAAGAAAGCGAGAGTAGTAGATCTTGACTGCATCCTGATATTCTTTGCTGTCCGTCTTTCCTTCCTTTTCGCACCTATCGAGGGTGTCCTGAACGTCTTGTGGGAGCTTCCGTCGAAGGACCTCTTGTGCCTCAATCCAAAGCTTGTTTGAAGCAGGGGACGACACAATCACAAGCCGTTTCAGCCCTCCAGGCTGCCTGACGGCGTGACGTGCCCCCAACATCCCACCCCATGAATGCCCAAGGAGGTCGTAGTCGTCATAAATCCCGAGATGAATTAATAGATGTTTCAACTCGTCCAAAAACAACTGTTCCGTCCAGAATGCAATATCGCCCATCTTCTCCCGAAAGTGCGTCGAGAGCCCATTTCCTAGCTGGTCATACAGAACCACGGGAATGCGGCTCTTGAAGGTGAGAGCGGAAAAATTGGTAAGGTAGTCGGAAGTTACACCGGGACCACCGTGCAGGACCACCAATGGACGAACCCCTGATTTTAGGTCGCCGTACACCTTATACCACGTCTTGCATTCCTTCCCTGCACCTGGCGCGTCCCAGACCATCTCCCCTTCCGACGTCGGTATGTTGTCGCGACTGTTTGTTGTGGTCATTTGGGGTTGGGTTGTAGGATGAGGGAACGATCTCAGAGCCCGTTGCAAATTAAAGGGAACGATCTCAGAGCTCGTTGCAAATTAAGGGCCCTGGGCCTAGAATCCTCCTGGCCCATGCGCCATTAATCAATAGTTAATCCTTCCGTGGTGAGGATACCATCGGGATACCAGATCGGTCGTCGTGGGAAAGCTGGAGTGGGAATTTCGCAATTTCCTGAGAAATTGAAGTCTCTTGGATATTGAAGCCGTAAATGCAGGGACACTGGGGAGGGGTCACAGAACAGAATACATTCATTATTTGGTATCACAACTACGAAGGTAACATGGGGCGACGCAGAATCTTGCCTCAAACCAGGAACAGGAGGGTCATATTGCGCCGGATAGTGGGGGTATACTGGACCTTCAGGCTGATTCTTTCTCCGCAAAGCTTGGGTTACTAACATTCGTCGCTTTGCTCTTCACCGTTAACGTAGGGCCAGTATCGGCGGTTTGAAGGGCGGTATTGCTCGTGTTATTAAACCGTATATCAGTTCCAGTTTGGAACTTGGCGAGAGATGCCGACGACCAAGCACGGCCTTGGAGGACTCGCAAGATAATCAGCAAGGGAGCAATTGACTATTTAAGGTCAGTACTTTTCCCATGTCAGGGGGATAGAGGGCACACCTGAGTTTGTCCCAGAACCGGTAGTGCAAGATTTTGGATGGGGCTATTGACGGCGTAGCTGACCAAGAAAATCAAGCCGTTGGCAGTGTAGAGAGCCGCTGATTCAATCATCATGGACGTGATGGAGATGTACTCGGAACCCGACTCAGCCAATACTCGGCGCATCTGGTATCTCATGTAGAGGAGTCGACTGACGATGCAAGCAGTGATAAGAACATTGAGGGCAATGGAAATCGCCCAGTAGGGGATAGCGAGATTGATGCTGATTGTGGACCAAAGGGTAATTCCAGGGACACAAAGCATGACGATGAGAATGAGTGAAAGGGCTTAATTTTTTAACGTTAATCATGGGAGGTGTTGCGGGGATGACAAGTGACACACCAACTGAGGCAAGGAACATAAGGCTTGGTAACACAACCCAATACCAACCCATGTGCGAGAAGAACATCCAGAACCGGTAGAGCTGGGGCGGCACTTAGCTAGCTGTTTTTAGGATGCTACCGACAATATCCTTACCAACAACCCATCTTGGAACCAGGTATTGATGATGTAGACCACATTGCACGTAAGTCCAACGGGACCGCCACCTGTGGCGAAAAAGGCATTCGGACCCCCAGGGAAATTGCGGTTATCCACAAACGTCAACTCTCCGACCTTGATATTCGTTCCATTGCCAACATTGCCCATAATGAACAACAATGAAACATAGAGCATCAGGAGATAATCTCCTCGCTTTTTATTTTTATGGAGTAAAAGGTTGAAGCACCAGATGAAGAGAGTGAGATGGACACCTTCACAGATTCAGCGGATCATTGATCAGTCAAGTAGGCCCCAATAGAGGTGATTCCGCACATACCATAGGCGATAGCACCGAGAAAGAGGCCATCTATGATAGTCCGCTCGTTGTAGAGCTCGAAAGGCGACTCGCCGGGTGGGGCATTGGGGTTGCTCATGGTGGAAGGAGTTTAAGCGCAAGCCTGGGAGCCCATCAGCAATGTGGGCAAGCGACAGGTAAATTCGCCCGCGATTTCCATGGCCTTTGGGAAAGAACTATGTTTAGATGAAAGGCGCACATGGACTTGGGACTTTCTCGAGGTTTGGCATGCCGTAACAATGGTGTCACGGTGGCCGCTATGAATTGAATGATACGGGTAACCTGGTCCCATCAGAAAAAGATGCGACCCTGGCCTACACCAACCGACCCCGTTGATGCCTAAACATCTCGTTTCGAGTTGGGCGACATATGAAGGTTGAAAAGATTGATAAATACTACGGGCACAGAATGATGAAGGTTTAAGACGGCCCAGTGGGAGCTCACTTGACGTTCCACTCAGGTGTCCATCTAGAACCTTGATGCCCTGTCACGATCAGTTCTGAGAACGGCAATGGATTATAATAGCAGCATTTAGATATGCCGAATAGGCGCTATGCGATTCCTCCACTGTGTGGAGTACTTGGGGAATCATCGCCAAAAACAATGTTATTCACTACTAGGGCGACGACTTGTTCTGTATGAACCGCCAAGAAGAGGTGCCACCGCCAGTCGACATGATTCAATCAAATGGGCGGGGGAGCGTAACAACCCTGTTACCGAAACTTGTTTTAAGCCAAGATGGCTTGGTGCCGAGTCAGATGAGCTCCGGTGCAAAATGAAATGGGCTGAAGGAGGGGGTTTGAACGGACGGATACGACAATGCGCCCGCTACGGTCAATCCTTAATAAACCGGATAGCCCCCATACCCATCAACTTCCTTTCACCTCGAGCTCACAGGCGTATAATAAAAGGTTCCCAGGGAGAGTCGCCACCGCGCTTCGGATTATTTTTGGAATTCACGCACCTCTACACTGACTCCGTAACTGCATTGTTGCATTATGAGATGTCATCTCCTGATTCTATCCCCATCTGACACATCGAGTTGCATGTTCTCAGCAATGCCAGTCGAAACAACTTGAATTTGGAACAAACTTCCTAGAAATAGAAGAGCAGCTGTGGCACCAAAGTTATGTAGAAGCACTTCACAGCAGTTGACTCGAGTACCTCCATCTATGGCTACAGGCATTTATCAGCATAAAGGAAGTAGAATCTCACATATACACAATGTCAGATTCCACTCGATCATTTATGAGTATGATTAGAAGCATTTGTTTGAAATGTAGCGGATAGAAACAGCGCTGCCGAACGTGAAACAGTATCTCCTGCGGACAGATGCCTTTCGAAGATCAAACTTGAGCACTGCTGTGGAAGGGTTCTGCGTATAAAAGGAGCATTGGAACAATCCTAAAGCATTCTCCCCTCAACTTCTTACGTTCCCGCTTTCTTGTGAACAGAGCTCTACTATGCGTTCCATCGTTGCCCTCATCGCCGTTTTGTCGGTCCTGTCCAGCCTGGTATCCGCAGCACCTGCCGCTAACATTCTTGAGCCCCGTGAGTAGCCGCAGTTCACAAGGCCGAGGAGCGATCTTACTCAAAGCTTTCATAGTAAACTTTGCTATCGTAGGCAACCCAACGCCCGATGCAAAGACGCCACGAGGAGATATTCAGCCTCGTAAGTTGCAATTCATTTTCACCTATTGCTGCTTCTAACTTCCGCAAAGGGGAAGAGAGTGCCAATTTCAGGATGGTAGGGAATCCTACAGGCGACTCCGATCAAGCTGATCGAGCCCGACGTACGTATTCCGCCCTAAATTAACCGTAATTAACCAGCTCAACCGAGGGACCATACCAATAGGGAGTAACTTCGCCATCGTCGGAAACGCCACCCCAGATTCTCCCCATGATGGCTAGTCTTGACTGCCTAATCATTCCCATTGTCCTTTTTTTCTTTCGTAAACCCGGAGTCATCTTGAATAGTGGGTATATTGGTGTTATTGCGATTTTGTATTTTTGTGGACATAGACAATAAATTATATCGGTGTGATGATCTGAGAATTGATTGACTAGTTGACCGCTATCGTTAGGAACCGATGTCTCTCGAATCCAGCGCTATCGCCGGGTACCTGTAGAGGGGTATCAATGAGACCCTTCCCGAGGGATCTATGAATAAACCGAGTAGTTTCCCCCCACAGTTCGGATCCGTAGCTTAGGGGCGATCAACTCACCCCGAACCCGGATCTGATATGAGGCGGATCCGATCCAACCTTCAGATACCACTCTGACTAGGGAATGATGTCCTACTCGTCCAAGTTCCAAACATTTAGGCTGACGTCTGAGACACTTACCTTATGTGCGTCATGATTCGTGCGGTGGTAAATTAAAGGGTTTTCCTTCTGCCATGTTCTAGGCCCTCTCGTGACCTACATTCTAAAGGCCATAGCTTAACCGTGCTACCCAAGCGGTATGAGCCATTTTATAGACCACTGGGTTATCGATTCAATGACATTGATCATGCCGGCGCCCACGAGCCGTCGGGATCACGGGCTGGTCGGACATCGATGCTGCCATCACCAGCTCTCTCTTTTAGCTACTTACCTAATTTTACGATTTCGGTTGGAGGAGCCTTCCTTCTTGGCGCCCGAGGTTTTTCAACTCAAGTCCATGTGAACTTTCCTTTTCTTTCTGCAGTAGAAGCCCTCCTGACCCAAGACCCAGCGTATTTCTGACAACCTTGGCTTTGCCAAGGGATCGAGTCCATTCAACATACGTCCCCATCCACCCTCCTTTGCGCTAGATCGTGAACGCCGGGCCCCCTGCTGGTCATTTACCATGCGTACAGACGGGTTGAAGACAGCTGAAACCACATGTTAGGCAGCTAAAAACAACTGAAGAACGACAGCACAACATGGACGTTGTCGACAGCTGTAGTATAAAAACCCAACTCTGGATGCGAGATACTCTGGCTCAACAACGATGAAATCGATATTCCTCAGCCTTTTGCTTTGTATTTCTGCAGCGGCGGCAGCGTTGCTCAATGGAACCTCTTTGAAAAGGTACAATACCAAACGCCAGTCGGTCGGTCGGTCGGTCGGTCGAGGAACGCTAATAGAACGAATTTTCAGATGTGCAACAGAAATCAGCGATGAGGAAGTCGCTAAGGCGGAAGCGCACTTCCAAGCCAACAAGGTTCCTCCCCCAGATGTCGCTGTTGAGGCTGCGACTATCCAAGTATATTTCCACGTCATCAGCAGTTCCACCACACTAGCTGGTGGAAACATTCCGTACGTACTTGCCACTGTTGCGAGTCTTGTAAGATCTTACCCCTGGTTTAGCGATTCCCAGATTTCAGCCCAGATGCAAGTCATGAATCAAGCATATGCCGGTGCTGGAATTACCTGGGTCCTCGCGGGTACTACACGCACGGTCAATTCGGATTGGTTTAACAGCGCTGGACCGGGCTCAAGCCAAGAAACTGCGTTGAAAAACTCCCTTCGCGTTGGTGGCGCAAACGTTTTGAACGTTTATACTGTCGGGTCAGTCCACCCACTTCAATCCGCATTCCGCTTTCTTACGCGGATGGATTTGACTTGCAGATTCAGATCTGGCTCTGGTACCGGCCTACTTGGTTATTCTACCTTCCCTTCTAGCTATAGTAGGGCACCGAAGGATGACGGAGTCGTCATGCTCTTTTCATCCGTTCCTGGAGGGACAACAGTCCCATATAACCTCGGACAGGTCGGAAATCAATATCTGACACGACTGTTTTTTACTTACTCTTGGGCAGACCTTGACTCACGAAGCTGGACACTGGGTCGGTCTTTACCACACATTCCAAGGTGGTTGTTCCGCCACTGGAGACCAAGTTTCCGACACGCCTCCTGAAGCCTCCTCTGCTTTCGGATGCCCTACAGGCCGCGATACTTGTTCTGGAGGAGGCGCCTGACCCCATTCGTGAGTTCTTTTTTTCTCAAGCGTGGTATAACTGGCCGTTCTAATTTCACCGTAACCTCAGACAACTTCATGGATTACACCGACGATGCTTGTATGAACCAGTTTACAAGCTGGGCAGGTCACCCGGATGAGAGATCAGCTCCGTACCTACAGAGGTATTACAATCTAGAATTAAGAATAAGCACTATTTGGCTGCGGCAGGTCTTTCTATAAGGTGTATTCTCTTATCTCTAGTTTCGTATTGAAAAGGTTGCAAAACGGTGTTGAGCATCCAGTTTTTATGAGATAGCCTATCTAGCCGCTTCGCTTGAGACAGACAAGATTCAACTTGATTTGCAGATTTGTTACACTTAACGGTGCTGCTCTGTCACGACAGGTATTGTTCGCGAAAGGAAATCCTCGTAGGAATATGAGCATCACTCATGAGACTGGGAATGATAGTATGGGCAGCGTTAAACCCTCTTAGCTCAATACGAGACCTGGCCCAAAGCCTTTTCTTGGCAGTGTACGGCGTTTACTTGACATAACATGGGATCTCCATCAGGGCTTCTTTGTTGGCACATGTGAAAGGGCGCCTCAAGCGGTAGACGGACTCCCGCCATCGTCTCAAGGCGTTATGTCCAGTCACGGCTTATTTGGCATTGAATGATGTACTACAACCCAGCGAACTATAATACGTATCGGAAATCACGGTTCTGGATATCAGTGAGATCCAAAAATTCCTGCGAAATTGTCAACAATCAATCGTTTCATCGCATTGACTCCAACGTACCTTGTCAACCCTAAGTTTATCGATGCTTCCATCACTGCTGACTCGTTCAATGTACACCTCATCATACGTCGTGTCGCGCGTCTCGGCGTCGCGTTGTTTGTTCTCCTTATTCATGATGTATCGCAGAAGCAGCATTATGATCATGCACATCAAATAGCACACGCCGATGATTATCCACGGGATGTGATTTCTAGTTTAGGGAATAAGTTGATTGTAGGGTAGTCATCACATTAACCCCACCTTGGCCTGTATTGGGCTTGCCACATGAAGGGTCCCGCGGCGTTGCCGATACAGTATGCGGAAAGCATGATCGCATTGACGGTAACCCTCTTCGTGTGTCCGGCAGTAACACTTGATAACCAAGACAATGCAAGGACAAAACCCGTCGTACCGACCCCTAAGGTCCTGGGAATCAGGTGTATATCATCTCAGATGAGAAGAGTCCGCGTACCCGTTGTCCATTGAGCGAAAAGAAGTCCTACTTTGTTGGTCCAAGGGAGGAAATTGATCAAAAAGACACCGATCAAGTTTGGCACCATGTAGATCACACCAACGTAGGCACGACTGTTAGGAATCCTAGAGGCAAGAGTAACTCCGGTCCAGATGGTCGCAATTTCCACAGCGCCATCCACACACCCAAGAAGCGTGGTTTGAAGTGGCGTAAAGCCAAAAGAAGAAACAATGATTTGTCGTTGATTGGTGAGTGAATTGGGAACATTGTCGAGAGCGGAAAATAGAGCGAAAAGCCATGTTTTGGGGTCTAAAAAGGCCTCATATAACCTGTTAAAAGGTTGTCAGTTGGGGTGCGAAGGAGTAGAAAATCTGACACAGACTGTTCCTTCTTGAACCGTTTGTTCTCCACTCCTGTTTGGTTTTCCTAACGAAAACATTGCTGAAGTGATGATACCGAGCCATTAGGACTACAAAAACCCACCTTGATCCTCCTAACTGCATTCACCCGCTCCTCCCTCGTTAAGAACCAGGCCGTCGTTGGTGAATCGGGGAAAAAAAACCTACAAGAACTCATGAGCTCGCATTCCTTTAGCTGTTGATGACGTCACGCACCAAAAGGATAGTGCCGTCAAAAGGGTTAATACCCCTGTGATTATCATCAACCTGTTAAGCAGCTTGAGTCTTCAGTTTTCTCGCTAGGTCCCTATCTTACCATTGCCAGGGTTCGAAAGTTTTTGTATGGATATGCAGCGTCCCAAAGCTAATGAAACCAGATATTATCTGAGCTAAGTCCGGTATCAAAGTCAGCGGTGTGACCCTCCCCAAGAAGTATGGACTTCTGGACCTGTTCCATTCATCAGAACTGCAGCAGGTAAGCGCATAAAAGCGGGGCAAGAAGCTAAGGCACTCACACCACCACCCCACTCTGACTGTTTGTTCATTTCTTGTATAGAACATTGATGTCACAATCAAGAAGCCAGCGGTTATTGAACCTTCACAGGCGCCAAGAATCAATCGGACAACGAAAAGACCTGCGAAGTTCTTGCAAGCAGCATGGGAGCAAAGCGCTACTGCCCAAACAAATATGTTGAGACTTTTGCCAAGTGAGAATAGTCCGTCATAGGTGAGTGGCAAGCGGACCTCATCCATTTCGCTACTGGGAATCTCTGCAGGCAAAGGTTCTGGGGAAACTCGAATGCGAGATAGCTAAGATAAAATATAGTCCCAAGCCTATGAAGGTACCATTGAATCTTGCGTTAGTTACAGTGTCCAGCACTTGATATGGTGGCTGTACCAATTATATCTTACGAAAGATAAGCTAGGTTGGCGAAGTATGACAAAACACATACTGATTGGTGGTCAGATGGGTCGCCTCCCTGGGAATAAGTGAGAAAGGTTTAGATTGGTGGAGTTAGTAGTAGAGACCTGATGCCTAATATTGCAGCGCTTCCCAATGTGGTTTTATCCATAAACTGGATCCTGCCATTTCCAATTGAGAGATGCTCCCCTTCTGCACCTTGAGGCGTACCAATAAAGGACTTTGATGAACACATTGTTTCACATTAGAAACCGTCATAGTGTCTTGTGGGTGAAGACTCACTGCACATGAGCGGCATGATATGCCTGTCGATTTTGCGGCTAGAATACTGGATGAACGGGGTTTTTGGAGTTAGAAAGTTATACCACATACCGTATTCTAATGGCCTCCTTGAGGTCCAATATGCCCACTGCGCCCTGCTGCTAACTCTGCGGCAGTATCTACTTCCTTTGTTGAAACGAGAGCGTCGGATTTTTTCTCAGAATTCGCAACTTTTTCGTCATAATCGAAAGCAAAAGAGGATTTCATGGTGCGAAATGGGAGAGAGTCGGGTTAAAATCCTCTAAGCGCCTCAAGCCTCAAATACGTCTAGCCTCGATAGCAGCTATTTTTACCAACGTCACCGGTTCGCGAAGACCTTCCATGCGTATCCGCAGCCGGACATGGTATAAAATAAGACTCCGGGTGGTCACTTGGGGCATATGTCATCACCATAGCGCGCTGTGAGCGGCCCAAGAACTTGAAAGGGGTATTTGGTGGCAACTTCAACGTTCACGCGTTCACGGGTGCGGTGGAGGGGAAAGAAGGATCACGTAACAAAATCCAACCCACGACTGCTGACATCTTGCTCCTTTCGCCATTCCTGGGCGCACGGTCTCGTTATTACCTCTTTGTAGCCGGGGGTAAGTCATTGACTCATAGTATTTGGTCATCGATGATTTAGTCTCTTTTTAGGTTGTTCTGGACCAGGCGTTCTTTTGGTAGGTAGTTGGGCGTTTTGTCTGTTCACTTATCATATACAATTATCACCACCACCTGTTCATGGATTGAGGGTCAGTATAGGGGGTTGTCCCACAAACGGTGCTTTGCCAAAAGGAAAGCCACTTTATAGCCAATTCGGTTAGGAATCCGAATGTGTGTCACGCCCTTTGGATGGAAGCTTTGGGTGTGAAAATCAAATGTCCTGAGGTTATCTGGGCAGTGGTGCATAATGCTCAACACTTAGATATCTAAAGATGGCTTGTGGGGTGAGCTGCGATGTGGGCTTGACGTATTAATAATGTATGATGCAATAAAGGATACATGTGTGGTACATGTGGGAGCAGTAGCTCCCTTCGTACCGTCACAACCCAGGTCAATGATAGCAATTTTTTTGCTTGCAGTCTTTGCAATCAGCGACGAGTGAGCAGAAGTCAATAACAGTCCCGTGCCCTAATGCCGGTAGGGGGCGTCCACGGCTCCGCTCTCACCGATTGTGGTAGAGCCTGGTAGGGAGAATGTTACGCAACCGTGGAAGTGTTAGACCCAGAAGAAAACACTGAGTCAGAAGTGTCTCCAAGGTACAAGTCGATAGACCCAGGGCTGCATAAAGAATGACGTAATATTTGAGGACTGGCGTCGTTTCAACCGTGCTCAGACCGCTCGCAGGACTTTTGGACCCCGTTTGGTGGTCAGAGCGCCTGCGCAGATAGCATGGTTTCTCCCGTCGTAAAACGAGATCTGGGGTCCTGTGATGCACGGGAGAAGATGCACCATGGTGGAATTAGGGCAGAGATAGGTGGTCCAAACGATCGTCACCGTAGCGAGTCCGAAGCTACCAAGAGCTGGGCCCATTTGACTTAGGTGGAAACTGTGTGATTGGGGTATATCGAGCATTGAAGAGGATGGTACACCACACGTTATGTGACAGCGGTGTTGTGACCAGACGCAGTTTCCCCTGTGGGTAGGGGTGCTCCTGCAATATGTTGTCGCCGTGCGGAGCGGGTCATTTTTTTCAACTTGCAATTAGAGGGAGCCAAAGTACAATATATTACAATCAAAACACCAGCTGCACAAGAACACGTAGACGAAGATCAAAACGCGAAGTCCGAGAGGGCATACGCATCAATTCACAAGGCCAAGAGTCTATCGCGGTCAACATTCACCCAGCTGTCCCGCCTTTTCCTGCTGCAAGAAGGGGTGGGTGTGAGCTATGCGCAAGGGGTCAGATAAACATGAAACAACTGACTCTTTTTTAGTGGGGGGAGGGGGAGGAGGCGGCGCACCGATCACGAGCTTAACCGTCTTCACCTCGAATCCTCGGAAACTCAAACTCAACGAGCATCCTGTTGCACCAGCATTCTCATTGATATCAAGAGTGGTTATCGATGGTCGAGTAATGCTTAGTTCCTGCTGCTCATCTTCTAACAAATTCGTGACAAACGCCTTAGCGACAGGTATATGACGAGCCACGTTGAGTTGGACTTTTCCATGTCCACCAAATGCCTCGTACAACCTGAGAATGACCGTGACAGTTTCGGAATCGGAAGCTGTGATAGAGGCGTTAAAGTCATCGCATTCGCCGCGCTTCACAGTTTCCAATGTGACATTCCGTGTGCCTGAGATCGTGAAGGGCGATTCGAGGTAGGAAAGCAGGGCATTGCCGCCATCGGGTATGACGCGAACTACGGTGCATCAGCCTTCGACGTATGGATCAGATGGGTTTGAGGAAGCGCACCTCGTAGGGGAGAGTTATATAAGTACGCGGCCTGTGGAACATCTGATTCGAGGAAGGAACCCTCATGGAGAAGGACGGCGAACGAGAAGTTGTGAAGTCCTAAAGAAAATTCATCAGAAACGTCATGAAAGAGTTGGACTCCAGGATACCTTGATCCTGTTCCGCATCTGGAGCGGTCGCAGCTCGCAAAAGCGAGATGCGTAACACATTCCCAATGCAGGAGAACCCATACTTGGACTCCGAAAGGATAGCAACTCCATAACCGTATTCGCTCAGGTCGGCATACTGGGGGGAGAAAGTCGGCATGTGGGGTTTTTAGATCATGCACTCCACTTACCTTGTGACCGCAAACCTCGAACTGCGGTGGCGAGATGGTGTCGATGAGTCACCAATATGACCTTGACTAGACGAAAGGGTTACCTTGGCAATGTCCCACGTGGTGTTTTTGTGAGTGGGTCGTTGAACGTAGCCAAACTGCGTCTCGTAGGTCGCGTTGGGGTTACTAATGTCAAGAGGCAGCTCGACTTGGAGTTTGGGTTTCAGCGCAGATCTTAGCTCAACTAGGCTCACTGAGGAACTCACACTTGAGGAATTCGTGGCGTTGATGCCAATCAACAACAGTTTCAAAGTTGAACATGGAACGTGAGTTTGCCTTTGTACTCGCAGGAGTGGCATCAAGCGAGATCTATACGATTCCAGTTCTCAGTAGTTGGACTGTCTGAAATTGGTTCCACTAACCGTGACGGTTACCAAGCTCTGTCCATATCGGATCTCAGCTTTGACAGCGGCACGTAAAGGTCCTTGCGCAATAACTGAGATGTTATTGAATTCAAGTTGGTGAACCGTTTCAAGATGGTGGATCTCAACATCTGTCCCACACCAGTTAGCCGTCGGGAAAGTTCATGAAAGGAATCAATAGATTACCCCAGGCATCCCAATAGTTTGGTCGATCTTCGAAAATAACAAAACCACCAGTTTGGCCTTCGGCAATGAGCTCACGACTGTATGGATGAAGTGAGCACTGGAATAGCGAATAGTAAGGCGAGGATACTTGCTCAAGCTTGACATCGTACAAACTCGTGATACGACCCTTAGAAATTGTCAATTGAACACTCGAGTTCCGGAGCACGAAGTGATCAGAGCCGTTGGTATAGACTACGACGCCCTCTCAGAAATGTAATTTAAGGATAAAAGCGCGACTGACGTACCGGAAGCGGGCAATAATTGGGCATGCAACGCGCTATTCTGGCTCCTCAGTGTTCCAACCTGACTTCCACTTGGCGTCTGCATAATAGCATATCCTTCCCTTCCGTCGTCGCTAGCTTGCATGATCTGGGACCTCAATGAGGAATTAACGCCAGAGAGGGGAATCCTGACGATATCCCAACGAGGGAAGAAGGTCGTGTTGTACCCGACAATTGTATTGTAGTGTTTGAGGTTTCTGAGCTTTTGTGAGGGCACAAGTGGGAGGGAGTCGGGGAAGAGGACGGAAAGAGCTTCGTCGAGTAGAGATTCACCAGACTCTTTTACTTCTGCATAGAGTTTTTCTGCATCATCGTAAACCATGCCGCTGGAGAAATTGAGTTAGTTCCCAGTGACACCAATAGCAGCGAAACTTACATGGCGGAACCAGGCAGAACATCATGGACTGTCCGGTATTAAATCAATATACGCCGGGGGGCAGAACAGACTTACACTGATTTAGGAGGACCTTCTCCCAGTTGGTGTCAATCTTTTCCTTGGGGTAAGCATAGTCATTTCCGTATAGAGATGCCAAAGTCGCGACATGCTCGAGGTCGCGGAGGAGAATTTCGGAGTGGCGGTTGCCCTTTTTTATGGATCCTAAATGGGTGGTTTAGTTTACTGAGCTGGCGATATTCGAGTACAAAGCGTGTACCATGAGAGGTATAAGTGCCACGATGGAACTATAACATCGCTGGATCAGTCCCAGGAAACAAGCCAGCAAATATGGTGTAATACCTCAAGATAAAGTTCGCCAAGCCTTTGGCCCGACAATCAGTATCACACTCCAGAAGCACGGGTGCAACTCACCAGTTCGGCAGCGTTTTACCGTCCTTCGTCGATTTCTGAATATCCTCGAAGAACTCATCAACGGTATGCCCCATGTTGACTGAGGGAAGTTCGCGGTGGGTATTCGTTACAGCACGAATGCGACGTAGCTACATTCTCGACGTTTGAGCTGTGGTCCTTCACCTTGGTTGTGACCAACTCACATTCTCCAGCATTTTCGAAAGGGGTCCGCCTCCGCCATCGCCGTTTCCAAAAACCAGCAAAGCAGTGTCGGATGACTCCATGTTCTGTGACATGACGTCAGAGCGGGAAGTATATACGGTTGAGTCGCTTACTTTGTGGTTCGTCAACCCTTTGTTAACGTCACCAACAGTTAGCTTGAGCAGTGTATGTGTCGACTATGCGGGTGTTGTTAGTTGTGATTGGAAGTCGAGCCTTGGAACATTATAATTACCGGGTGTCATGTGGCATAGTACTTGAGTACCGTCAATACCAACCCAGTTAAAGGTAGAGTGAGGGAAGACGTTTCTAGGTGCCATGAGTCGAAGATCAATCCTTGGCATAAACGTTGGGGTCTTACATATTATTCCTAGATGACCGAAGAAGCACGTCAGTTACAACGAGTGTAAGGAGTGGCAAGCCTCATACCATGACAATTTTTGGGTGAAGAAATACGTCATTCCTAATATCCCTCATGAGCTAAGGGAATTATAAAAAAGGGGACAACTTTACCAGCGCCTCGAATAAGTTGCGGTAACGCTCCAGTCAACCCGAATGAATCAGGTAACCACGCCGTCTCACAACGTTTCCCAAATCTTGACTCGAAATACCTCTGGCCGAAGAGGAACTGCCGGACCAACGCCTCTCCGGAAGGCATATTCGAGTCGTTTTCGACCCAAGACCCTCCAACAGTGTGGAATTTTCCCTCTAACACCTTTTCCTTCACACGCTCAAATAGAGGTGGGTAGAGCTGTTCAAGCCATTTGTATTGTTGCGCTGAGCTGCAAGTAAATCTGTGCTCTGGATATCTTTCCATGAGATCAACTTGAGTTGACCATGAGCGGGCCACTTTTTGTTGAGTGACCGAGTAAGGCCAGAGCCAGGCGCTGTCGATATGACAGCTGCACATGCATAATGAGTGATTGTAATGAAGACGAAACGTAAGTGGTGCTCACTGTCCAATACCCCAGATATTCGATTTTGCTGGTCCTTCATTGTAAATCGCATCACCTTTCGCTTCCCATCCTTCACCAAACACCTCTTCTGCTTTCTTCCTGGATGCCGCGATGCCGGTTGCATCACCTCGCTTAAAGATATTCATTATTTCATTGGCAGTTGTCAGGGCCTTATTTTGTAACCTGGGTCTGTCTTTAGTGGCGTGCTAACACCACAATAAACGAGCTACTAACGGCGTATTTCCGGGGAGTGTATCCACGAGCTCACGGAGGGTTTGGAAATCCCATAAGAGGCGCCACGCTTCTTGGTTAGGGACGACAAGGTCCGCGGAAGCGAGAGTGAAGTAGCGGTTCATCTAGCGATCACAAGGTGAGGAAAATGAATAAGGACGCTAACGTTTGAAACACTCACATCGGGAGGTTGAATCGTATCCCCATTCCAGGGGACACCAAACATACCATTGCAGCTCGACTCAATAATGAATTCGTGGATGCCTTCTTCCCTTGCTGCGGGTGGAATGATGTATTCGACACGACGGTCACCGCCAAAACCGCCAGTAATGCCTGCGGGCTGGGTGAGCAGAGTCACAAGACAGAAATGATGAGGATTCAGACCTTGGAGAGGGACGCCGTCCACGGAATAGATCATGGCTTCGCATCCTGGATCAAATTCGACTAGGGTGTCCGGAAACGTTAGGAAGGGGACTCGGAGCAACACTATGGCACTTACACTGGACACGTTCATATTGCTTGAAATAGTCAGGAATGACGACAGTAACCTTCCACCAGTGATTCGTCTGGATTCCCATGAGAAACCTTTTTAATTGTGCACACGACACAAACTCACCCCTAGATTGGAGATTAGCGAAAGCGAAAAGCAAATTGAATTAGAGAATAACACTCACACGAAGGACCAAAGGAATCCCCCTTTTGCGGTTGAGTGGATAGAAAATGGATAAATGAGACTTCGCACACCTTTTTTGCCGGTTTGAACTTTTGGTTCATTGCCTCTTCAAATGAAGGCTTTGACAATCCTGGAGCGCTCCATCTGTAATTTGGTCATTCAACACAAATGTTGACGAAATAAAGTCATGAAAAACTGACACTTTCAGCTTGACGAAATCTGGGCCGTCAAGGCGGTGTGTAAAGAGAACAGAAGAAAGATTCACGTCCGAGTAGTGGCCGCCTAGAAAGTTGTCTAATCGCTGTCTTGTAAGACCTTTGCTCCATTTTGCTCCGGCGCCATGATTGAGCTCAGGATATGAGCTGTGGGAGTGGTGACTACAACTCATGGTGCAGGCCGGTGACAAGGTGGATTCGTCATCGGTAACACTGTTGCTGGCGTTGTCACTGTGGGAATATTTAATAATTAATTTCCACCCTGATTCCACCTTTCTAGACGGACAAGGAAGCTCAACCTAAACCTGCTTCAGGTGCAATAACAAGACCACAAACCGGTGCTTTGAACGACTTTACCTTTGCTGAAAGTCTCCAGAACTCACCAACAATCAAGTAAATCAAACTTACATATACCTCGAGGCTCACGGATCTTACTCGGAAAACGGAAGCGTACAAGCATTTGCAAGCATCCAGGATAAATGTATTCTCCTCGTATCACAGTTCTTGGGCACCTGACGTTGCCTATTTCCGTATGGAGTGGGGAAATTGGAGACGATATAATTTGAACGCGCTCCGACAGATGTCCTCCCCGGCAGTCAGTGTAATTCCCTCAAGGCTACCCGCTTTAGACAACTTCTGTTCCTTGACCATCCATCATCAAGTGGTTCCCCTGCGCTAGCCGAAAGGAATACAGATAGAAGCCCAGATTTTACGACAGCACCAAGAGCAAGTCTATTGAAAGGAGGTTGGTTCCCCATAACCGTGACCCCGCCACCAATTCAAGGAAGAATCAATGCTGCCACTCGCTTATTCCAGTTGATGGGTCGGCCTCACTATCTTCCGCCAGCGTCACATTGAGCCTGCAATCCTGACCTTTTTCCACTCTACCTCAGCACCAGCCACTACCCATGGTCAACTTCTGACCCATGCGGATATCCGCAAATATTCGTTCCGACAATATCAGGGCTTTTGGACATATAAGAACTGAGGGCTAGTTTCCGCATTTCGAGGAATCCCTCACACAGTAATGGGTACTCTTCTCTGGGTTTCTGTCTTGATTGTCGCCGCTTTGTGGTTCAAAAGCAGGAAAAAATCGACATTGCCTCTTCCCCCGGGACCACCCGCGGACCCGATCATTGGCCATCTAAGGTATATACCTCCTGAATCACCAGAGGAAACCTTTGCAGAATGGTCAAAAGTCTACGGTTAGTTTCTTCTCCGCCGCGTTGTGCAGAATTTATATCTGATATCGTATCAACCCCGCTTAATAGGGGACGTAATGCACCTCCGGATTTTCAACAGAAATATGATCGTTTTGAATACAGTTGAAGCAGCTGTCGACCTCATGGACAAGCGTAGCGCGAATTACTAGCGACCGACCCGATTTCCCCGTTCTCAAAATGTGGGCAATTCTTCATATACACGTCATTTCTTCTCTCTCATTTATTTAGAATGGGTTGGGTCCCGACACTCACATTCACCGGTTATGGCAAGGAATTCCAGAAGCATAGACGTCTTATCCAGCAGACCTTTACCCGGCAGAAGATCGAACAATACCGTCATATCCAAATTAAAGAGGCCCATCGCCTTACACTCAACCTTTTCGAACATCCGGATGGCAGAGAAGCGATGCTACGTCGGTCAGTCGTGAATTAATTCCCTCTATCGATTGGGGCTGAAAACCTTGGGCCTCGAAAGTTTCTCAACGTCAATTATTATGCGGATTGCATACGGACATGAGGTTGTATCCGACGACGACCCCTACCTTGAGATAGCCAAGGAAAGCGGGCATGCTTTTACTCACTGCGGCCCCGCTGGAAGCACACCGGTCGACCTATTCCCCATTCGTAAGAGTACTTTCCCCGAATTCCGTTAACATCCTCTCACGGTAGTGATAGTTGGATACTTACCTTCGTGGATCCCTGGGACATACTTCGCTCGTAAGGCGAGAGAGTTCAAAGCCTCCATTCGGAGGTTGCATGATTTCCCATTCTCTGAGGTGCAGAGGCAAATGGTATGAAGGACTTCACATTCAGGATATTACAGGATGTTAAAGTCAGCGAAAGGCCGAAGGAACAGCACAACCCTCTTTTCTCTCTTATCACCTCGAACGTCTTCACACCGAAAACAATGAAACAGAAGAAGAGTTTGATGATATTAAAGGCGCTGCCGCCACCATTTACTCTGCAGCTGCGGATACGGTGAGCACTGAGGTAGTTATCTCCAAAGAATATTAACTCAAAGCGGGCCGACAGACCTGGTCTACGATGTCCACGTTTGTACTGGCCATGACCCTCCATCCTGAGGTCCAAGAACGCGCTCAACAAGAGATTGACGCGTTGCTCAACGGTTCGCGCTTGCCAGAAAATGACGATCGAGAATCATTACCATATGTGGAGTGCATTATCCAAGAAAGCTCATCGGTGAGAGGATTTAGCTTTCGGTCCGAAGAGACGTTCCTTAATCTTTTTTTCGCAGATGGTTAAACGCAGTCCCACTTGGTACGAGTGCAACGTACTTCGCTTCCTACTCCGTGACTTATGACTGTTGAGTAGGTATACCCCATCGCGCAGTGGAGGATGACGTTTACAAAGGGATGTTTATCCCGAAAGGTTCTCTCGTCTTCGCTAACACTCGGTGCATATCTCCCTCGCCTGTTAAGCCCCATATCTGACGGTTCTACTAGCGGCATCTCAATGAATGAGGCCGTTTATCATGACCCACGTTCATTCAAGCCCAGCCGATTCCTCCCAAAGTCTCAAGGCGGGTCCGAAGAACCCTTCCCTCAAGCACAATTCGGTTTCGGACGAAGGTACGTGGACCAGCTTTCCTATCATTTCCATCCCCACCACATGTTTCCGCCCTACGATTCTGACGACTGATCGCAGGATATGTCCCGGTCGTCACCTTGCCGACGTTAGTCTGTTCCTAGCTATATCAACTATCCTGGCCTTGTACAACGTGAAGAAAGGAGTTGGTTCTGATGGGAAGGAGATTACGCCTGAAGTTGGGATGGTCTCGGGCTTGACGAGGTTAGTAGCTCACTCCGAGTTCTGCAAAGGGTTTCAAAGCTGATACATGTGATAGCCATACTAAACCGTATAAATCTATCATGCACGTGCGGAATGAGAAGGCAAAGAAGCTACTGGACCAGATGAGAGTGGAATTGATGAGCGAGTGATGCGGCTTTCAAAAACGATTTCAAAGTTTCACAGATCGGCTGTATCGTACTGGCGAATATAAACCGTTGACAAGTTGCCATGCGCTACCACAAGTGTCAAGCTAAGAGCGCGAAACATGATTGACAAGTCGGGCGGTGTAAAGCATTCAGGCTAAATATGCTATTTATAATTTCGTACTTCGCGAACTCCTTTGGGTGTGTCACCCTGCTGTGCAAGCACCCCCCTCACATTTTCAATCAATCAACCATCGGTACTTCAGTCATTGCTTCAAACTTTGGAGTGTCCCCGCTTCTGCCGCGGTTGTAAATATCGCTTGGATAATCGCACTGAGGCATTCCAACAACAGAACAAAGGCAGACACTTATGCGCCTCGGACATAGTGATGCATCCTTTGCACGTTGACGTTGACGTGCACCTTCTTTGTTCATTCTTTTAACTTGGGAGGAGATAAGAAACCAGGATGGGCACGATGAACCAGCTTTCATTTTGATACCGATAAACTCTGCATTTCTTCACCAATGCAAGCAGACCCGCCGCTCGAACACGACATATGTCGGCTACATATGAGTTCAGCAATTCGCCCCCTTGGCCGGGTGGTATAATAACCAATGACGTTTTGCGGTGTTCCCTGCGGGAGTGTTATTGGATGGTCTGTCCTCCGCCTTTGCGCGTTGCCGGAATGCCGATAGATATGGCCGCCCTGGGGTTGCCTGAGTAAGTGGGATCTACTCGCGCGACCTCGACGAGATAAGATATCAACAATGAGCTCGTTGTACAAACCTGACTGTGATAAGGTTCCAAAGCTGTACTCGGCCCGCGACCCCTTACCATGAAGCAGGATGCAGTTGCCTTCGTCGACGGCAATCCTTGCTGCCACTAAGATGCGCTACGCTTGCCCGTGTAACACACTAATCTCTCCTTTTGTTGTCGACAGCAGATATGTACCCATGACGAATGAGATCCAGACATTTGATTACGGTATCAAAGAGTGTTGGACGCAGTTGAGTGGGATATGGGGAAAGAGGGATCACAATGGATGCAACTGCCAAGCAGATTAGTTTTACACCTGATCTTTTTTACTCAACACCGCGTAATCTATTTTGAACCACGCACATTGACAATTTACTTCTCTTTCCAGGTTCTGGGAATGATAACTATCTCCGTGTAAAATTTGGTGACAGGGACGTCGGAAGTATGGTCTGTGTGGGTTCCCCCTGAATTAGGTGCTGCCTAGCTAAGTGATGATCAATCAATTGACTAGTCAGCTGGCTGGTCGACTAGGTTTACGATGAAAGGCGACTATCCCATGACTTGTTCACAAGTAAAACTCAGAAAAATGGTGCTGATGTTGGATCCCCCAATGATTGTGGTACAACTCCGTATAGCCCTGTGGCGGTGTGAATGTCGTTTGAGTTTCAATCCATTCCTTGGTCTCCCACGCTCCGCACGATGATTGCCAGTGAGTGACATGGAGTAATCCCAATAAGGTTCTCTTTGTCGTGCACGCAATCTCTTATGTTATTTATCCCGTGTCATATCGCTCGGTTGAACTTTTGAAATAGGAGCGTTCACGGGGTGCACATCCTCGCACCATTTATAAGGCCGATCTGATACTACTTTTACCAGGTGCGAAGACCGTAAGTATCGGCCACATGTGAAACAGCATCCTCACCTCAATTCCCATTACACCCAAATTCAGAAACCGAGGATCGCATGTAGATCATTGATCGTTATCACCAGGCCCGTCAAGCCGGAGAACGCCATCCCTCCCTGCCCCCCTCCCCCGCCAACACTAATGGGGAGACTTTACAAAAACCATGATTCTCTCCCCACCCCTTCAATTTTTTTCAATCTGAATCTTTACGCCCAGAAACGCGGTGTCCATCTTACTTGCACTTGATTTTAAAGAGGGAATTTCTATTAACCTCTTGAGTTCCGCTTGATCTAATGGTCCCCGCAGAAATTTTACAAAGTCTGGGGGCCTTGTAGGTGCACCATGGCGCTCGCACCGTAGCTGACGCGCAGTGAGCACGACTCTCTTTCCTGACAACATCTTTCGGATTTAGCTCGCTTGATCCCGTGATCCGCCTCGGAACGACGACTCGGGCGCTTATACTGCTCATTCCGTTTCAAGCACCTTTTCTGGTCGGGTGGCGATGCCCAGTTACCGATGGGCATGGTCATCCTCGCTCCTTTTTCTATTTAGCACCGTTTTCTTTGCGTTTGGCAAGAAAAATGAATGAGATTCACTTTTTGTGCCGGTTTGTGCCTGTTTGCATTCCAGGTCCACCTGTAGGCCCGAACAAATGATCCGGGCTTGCAGGTCCGTATTTGTCGTATTCCCGCCTAGGTCGATTTGATAATCTTACTGGCTGGCCCCGTTGGGGTCCATCCCGACGTTCGGTCCCAATTGTTATTCATCCCTTTGCATGTTTTATTTTGGCTCAGTTTCTATCCGCGGAGTGTAGACACTGCAAAATGATGCAAATCTAAACTGAGTTTCCACACAGTTAATCCGTTTAGAAGTACATTTCCATTGCAGGTACTTTTTACTACACGCTGCTTTCTACCTAAAACCGAGGGAACCTTGGCAAGAGCCCAAGCGCACGACAGCCCTCATTGGGCAATTGAAATACCATCAATCCACGGAGGATCAAATCGATCGACGCTGCCAATCGTCAATTCAGGTTACCGGTCTCCCCATCTTCCGCGTGCTTCACACTGAGGTTACAAACCCCCTCCACATCTATCCCGGGTGTACCGCTTGATACTGTGGCGTCGTTTCAGGATGTAAACCCGTATGGGTACGCATGAATATTCGTTCAGAATATGTCAGGACTCTCCAACATATAAAAACGCAGAATGCAAGGTGTGTTTTCTGCAGAAACGGGTATCCTTTTATCATGAGCGCTCTTCTTTGGGTTTCTGCCTTAATCGTCGTTGCTGTGTGGTTCAGAAGTAAACGACGGTCGTTGCCTCTCCCCCCGGGACCACCTGCGGACCCAATCATTGGCCACCTGCGATACATACCTGCTGAATCGCCAGCAGAGAAATTTGCAGATTGGTCAAAGATCTATGGTATTTACCCTTTCCTCGTCTCCCGATATTCTCACCGTAATGACCTTTTTTGATAGGGGACGTAATGCACCTCCGGGTATTGAACCGTAACATGATTATCTTGAATACAGCTGAAGCCGCAAACGACCTCATGGACAAACGTAGCGCAAATTATAACCACCGACCCGATTTTCCTATTTACCGAATGTGAGCACTGCTTCATATGGTCTTCAAACAACTCATATGTTTTAGAATGGGATGGGTTCCGGGTCTCGCGCTCACCATCTCCCACGGGAAGGAATTCCAGAAACACAGACGGCTTATCCAGCAGGCACTCACTCGCCAAAAGATCCAAGAATACCGCGAGATCCAAGCCAAAGAGGTCCATCGACTCGCACTCAGTCTTCTTGGACGTTCAGATGACAGGGAAGCAATGCTCAGTCGGTTAGTTACAAGTTAACATCTTCCGTTGAGCGTCAAGCTTGAACTGAAAGCCTTGGTCCTTTAGCTTTTCGACGTCAATTATTATGCAGGTTGCATTTGGACATGAGATCGTGTCAGATGACGACCCTTACCTCGAAGATAGCCAGGGAGTCTGGATATGCTCTTAGCCACTGCGGCCCGATTGGAAGTACACCGGTTGATCTATTTCCTTTTCGTAAGCACGTTGTATCTGGTTTCCGTTGACACTGGCTGATTCCAATCGTAGTTGAACACATGCCCTCGTGGTTTCCTGGAACATACCTTCGCGGAAAAGGCGAGAAAGTTTCAAGGCTTCCGTTCGAAGATTGCATGAGTTTCCATTCTCTGAGGTACAGGAGGCAGATGGTAGGCAATGAACTTTACATCTAGAATAGCATGTGGCGCTCAACCTCGAACGAAAGGCTGAAGGAATAGCGAAACCTTCCTTCCTTTCTCACCACCTCGAGCTTCTGCATCGAGAAGATAACCAAACAGAAGAAGAGTTCGATGACCTTAAAGGTGCTGCTGCTGCTCTCTACGCTGCGGGAACAGATACGGTCAGCATAAAATACACGCTCCTCCTGCGTGATTAAGGAAACCAACTAAAATACTGCTGACAGACTTGGGGAACGATGTCCACCTTCATTCTTGCCATGATTCTACACCCGGAGTGCCAAAAACGCGCGCAACAAGAGATCGATGCGCTGCTCAATGGCTCACGCTTACCAGAAGTTGGCGATCGGGAGTCCTTGCCATATGTGGAGTGCATCCTCCAAGAAACCCATAGGTGAGATTCTGAGAAGGTTTGGCTCCTGTCATTGAGATGTTACTGATCACTATTTCCGCCCCAGATGGCTAAATATAACACCGCTCGGTATGGCCCGCACCCTGTCGTCCCCTGTTGCACGGTTAATCACCATTGAATAGGTATTCCTCATCGCGTAGTGGAAGATGACGTCTACAAGGGAATGTTTATCCCTAAAGACTCTCTCATCTTCGCTAATACTTAGTGCGTTTCTCCTCCGCATACTCGCTCCAATATTAACAATTCCTATTAGTGGCATCTTGAGAAACGAATCTACCTATCATGACCCAGATTCATTTAAAGCCCTCGAGATATCTCCCAAAGTCCCAAGGCGGGCATGAAGAACCCTTCCCCCAAGCACAGTTCGGTTTCGGAAGAAGGTACTGTACCAGCTCTCCCGCTATTTCTCTTCTCGTATCTAGGAACCGCTCCAACGATTCTGATGATAATTGACTCATCGCAGGATATGTCCTGGTCGCTACCTTGCTGACGCCAGCCTGTTCCTGGCTATATCTACTATCTTTGCTTTGTACGATGTGAGGAAGGCGGTTGGTGCAGATGGGAAGGAGATTACGCCTGAAGTTGGGATGGTTTCCGGAGTGACAAGGTCAGTGCTGACCTTGAGGTTTGTTTTGGAAGAGTTTCAAGGGCTGACGTGCATGACTAGTCATACTAAGCCGTACAAATCTGCCTTGCACGTGCGGAATGAGAAGGCAAAGAAGCTGCTGGACCAGATAAGACTGGAGTTAATGAGCGAGTGAGATAGCTTCCGGGAACGATTTTTTTTTAAAGTAGTACGAGTCATATTAATGAAAATATATCGCCATACAGCCCGACGAGTGTGATGTTGAGAGCATACGATATAACATGACAAAGTTGGACGCCATCAGATAAGGTTAAGCCCGTCCCTACCGAAATAACAAGGTGTGTGGTGCCGAACGGACGAGGTCAGCGCTCCGCAGATCTACTGGGTACAGAGTGCCCAGGACGCGTAGCTCATCTCTTTGCACCGGGGCTATCATCATTGGCGTGTTTGAAACTGGAAGAATCAGAAGGAGCGAAAAATACTCTGACGTGTTGATCTAAGGTAAACCACGTGACCCAATTTAATGTTCCCACGGACTCCCTCCGTGAACGTTGCCTCAGACAGGTAACTGAGAACTTTATGTACAGTACTGCGTCTACTTCTTTATTTAATGTCCACAGGGGCGAGGTACTCATCTCTCTTTTAAACTTGCCACCAAGCTTGAGGTAATTCAAATTCAGGCTGAACTTTCTCGCAGGCGCCCCCTAATCCAGACCATCCCAGCGAAAATATGCTTCATCGGTTGGTTTTTCTTAGCCGAAAATGAATAAATAAACCGCTTCTCTGATCCAAGACACTTCTGCTCGTTCAACTTATCTCCAGCATGCCATGATATCAGGGATCAGGTGGAAGGGGTTACGGAAGCTTATGCGGCCTGTTACAAGGCAGACATCCCCATGCATAATGCCATTCGATATCCTCTCCCAGGCACAACATCGACATTTAATACATCAACGTTAACAAACAGGTGCCTGATAAACAATTTATAACCTTGGATGTGAGAAAGTTCCCACCCCCCCAACGCACATTCGAGCGTAGGTTATTTATCCGTTTTTCCAGTTGCAGTGAATATTCTCAACCTCGGGTTGCGCACTCACCCACATGGACGAACACAGTTTTGCTGGTCATTCCAGAATTGGGCCCAGCTTGTTGGAGGGATGGGCGCTAGCATCGATCCCGACCAGCGGTCATCTGCGTGCACCATGCTTCTCTGATCCATATTTGGATTTCGTTCTGGATATTTAAATGCCAGCAAAACCGATACTTCCCCAGGTGAGGTGTCATCCACACACAGGCACTGTTTGATCCCCTCGAACTTTCCACGATGAGCAACCCCTACGCACCGCCCGACGAGTCGTCTTTCGAGCTCTACAATGAGCGCACCATCATAGATGGTCTTTTCCTGGGTGCTATAGCCTACGGTACACGCTTCCGCCAATCTTGAAAATTTCGTCTAATAAAAATTTTAACACCCTTTTGATAGGCATCCATCTCACTCTCTTCATCTGGTGCTTCCAACTTTTACTTCAGAAGCAGAAGAGTCGTCGTGACTACTTTCTCATGCTTTACATTTCCTTGCTATTCACTATGGGCAATGTTGGAAATGGGACGAATATCAAAGTTGGGGAACAGACGTTCGTCGACTTCCGCAACTTCCCTGGCGGCCCGAAACGCATATTTCGCCACCGGCGGTGGATTGGTCGGTCTTACGTGTAACGTGATCTATATCATCAATACTTGGTTCCAGGACGGGTTTCTGGTAGGGGTTTATTGTTATACCTCGCCACTGAGGGTTTAGGGCTAACTGCGAAACCACCCTCAGCTTTATCGCTTCTGGATGTTCTTCTCTGGGTTTGGGTGGTATTGGATCATTTTCCCGAGTATCATGTTCCTTACCTCAGTTGGTGCGCCAGCTATATTACATTGAAAGCCTCGTGATTTAATACGACCGTTCAGCGCTTTCACTCATTCTCATCGTCATGCTCTGCGTTCCTGGGATCACTCTTTGGTCCACGATTAGCATCAACCTTGCGATCCCATACTGGGCGATTTCTATCGCTTTGAACGTCCTCATCACGGCTTGTATCGCAATCCGGCTTCTCTACATGAGGTACAAGATTCGCCAAGCAATGCCAGGTGCAGGATCCGAGTATCTTTCAGTAACTTCCATGACAGTAGAGTCTGCGGCGCTCTACACTATCAATGGTTTAATTTTCCTCATCAGTTACGGAGTCAATAGTCCAATTCAGAACCTTGCATTACCGGTGCTTGGTCAAACTCAGGTACGCCCTTGGCCCCTTCTATCACCATAGTATCAACAAATGGTAATAAAATATCTACACAGTCAATCTCCCCCTTATTGATTATCCTCCGTGTGCTCCAAGGTCGCGCTTGGTCAACCGCCACTCTCTCTAGATTCCAAACTGATACGGATGGTCGAACTCGGACTGCGCGTGACAGCGACCTTGGCCTCGGTGGTCTTGATCTTTCCCTGACTAAAGCCAGCAACGGCAGTAACCCAAGTCCTGTAGAAAAAGTGGATGTTTGACTCGGGGTTTCTGCGGGTTGTGAAATCTTTGGCAATCATACTCTTTCAACGCATTTGTAAATAACTCTGGTACTTATCGCTGGCGTAGAAATTTTCGTTTGTGTTTACGTTTTGCGCGAGCGACTATAAAGCGAGATTTCGACAATGCGGTGTCCTGTAAACTTCTCATGCCTTAAGTTGCTGAGTTTTACGGACTTTCGGCCCTCCACCCCTTGGTGCGGGGTGCTTCCCTGCAATAACGCGTCGACATTTTTTAGAAACGACCACTTCGGCAACGCCAAGATGTATTTCTGTGTTTTTTGTCATACTGTGACACCATCGGACCGCATGGGCGTTCCCTTGTTCCCCAAACGGTCTTTCCGAGTTCTCGACGTTTATCCACATTACTCGAGATATGCTCAAGATCGCGCTCGGATAAGCCTCCAACTCCTCGGTCACCTTAAGCGCGTAGGTCTTGAGCGTGGACTCAGTTGGGAACTGCTCAACCACAGCAACGGATAGTATCAACAACGTTAGCTGGTTAAAGAAATCTCAAACCACGATCTAAAGAATAACAGGTAAGGTCTGATTGACATCCGGATGCCAGGTGCGCACGCCACCAAGCAGTCCATGACTTTTCTAAGAAACCTGGTGACTCTAACATGACGCAACAAGGTGTACCAAACACCAACAGCGCCAAGATCACTGGAGAATAAGCTATTGGACCGGCGCACCCAACAACGTGATAGCCCCCAAGCTTCATCACCCCGTGAGCCAGAGCAATGTTAACCTCCCTCTCTGCGGAGTCGGCTTAGTTGGGAGGTGGCACATATTCGAGTTAACCGAATTGAAGCTAGGAATACAAGGTTATTTTAGAGATCTCGAAAAGGTTTGGGTAGGATACGAATTATTCTGAGCCCGGATCTCAGCTGGCCTTTTCTCCGCAGAACGTCACGTCTAGGGAGACCTTCGTTCGGGCGCTCTTACTTATGCCGACTGATCAATGGTATGTGAGCACCTCCCCCGTCTTCTGATGGTGGGTGGCCTGGGGAGCCTGTGGTTGGAAGAATATTACAAGAAACCTGTCAAACTTCCTTCAGTGATATGCATGATGACCAGAGGAACACTTACGGAATTTTGCGTGGAGACAAGAGGTCCTGGGACAGGTTCTCCGAACCGTGCAGATCCCAGCATCCACATCAGCATTGGCCATAAGGCCTAGGGCCTTGTGGCTTACATAGCGTCGACGGAAAGGATTC
The DNA here is from genome assembly GCA_025093985.1 of Calvatia gigantea. Lineage (NCBI taxonomy): Eukaryota > Fungi > Basidiomycota > Agaricomycetes > Agaricales > Lycoperdaceae > Calvatia > Calvatia gigantea. Next base: position 365,658 of record JACAAK010000015.1, read on the forward strand.
AGAACCACCACGAAGCTGCACGTGACACTCTCAACCTTTAGGCAGTCCTGTGTCAAATAAAAATGTGCTCATTCCGAGGAATTTTACGAAACCAAGCATTGACCAGGTCATGTCCACGAATCCTGCTCCGGGTCCTCACTACCATAAAATCGTATTGTGTATTCGTCGAATAGAGCATCCTGGAATGGGTATTACAGTCTGATGGACTCGGAGGCGCTTCGGGACTTTGACCGTAGGAGCCAAGTCTTTCCTCTAAATTGCTAGGGTACAAGGATTCGCTTCAGGCTGAAGCCATGTGAGGGAATCGACCTGGATATCCTTGGGATTACACCGGCTCTGATACTCAAGATTGTGCCAGATGCCCGTGGAAGGTGGGCCCGGACACTTAGTGGTACAAGGAAACAAGATCCCTCAATTATCGAGGGCGACACCGCGCGTTCTCGGCGGTCTATTGGGGGCGGATGATCATATCGCAGTAATACAACGGAGAGAGGAAGAGAAAAAGCGGAAGGCAGCACCCACAGGAACCAAGGAAGGCTGCCGAGGGAACAGGGGCCGTCGTCCTCTTCTTACAGCAAACAGCACGCCTTCAACACTAACGAAACAATGGCTACCCCTGGGCCTTCCTCTGTAGTGGCGGGGACGTTTTTTCCGATGGAGAACAAGGTTGAGAATCCGAGGGGGGGGGAGTTTGGAGTTATTAGATGGAGCGTGGGTTCGCCGTACGAAAAAAAAAGGGAGGAAGAAGCGATCTTCGTCTCTATTTCATACCACTACAAATTGTTATGGTAAAACCAAATCAAAAGAGGAAGGCCCAATGGTATTTCGTTTAAAAGAATTCGGTCGTTCTGATGTTTTAGGTCTCGGTTTCGATTCGTTTTGCCCCTTCCAGTGTTCTCCGTTCGTTTTTCTTATCACCACATACTCCGTGTATGGCAGGGTTTGGCCAAGCACACCTCTACCACGTCCATGACGGGATAACCCATAGCCCTATTTTCCCAGTCAAGCGCCACACCATCAAAAGTCCTGTTCAAAACCTTGCAATGCAGATCCTGAGGGCAAAGCTGTGTTGGATTTTCCATCCTCATAACCATGAGATGAGCGCTGCCACTGCGCGGGGACTTCTAGATAGCCAATTTCTCCTCTGTTGACAATCCCACGAGTGCTCCAATGCCGCGGCCCGTCGGCATCCATCGCCAAGTCCCAGGCAGGCACTATAGCTCAACCGCACGAGCAATGGAGTTATCTCTGAAAATCGCCCAGCAAGTTGAGCTTGGCAGGGGAAAGACTGGGAAAAACCAATTTGGGGGTTTCAAGGAGGTTCACTGGACTTCCCTCCGTTACTTAAGTATTTGGAACAGTGTGACTGCTTTCATACCCTTTTTCGATAAGAACCAGATCCTACGCCTCCCCCAGAAGTACCACTATGCTCATAAGACGGGGAAAGACTTTCGTCCCAGTCTATTTGTGGTCTTCGTCCCCTGCAGGTAGGTGGGGACAACTTGCTATAGAGCTGTTTGTTTTCGTGCTCCTAATCGACACCTGTTAAGCTGTATTAGGTTTTCCTTTCTCCCTTCACTCAGGACTGCTATCACGACTAGAGTTACACCTTGACGAAGTTGGTGGACTCTCAGCAGAGACTTGAGAGACCGCCTCGCGCGACCAAATGCCAAGATCTTATGTGGCTCTACGAAACTTGCTGCGCACGTGCAAATATGCATTTCCAGCTCCTCATCCCAAGTAGAACCCTATCCCAATCGGCACCGACGTCCGCTCTCCCAATAAACCCCCATCAAAAGTATGATGTGGCAAAGCCGTGACAAACGTGTCCCGGCCTTGTGACCACGCGAAGAGCACTGGAACAGTGGAACGGATCTGGCACAAGTATTTCTCCAGGTAGGATGTTGATAGGTCCTCGACCAGTTCTTCAGACCTTAGTGGGGGTGTTTTTTTACACACATATGTTACAGTCTGGGATATGGAACGAAGAAGGAATGAGAACATGAAGTCTGAGCACTAGCCGATCTGTGACCAACGACAGAAGGAGATGCGAGACAGGCCGTAAAAAAAAGAGCCTCCGAAAACGGCCTGCTCCCTCCAAAAGCCCATAAGTATGCACTTTCTCCTCCGCACCATGCTCCTATCGTGCCTCTTTCCTGCTGCTCGACTCTCATTCCTTCCTATCACGGATCATGGTATCCATGTTAACGAACATCGACGCCGACACTCGATCTTGATCTTGAATTTTTAATGATCGACAGACATAGCCTTCCCAAACTTAAATATAGAAATTCCACGAAAAGATTTCAATCGTCACATTCTAAAAGTTAGAAGCAACGAGAACCGGGCACCAGGCAAGACAAGGAGCTTGTGTTAAAAAAAAAAAGTTAGAGCAAGGATAACATTAAGCAGTCATTATTGACAGGATTAGATTTTGTGAGATGGTCCGTGTGTATGTAAATACAGAGATACTACCTAAAGAAACGACAACAGCTAACAATGAATGTATCTAAGCGTCTGTATAAACGAGAGATGAGCTCGAACTGCGATTCGAGCTGGTTGAGTCCTCAGAGATAGGATATTGTGCGAAGGGGTTAGGGATCAGGCGTGCCGAGCGGCAAGGGCGTGGTTGATAGGAGCAACGCCAACGCCATGATGCCGACGGGCACTGTGGGTGAGGTAATATAGGGACGAAAAAGCGGTTATAATGTACCGGTGTGGGTAGGATTGCGGTTGGTGAACGAAAAATTTGTGAGATCGAATCCGGGTCCATGAATGAGGAATAGAGTGAAATGCAATGATGATATCCAGGCAGGACGGGGAAATAAGAATTTTTTGCTTGATGAAGCATTTCCTGAGCATCATGACACCGTCCATGCCCCGCCGGCAGCCATACACACCAGCGTAACCAAAACCATCATTGACAGCTCAACAAGCCCTGGTGCACCTCTCCATCCTCCTGTAGCTCCGCTGTGGGGTATTGCGGGGAACGTAGTCACGAAAGCCTTGGTAGGGATCTGGTAGACCGCTCACGGTGACAGTGGGCACTGCATTGTTGGGGGACAAGCCTTTGTTATCCGGATTGCCCCCTGCAGCAAGGACGGTGAACCTCGGTGAGGTAGCGTGCATAACACCGTGTGTCGAGTTCATAAATATAAGGAAATAATCGTCGCCTGGTTGGGTGTCCTGAAGGAAGATGTTAAGATATCGTTGTTGTGCAGGAACATTCCTCGCGATTAGTGTTAGGCCATCCGTACTTAGACGGGCCATTTCGACGTCGAAGCCGTTGATTCCGTCCAGAAGTCCCTTCTTCCACTGAATTAAATTGGTTTGACCATTCACCCACTGGGTGTCGCGGTGTGGCTCATCAATAAGGAAGTAGGCTACAACGGGGACTCATGTAAGTGCTGTCAAGATTCTAGCGAGGAAAGGCGGACCTGAAGCTGAAGTAGTGACGAAAATGAGGAGGATGCATGCCAAAAGACATGAATGTAGAAGTCGTGACGGGAACATTGTTTTTTGGGTGGAGAGCAAAGTGCCTGCCTTGTGCTAGCGATGTAGTGGGAGAGACGGAACCAGAAAACCAAGGTTTGGCTGTGGCTTTGAGAGCGCCCAGTTGCGATTGTCGAGGCAGATGGCAGATGAATTGACACCCCGAGTGCCCGACCCTTTACGCCCGTTCACCATACGTCACGTGGTGTTCGGCCCAACATGCCGTCCCTTCTGCCGGCGCTGGTCTCTGTTCCTTACTAGCCCTAATTGCCGTCATTGTGCACTTGGAGCTGGGCAAGATCCAACCTAAACCTCGGCAAGGTCATTGTTTTGACCCCACTCCAATTTCGAAAAGTGATGTGCACTTGCGCTAGTCTGATCAGCTCACGTGTCGTGCCCTGTCCAGATCAGCACCTCTGACTGAAGACGTTGCGCGTCGATTATTATATTCAAGGCACTGCAGTATTTATGGGACAACCTGATAGATTAACAATGAAATTGAAGGGTGAAACGTGCAAATATCAAAAAGTCCAGTCTCCTTGTAACGAAACACCCCGGGGATCCTTATTTTTACCTCTCGTCTGGCGTTCACGCCCCCGGACAACACTGGCTCCCGATAAGCCTTCTTGGTTAGAACTCTCACATACACCTCCACGAGCCGGTTCCTCGGCAAATCTTTTTGAAGGCGGTCTCTTTCGCTTCTGTGGCCGCCATTGATAAAATGCGCGTAACGCAAATCCTGAAAATGGCATAGTCAGGGTGACAATAATCTGGTGTTGTTTCTGCTGGAGTGTGGTTTTTCGCGGTTGGTTTCTCCTGATCGACGGATACAATGAGAACATTTGAAGGAACGAGAAGTTCGCATCTACGGAGACGCGGTAGGCGTCTTTTTTTCCCCCTCGTCCATGGGTATTAGCCCATGGTCGATTCCTTCTTCTTGTTCTTCCTCCTTGAGCTCGTCCGTCATTAGCCTCCAGTGGGATACGTAGCTTTCCAAATCATATATCGTGTCTTCTTGCCTGTGACGGAATCAGCTATCGACGTTGACAAAGACGATTAAGCCACGTACGTTGATGACCAGTAGAATGACGGACAGTAAAACACTAGTCTACCGTCAGTGATTCTTTCGGCCGTGTGGCAGTGTTGAGATAATGGCATGTGAAAGTTCCAAACAACGTCTGGAGCCCAGAAAGCCAGAACGACAATGCGAATGATACTCAAGCACACAAGGACCAGCGACAGGTCTTGGGCAATCGCGGCAATGGCCCCCGAACACCCCAGATAGAAGTGTTCACGAACGGGAGGTTGAAATCCGGCGATGCCCTCACAGTGCTGAGTAGCGCCATATGAAAGGGCTCGGACACACTGAGAGAGAGAGAGCTGGCTGGGAGGGAGTTCCAGCTTGAGAAAGAGGATCAATCGGAGGACAAGCAAATGATAAAGATAGTCACCCAACAGTGGGCAACCCATGGTAAAATGGTCAATACCTGTGGAGGAACTGGCTGCGCGAGGTTTATATTCGAGTCTCGCCTCGACTTCTCAGTAAAAAGCCGTAACAGAGGCCATTCCACCGCAGAGGAGCACGTCAAGAACCGCAATATGCTGTGCGTTACGTCAATCCAATCCGGCAGGATCCAGTACCAGTTTTTCTTGGCGGGTTGTTGAATTTAAAATGCTCATGAGGGAGCGGAATCGTGGCGAAAGAAGCTCAGAGCCCGAGTCGACATTCAGAAGTTAGGGCCGAGGCACAAGATGCACAGCTTGTTTCTCCCATAGTTCGGAAGTTGGAACAGATTTGAGTAGACTGCATGACATGATGTGCAGTTTGAGACTCGATCGCGGAAGCCACTGCCAGCTGGCTTTGTGTGGTTGTTCACGCCTGTCCTTCCGATCTGACCAACAAGTATTTCTGGTGCGCCGACGCAGTTTGGTACGTCCATTGTGTGTTAAAATAAGCCGGAGGGAATCAAGCAGGAAGCTTAAGTTTGATGGGAATGAAAATCAAAATATCAATAGGTCCAATCGCCTTCAAACGAGCCGTCCCCCAATGTCCCTTCACGCCCCTGTCTCAGCCTCCTTGCTGAGTGTGTTTTTTCTTTCTCAGTATTTTGGGTTTTGTCGCTCCGCTCACCACTGGCTGTATACGCGAGGTTCGGGGGAGTCCGTGTGCTGTGCTGTGCTTTCTTCCTTTCTTTGTCTGTGTCTCTGCTGTCAAATTGTTCTCCTTGCTTGTTTATAGTGACTTGCGTGAGATCGTATAATAACTTTCGGTCCAAATTCCCTTGAAACTTTATTTTTGTGCGCTGATTACGTTTGGCTTCGACCACGTTACCTCGGCGATTGGCACACCCGCTCACGCCAGCCTATCTGCCGTAAAGAAGTGTGTCAGGTGCAATGCCGGACAAGGTCCGCAATTGAACGATTTGAATACACTTCCCTCAACCCGCCCATAATCTGCAATGACTCACCTGAGGTCATGGTCAATGGTGCTCGCACGGCCACGCAGACCCATATGTTCTCTCAACACCCTGGCAGTTGATAATGTCAAAAGTTTATCACGCCCACTTGGGGCCCCTCGTTTTACTTCTCCAGTCTACTAAGCTGGCGCCCATCTCTGCTGTCGTGTGAATCTTGTCTATCTGTTGAGTGAATCACATTTACTAGCAGAATGAGACAACCAGATAACAAAATGAGAGCTAAAATAACCAATTCCCCTCAAATGAAATGATCCTAGACTTCTTTTTTGTCCTAGGCTTGCAGCCAGCTGTGTCTTTCCAAGAAGCAGCAGCTCCAGTATTTTCCTCAGCAGCATATGCATGATGAGCCCATGCTCTGGAAACCTCAGGCTCTTCTATCTTCTGGTGTTTCAGCCTCCATTGCCAATAGACTCTTGTGGCAAGGAAGTGGACATTGCTTGCTTCATACACTAGTGTAGTTGGATGATAGGAGGTGTTAAGTCTGAGTTTCAAATGTGGGTGCTTTGGTAGTGTTGTTTCAAGGTGAATGAGTTTGCTATTGTACAGTGAAATTGACCCTCCAATTGCTGTGTGTATTTTGTTGTCCTCTTTGAACTTGAATTTGGACTCTATGTCTGTATTCCAGAGTGAAGGCTCACTGTCACATAACAGGTGGGACTGGCCTGAAAGGGACTAGAAGGTTGCAGTGCCTGTGATGGGACAAGCTAAAAAGGGAACAGCATAATAATTTTCTCTCAATGAAGCCTAGTTGTGGACTTTGGAACATTTGTGAGGACATCAGGTGTTACAAACTTACCACATCCCTGGACTCTTCCCACTAATGTATTAACCCTGTTTCATAATGTATTACTTTTCTTCTTGGACTTACTTATCTTTTCTTCCTTCTATTTTTATTCATTAACATGTATAGTTCTTGTTTACCTTCTTATGACTTGTTCTGAGTCATGTTTCTGTTTATACCTCATATTCCCATCCCTGGACTTCTATTTACTTGTCTTCTGCTTCATATAACTCATATCCTGTTATGACCTTAGTCTGATAAGACCTCAGGTTACAGCTTAGGCTAAGTCTTGAGGGCGAGTAAGGGGAGAAGAACTAGATGGTTAAGCATACCGAATACAGGGGCATGTATGTACGCTTAAATACAGAAGGAGCATCCAGTTGAATGGATGGAGATAACTACATGAAACATCCAATGACTATAGCATAGTAGTTATGAGTCAGAGCTCGGGGATTGCGCAGGCAGGAATAACTGAAACAGGTACACAGCCAGGAGGGAATGCAGACAAGTACAGAGCTGATACGAGAATAGACTAGAGTTCACAACAATACCCTCCGGTTAGGCTTCATGCCTCAGGAAGCTTTGTCAAAATCTCCATTTACTACGGCAGTGGTGAGTGCCTTCTTGGTGGATGTGATGAGGAATTCTCCACTGTTTGACTTTGCAAAGAAGACTGGCAAATGGCTGCGACCATCTTGGCGGATAGGGACTGGGATGCCATTGAAGGGGAACTCGGTGGTGGTGGAGCTCTCCCAGTAGTTCTTGACTATCGATTTCCAGTAGCATTGGTCTTTCTCTTGTCCTGGTAGTACAGTGCGGAACCTTGCGGGAGGCAGAAAAACCAATGCGAGTTGTGGTGGGGTGATGGTTTTTATGAAGTGTTGGAGAGCATTGACTTCTTTCTTCATGGAGACTGTGACTTCTTCATCCATGGGGGTATCGGCATGAGATAGTGGGGAGGGATTAACTGTGTCATGTAACTTGGAGAGGGTGATGTGAATTCTGTCCACTAGGGTGTTGACGTCAGGGTCTTCATTTGTTTTGTCTCTTCCGAGTAGTTTCATGGCTATATCTGCGAGTTCGAGGAAGATGTTGGCAATGTCAAGGTGATTGAAGACTTCGAGGCCTAAGTCGATTCGGCTTTGAAGTCCTTGGACCCGATCCCATTTGCTGGGGGTAAGGGTGGACTGGTCTAAGGCTCAGAAGATGGTGGGAATGTGCTGGTTGGTGGAGGAAGATGCGTTTGTGAACCCTACATACATGTCGGTGAAGGTGATGCATGTGGTAGCAAGGGTGATGTGTTGGTTTACAACTAATCATTGGTTTTGGGCAGAGATGTTCTCAATTTCACTGTTGGTTGCTTTATCAACATCCTTGAGCAGGGCTTCAAGGAGGCCTTGTACTGGGGATGGTGTCTTTGCAAGGTTATAGCGGGTTCCTTGGGGAGCAGGCACTTGGCTGCTACCTGGCTTGGGGAATGGGAGAAAGGAGATTCTGGTAGGAGTGGGGTGGATGAGGGAGTCAATAGCAATGCGGTTAGGTTGGGAGGCAGGCATGTCTGTTTAGTTCTTTTGTCTGAGTTGCTTGTTTGATGCTTTTTTGTGTTTTTTGCCCCCTCTCTTATGGGTATCCTCCGGATGCCTTTTTTGGTAGTCCCTTATGGTGTCTTTCACATTTTCTAGGTTGGACTCTGCTGTCCACGTATCATCTTCATTGCTATACCCCTTCCAGTGGACCAGGAATTGATACTCCCTTCCTTGTTTTCGTCATCTGTGGATCTCCTCTACTTTGTACTCTTTCTCATTGTTGATGATCACTGGGTCAGGCACTGATGGTTGTTTTTGACTCAGGAACTCCGCCTGGTGTGCTGGTGTCAGGAGCTGTTCATTGAAGACATCATGGATAGCCCATCCGTCTAGTAGTGTCAGCTGATATGCAGCTTCTCCTATTTTTTCCTTAATAAGGAAAGGTCCATACTGTTTTTGGCCTAGCTTCTTTGATGATTGATTGGTATGGATATTGGTGTTCTCCAACCATACTTTATCTCCTGTTTGATATGTGTTGGCGTGGGTTCTACTGCAGTCATATTGTTGTTTCATCTTTTCTTGGTATGTCCATAGTGCTGATGAGGCATTGTCTCAGGTGGCCTGTAGTTGTTTCAGGAATGCTGTGGCAGTAGGATTGTTCGTTGTTGGCTTGTTCTTGCCCTTCCATGGATTCCTTCCATAGTTTAGGAAGAATGGTGTCTCCTGTGTTCCTCTGTGTTGCTTGTCATTGTACTGAAATTCCGCGATGGAGAGCCATTCCGCCCAGTCATTCTGGTCATAGTTGCAATATAGGTGGATGTAGGTTTCCACTTCTCTGTTAATGCATTCAGTTTGTCCATCCGTTTGTGGGTGGTATGCCATTGATAGATTTCATTTGATGCTGAGTCCTTTGAATAACTCCTTGGTGAATTCTGATGTGAATTGAGGTTCTCGGTCACTAAGTACTTTCCTCAGTAGTCTGTGTAGCTTCCATATTTCGTCTTGATATATCCTTGCAACATCTTTGGATGACGCATCTGTAGTTGTTGCTGAGAGCCGTATCATTTTTGTGAAGCAGTCTACAATGACTAGTATTGCGTCTTTTCCGTTAGACTCTGGCAATGGTCCAATCATGTTGACACTGATTTCTTCCCAAGGTCCATTTGGTATTGGGAGGGAATGTAGTGGTGATTTGAGTGGTGTTGTTCTTGACTTGTTTTTCTGGCAGACTTGGCATCCCCGGATATACCTTTTTATATCCTTTCGTATTGATGGCCACCAATAGTCTCGGCTGATTAGTTCTGTCATCCTGTGTTGTCCTGGGTGTCCTGCATCCGGGATGTCATGGTACTGTATTAGGATTTCTTCTCGTAGTTTCTGGTCTGGTGGGATATATGCACTGTTACGTGCGTTACCTTACTTCACAACTGGGCTTGGATCGTCTCCACTCAGGGAGAGGTTCAATGCTATAGCCCAGGAGTATTCGACAAGTCTCAATGACTTCTGTGCAGGCTTCGGATCGCTCCCTCGAGTAGAAGCTCACGCTTGCCTGAGAAGTCTGAGTTAAATGTCACTGCAGTCCCCAAGGTTGTTAGCCTTGTAGCAGACGAGCGAAAATAAGGAAGCTGGTTACTAGAATAACCTGAAGTAATACAAAGTACTACTTAAGGTTTATATACTAGCTACAAATAAGAGATGAGAGATTACATAGTAAGGAGATATGAGTCAATGAGAACTACTACGGGTTAATTGGTAATCTGAGGAATCGTAGGGATGGGTGAAATGAATACAGAAGAACGAGTATGAGTCATAAGAAGATAGAGCCAGGTAAGGAGAAGCACAATGGTGGGAAAAGATGAAGGTAAAACAGGAACATGATTCAGAATGAATCATAAGAAGCAGAGGTAGAAGTACATGTGATAAATAAATAAAGAATGGACCGGGGTATACAGAGGGAATAATAGAAAGTCTGTTAAGAAGGTTAATACGTTAGTTCGGAGAGTCTGGGGATGTGGTAAGTTCGTAACATGCACTATTCTGCTTGTAGATGACTCCACCATCTTCAGTGAGCTGGGATCCTTGTTTCTTTAGCTCAGTTAGGACTGCCGTTTCTCATTGGGTTTGGCCTCAGATTCGTTCTAGGAAGTTTGGTTCAATGAACAGCTCTGCCCATAAGAGTACTACGCTGTCTGTGCCTTCTGTTTGTAGCCAGCTTTCTCAGATCATAGTAACTAGTTTATCTTCTTGTCCTCCTGGCATTTGGCGGATTCGGAATAGCAGATCAGCTTTTGTGTTTGTTTTTCCAGGCACATATCATAGTATGAAGTCATAGTCTTGCAGTCGTAGGTACCACCATGCTTGTCGTCCGTTTAGCTTCTGTGGTTCCCGATGATACTTGAGATTTTTGTGGTCAGTCCAGATTTCAAATTGCTCCTCAGCGTCTAGGAGGTAGTGCCTCCATTCCTTCAGAGCATGGACAATGGCTAGTAGTTCTTTGTCATATATTTCATAGTTTTGTTCTGCCGGTGACAATGTCTGTAATGTGAAAGTGATTGGATGCCATTTGTCTCCTTGTAGTTGTGAAAGGACCCCTCCTAATGCATAATCTGATGTGTCAACTTCTACTCTGAATTGACCATGTCTCTGTGGCAATGTTAGGACAGGTTCTTCGGTAATGTATTTCTTGAGTCAGTTAAATGAGTCTTGGTGCTCTTGTATCCATTCCCATGTGGTTGCTCCTTTAAGTTTGTTCAATGGCCCCACAATTGTACTGAAGTTTTTGATGAATTGTCGATAGTAGTTTGTGAAGCCCAGGAACCTCTCTATCCTTTTGGTGTTCTTGGGCTCAGGCCATTCCCATACTGTTTTTACTTTATCTTCTTCCATTTCGATTCGTCCATGTCCTACCCAAACTCCTAGCATTGGGATTTCTTCTGCATTGAAGATACACTTGGTTCGCTTGAAGCATAGGTTGTACTGGGCCACTCATTCCAGAAATCATATTGTCCACTCTTTTAGTTGTTCCTTGGTGTCTCCTGGGATGGCAAAGTCATCCATATAGTTTACAATGTCTCTGTTTTGCAAGAGGTCGCAGAAGATACTTGTCATCATCCTGGAGAATATTCCTGGTGAGTTGCTTAGGCCAAAATACATGACTGTGGGTTCAAAGAGTCCTTCATTGGTGAGGAAGGTGGCTTTCCATTTGTCTCCTTCTTTGATCCTGATGTTGTTGTACCCCCAAATGATGTCCAACTTATTGAAGTATTTTGCTTTTCCGAGCTTGTTAATTACTTCTCCAATTCTTGGTAGTGGCGTTTTATCTTTGATTACCATGTTGTTTAGTTGTCTGTAGTCTTGGATTAGCCTTTTGGATCCATCCTTCTTTGGGATGAAGAATGTCGGTGCTGTGTATGGGGATTTCGATGGTCGTATTTGCCCTGATTCTAGGTTCTCTTTGATAAATGATTTAAGTTCATCCTGTTCTTTGACCATCATGTTGTATGTCCCTGCACTTATTTCCTTTGGGGCATCTTTGGTTAGGATTATCTTGTGGTCCCATTCAGTTCGTTCTGGGAGCTTGTCGAATGTTGTTTTGTTGAATAAGTGCATGAATGGTTGTACATAGTCCGGTAGGTCTTCCAGTTTGGTCGGGTCTGGTTCATCTTCTTCCTCCCATAGGTCTTTCATGGTGGCTATGCTTTGTAATCTGTCAGTGATAGGAATGTTCTGATGGAGGAATTGGCAGCCTGGTGGGCATCTGGTGAACTTGATTTCTCCCTTGTTCCAATCTACCTCTGGATTGTGTTTGACTAGCCAATCATGTCCTAAGAAGATTTCGGCTCTGTCTTGTAGCTGTACAACTGAGGCCTCGATTTGTTCCTTATGTCCCTGGATGTCAATGTTGATTGTGGTGGTTTCTGTTACCCTTCTGCCTTGGTTAGGTGTTCCATCCACATTAAGTACCAGGATTTGTTGTTCCAATTTCCAGGTCGGGAGCCCTTCTTTGTTCACTAGTTTTTTGCTAATGCTACTGGTTGTGCATCCTGAGTCTATGATGGTGTTGACTGTTATCTCCTTCTCTGCCATTTGTATTTTCCCTTTTAGATTTAGTTTGTGCTTTCTTCTCTGAGGAATCATGTAGAATTTGTCTGATATCCTAGATACAAGTTTTTTGACTCTTGAGGTAGTGCCTACTTGGAGTCTTCGGAAAAATCCTTCCCTTCTTCGTTGGTGGCTTCTTCTACTCCTCAGACTTGGACCTTCTTGGGCATGGTGCAGGTTTTGGCTATGTGTCCCTTTTTTCCGCAGTTATAGCATATTAACCCCTTGGGCTTTTTGCAATCCTTGGCAATGTGACCAAAAATACCACAATTGTAGCACTTCGGCTCTCCTTTGTCATTGAAGACATGATGCCTGCTTCCTATCTCCATGGGTTTACCCATTCCTCCATAGGTGGTGCTGGTGTTGGTTTTCCTGTCACCTCAGTATTCAGATGCTTCATATTCTTGTCTGATGGACAATATGGCTTCTTTCCATTCCACGTATGTGTCCGGCCTAGTGGAAGGTGGATAGCCTGTGATTGTGTGTATGATATCCTATCGGGCGTTCTTCCTAAGTAGAAACATGGCATGCTTGCTATCAGTCTTGGCTTTGCTTTTCAATACTTTGAATTCAATTAGGTAGTCGGCGGTGTTTCGGTTTCCTTGTTTGAATTTTTCAATCTGCCATTCCACTTTGCTGTTTGAGGCATCGTCTAAGAAGGTTCTTCTAAATTCCTCGGAGAAGACCTTCCAGTCTACTGAGTCTTCGGACTCCAGGATGGCTGGTGCTCTCATAGCTGTGTATACTCCTACAGTTCCTCCTTGCTGTCTGGCTAGAACTGCGATAGCTTTGTCGTCTGCTGAGACTATCTTGTTGAACTTCATGAAGAGCATCATTGCCCTCCACCAGTCGTCGAACTTGGTACAGGTGCCATCGAAAAATCCCGGGTCTGGTACTAGGCCTTTCCCACTGGGCATTGTTGTGGGCACTACTGTATTATCGGTCATGTTGGAGTCGGTTTCTGATTCTGTTTTGTCTGAGCTTGATTCATCTGATTTCTCCTGGTGTACTATCTCTTCCTCTGCTAGGTCGAGTTCATTTAGAAGTTCTGATAACACTTCTTCTTCTGCTGGGTTTACTCCAGGTTCATCGTGTGTTTCTTCAGGTACTTCAGGGTTCCCTGTTTCCTCTTCGTCTGATGTTTCAGATTTGTTGTCAGTGACTTCGAGATTTGGTTCTCTGTATTCGTCCGGGTTCAAGCTCATATACTAGCTCCTGGTTTGCTTCTGTTCAGGCCTGTTTCAGCCTACTCCTTGCAAGGTGAGGTGGGGATGCTTAACCAAATGTTACAACCTTAGTCTGATAAGACCTCAGGTTGCAGCTTAGGCTAAGTCTTGAGGGCGAGTAAGGGGAGAAGAACTAGATGGTTAAGCATACCGAATACAGGGGCATGTATGTACGCTTAAATACAGAAGGAGCATCCAGTTGAATGGATGGAGATAACTACATGAAACATCCAATGACTATGGCATAGTAGTTATGAGTCAGAGCTTGGGGATCATGCAGGCAGGAATAACTGAAACAGGTACATGGCCAGGAGGGAATGCAGACAAGTATGGAGCTGATACAAGAATAGACTAGAGTTCACAACATATCCTATCTTTTCTATTCATTACTTACTCCCTATAACTCCCTAGATTACCAATTAACCCATAGTAGTCTCTCATTGACTCTGTTAAGCATGGATCACACAGGTGAGATGACTGAAGTCTAGACACCTGAGGATTATGTGTGGGTGTGGATGAAGGTGGATGAAGCAGGTGAACTCAGGAGGACCATGGCTTCAATGTATATGTTGTACCCTCCTGCCAACAAGTAGTCCTAACTTCAGAGTAAGAGGTGAGAACAGAGACAGAGATAAGAACAAAGACAGAGGCAGAAGTGGAACAGAAGTAGCATGTCACTAAGTTGATTTCAGACTGAGGATTACAAGTGAAGTAGCTATAGTTTATATATATAAGAGAGGGTGGTTCTATGAAAGGGAACTACTATAACTTTATGTACTGGCCAGGTGCAGCCACTAGATAGAAACACTGGAAATGCAACTAACTAAAAGAAATAAGGTGAAACAGAAACATTATGAAGAGAAAAAGGGAATTGCAATAGAAACAGGGGTAGATATAATAACTGGAGAAATATACAAGAAGGATAATCAGAGATTAATGTCAGACATCAATAATAAGAATGGAGTGTAGAAAAGACAGGGAAGAGCAGGTGAGAGTGAATGGTAAATAAAATATAAATAGAATATAGTTTGGGTATTAGCAGGTGAAGCAGATGAGCATGCATATGGATTGTAACAGACTCATGCCCTTTTACTACATAATTACTCATCTCCCATGTGTAGCTAGTATATAACTTTAAGTAGTACCTTTGTATTACCTTAGGTTATTCTAGTAACAAGCTTCCTTAGCTACAAGGTTAATGACCTTAGGGACTACAGTAGCACTTAACTCAGACTTCTTAGACAAGCATGAGCTTCTACTCAAGAGAGTGATCTGAAGTCTGCACAGAAGTCATTGAGACTTGCCAATACTCCTGGACTATAGTGTTGAACCTCTCCCTGAGTAGAGACAATCTGGGCCCAGTTGTGAAGTAAGGTAATATATATAACACCAGACTAATACTGCTGCAAGAAATTGTTAGAGCTTTCTTTCACAGACTATTACCCTCATCAGCTAACATTGCACAGATTATGGTATGAATGGCCTTGACTTTATTGACAAACATATGGACCTGTATAATAGACTTATTCCAATCTAAAGAGCTAAATGAAAAAATATTGACAGTTAATATAGAAGTTCTACAAATACTTGGGCTTACAAGACACTGTTGAAGATTTCTTGTAGGGGCAGAGACACCAGTTCTAAGGCTAGTAATAGGGTATAAAACAGGTCAGGACAATAAAGAAGGGTCATTCTTTCTATAGATTGAACAAGTGCCCCTACAATGAAAAGAGATAGCATGCACACAGTTAAAAAGCAGCCTTTTGAGAGCAGAATTTAACAGCATTTCTGCACCACACTCAAAATATTAAGGGTATATTGACAGTTCCAAGCCTTGAGAAATTTCTCCTTTTAAGGCCTTTTTATATAAACAAGGTTGGTCTACACCAATACATCATGGTATTTTTGCATTCAATTTTAAAAAATAGTTTCTGTGTACTAAAGTCATTTCAAGCTACCCCCTCTACTACTATCTCAGAAAAGCTATGAGTGTTGAATCCATAAGCAACCATATAATATTACTTCAAGTACTCCTTGACATTGTTATGCCAATATATTGCCAACTTACAAACTGATAGGCCAGTGTCAGTAACATAAGGCCAGACTTGCTGGAAAAAGTGAAGTAAAATGAAGTGGTGGAGCTGTAGTAGTATAGCCTGAGCCTAGGGAAACATCTCCTCAAAGAATGGTCAAAGTATTATCTACAATGGTGAAAGAGAGTGAAAGAAGTAGGGAAGGTCCTTCATAGATAGTGTAAAGAGTACAATCCATCCAAGGATGCAAGCAAATCACTTACAGTTGTGGGAGGTTTTTTTTGACAGCTAATTTTTTAATGTTGTGGATATGTGACACCTCCTAGAGGTGTTAAATAGAAGAGAAGTGAGTTTGTTCAATAATAAAGGATGCAACTGCATTCCATTAATCACAGGAACTCAATTCTTTGACTTTAGGGTAAAGTACAAGTATATTATAGAAGAGAGTGTATGTATGTATGTGTATAGTTAGTATAACACTATCAAGGCACATAAGTGAGTGAAACTATGTGGAAATCATTCTGAGACAGTTGATATTGTGGTAAGACATCCCTTTCATGGAAAGCTCAGGTTTATCAAGTACAAGGAACTACAATCAACTCCATCTTAACCCATAGTACTTTGTTTTCTCTTAGGGCTATGAAGTACTGTATGACAGATTATATGTTATGAAAACTTTCAATAATCCCAAAAAATAAATTAAATATTAATGTTTTATCAAGTAATATACCAATAAAATGATGAACTGCATAAGCTACAAAGCTGTAAGTTTGTTTCAGAGTGAAATAATCTTCCCATGGGACCTTTTCAATGTAGTTGCCCACTCCAAGTGAACTGCTTGGTTAAAAGAAGCTAGGGGACACTTCCTCCCACAGAAAAATGATTAATTGATCATTATGAGCTAGTACTGAGTTGTCATTGACATTGTTGTTGCCATTGCTGTCATCACCACCACTGATGATGCCATCAGTCCCTATTGCAGCACAGTTCACAACAGCCTTGAAATTGCCTTCTCTATCATTTCTTCCATTTGGCATTGCTCATCAGGAGGATTGAGGAGTGAATCATCACACAATTTCTATGGACTATGACAGAATATGGGTTGTTACAACTATGGGTTATCTCAGAGACAACTGTACTCAAGTACTCTAAACCTCAAGGCAGTGCAGAAACTAAACCATGAAGGGAGGAACACTAGATGCTGTATTTTACACACAGCCTGCATTCCACCCTTACAGGATTTACAAACATGGTCTGAGGCTGAAAGCGGACCCATAACGGGTGGATGTGGGGATAATGGAACAATGATGAGGGGAAGATGGAATAATGGGTGGCATGTCTTGCTAGACGTGTTGCGTGGTTTTGGACATACAAACTTTTTTCTACTAGACATACAACCCTTATAACTTTCTGCTTAAATACATCAGGGTTCGTAGTATCTGCTAGTAGCTGTTCCCTCAGTTCTCGTGCGTATAACAAGCAACTGAGGTGAGCATTGTCATCTTTAATAGTCGTTACATGTACTCATGCATCGTAGACCTAGTGCTTCTTACGAGAGGGACAGGAGAGGGATTGACTGTGGCGAAGGAAGCCGGAGTGAACGAAGCAGGGGAGGTCTTTTAAGCTTTCGCTTCCAAACGATAGGAAGAGCAATTCCGCAACCTATCCGAAAAGGTACAGCGATTCACTTACGGTCGTGGGAACTCTTTTATGACGGAACGAATGCTTCACTGAATGAGTGGAATGAGCATATTCGACGCAAGCTACCTCAGGCTAAGCCAGAACCCCTGCATCGATGTGGCTCCTGCCCTGGCGTGTACTTGATTGGAGAAACATCCCACTCATCTTGGAATGAAGAGTGTATGTTTGGAAAGAGGTGAAGTACGAGGAGATTTCCTTGTGCACGCTCCTTCCTGGATGGAGAGTGGACGATGAATAGTGATTGATCTTTCCTTCTCGACAATCGAGGCACACGTTGTAGATGAAGACTTCCGCCAAATGCGAGGGTTGTGTTTAACGTAAGTGAGCATCAAACGAGCGAACCCCGAGATGAGTGCCCTGAAGGAAACCCTTAATATAAACCTTGTTACAACGACTGCCACCAACCTCTCTTGTCTCTTACTTTCTTCGTTTGGCTTTCAGCCCCCTGTGAAGCTTCAACTCCATGCCTAACTACAATCTTACTTACAGCTGGAATGATTCAAGCGTTGTTACGTTTGCAGGGACGGATTGGAAAACAGAACAGTGGGAGACCTGGAACTTTCGATGGACGTACATGCCCACCAGCAATGTTACCTTTGTAGGTCTCTCTCTCTCTCTGAGGAAACCTTCTCATTATTTCAGACCTTTCCTGTCCCAGCAGTCGCCTTTTACTTCTCTGGCCTACCGGCAGTCGATACAAATGGAAATTTTGCTGTTTGCATTGACTGCAGCCCCGGCAATAACAGCTATGAAACGACGCAGAGCACAAAGGTTGCCAGGGGCGAGATATACAGCCCTCCTGTGAGTCTCAAACCTTAGCCCTTCGAATAGAGTTATGCTCAAGGTCACGCAGATTGTGTTTTATTCGAAAAAATTCTTGCAGTCTAACACACACAAGGTCACAATTTGGCCTATGAACGGACAGATAACCGTTGATCACTTCGTAATCGAAGTCGGGGCGCCCTCGAGCACTTCGGCGGTAATAATACCAACACCTTATTATCCTTCCCCAAGCTCAACACAGAGTGAGGGCGCCCCACCTGGCGCTATCATAGGCGCGATCATAGGTGGTATCTGCGCACTCGTGTTGGTGTGCTTTCTGTTGTACCGGTGTCGGGGGCGGGGGAGATCCTCGAAGGGCGACGTGGATGGCGAGGAAAAAATGGGAGCTATTATCGCGCATATCCCGTACCCGCAAACTTACGCAAATCCTAATGCGGGTGTTGACTCGGAAGTCGTTAAGTCAGAAATTGCTATCCCACAAGCGAATTACAAGGGTTTACCAGAACCGTGTGGGTAACCTATTCGGTAAGGAGCGTGGTGGTCGTGGGGGGGAGCAAGGGTGAACTTTGTGATATCGTATTAGCTTTATACTCAAGATATCCACTCAGACCGGAGGTGATACGTTGGTAGAGCCTAGGCATGAGGTCCAACCCGCTCCATTATTTAGTTTAGTAGTAGTCGGTGGCACTCACGAAGTCCTTGTGGTGTCTTCTCAAAGCTCAAAAGTTTACCGTGTCTTATCTAAATGACACACAGTTGTCTAGTTTACAGCGGCCCACTTTCGCAGAATGCGAAGAAAAAGGCGGGCCCGCTCGAGAAAGATAGCTGTGAGGGAGAGAGCAGCGAGGGAACCACTTTGCGGGAGAGTCCGTCGAAGAGGGAAGTGAGTGAGGCGGCAGGGAGGTGACGGCAGTTCGTATCGTGATTGCCAGATTGTTGAGATTCTGAGCCTGCCATCGTAGGTATACCGCGTTTATAGAATACTGATGATGGGATACGAGGCGATAATGGAGACTATTGGGTGTGGTTCCGGAATTATGAATATTGGAGATTTCTGGGCGATAATTTTGAGTGTGCACGTAGATTTTGAAATGAGAAGCAATACCACCTCAGCGATTTGACATGCTTTCAACTCTAACATCACAAATACGCAGTCTATTCGAAACTGTTATAACATAACGATTGAAAATTTTGATACTACGAGTAAATAGCGAGGAGCGTTCCAAAGGTAACTAAAAGGTCCAATCTCTTTCAAATGAGACAAACTTGCGGTTTTCGTTCTTCTTCCTCCAGCCACTATCGTGGTTAGTCACAATATTTCTAAAAGCAACAGATCCATTTGCCGGAGGTGCGCACGTACGGTGAGCCCACGCTCTAGGAGGCTCGGAATTCTCTGGTTTCCTGCGGTATGGTTGCCATTGCCAAAACACTCTCGCTGCTACAGATGAGAATCATGAAGTGGTCATTATTGTCTAATATCAATGGCAATTTGAGGTTGCAGGTTGTTGTTAAGTTTCAGAAGTTAAGACTTTGGAGGGGCGACAATGTGACAGGGCTGATCATCCTGATTAGGCCCGCCACCATATGGAGGGAGCCCCGGAGTCGTAGTATCGACTACACCCCCTTCAATAGATGCAAACTTATGTTCTACATCACAACCCGTCAGGGAGGGCGTAGTGACTTGTCCGACCTTCCGCGCTGATTTGTAAGGGATGGGGAAGTATCGGCGCCTGCAATAACCCCTGGAACGGGTGGTAAGATTCATCGTGGTTCTGTAGGTAGAAAGTCTGCTTACAATTTTTCCAAAGGTTTGCGGCAGAAGTATCGACTTATACTAAAATCTGACGTTCCTGAATGACAGTGTATCACCTTACATGCTCCTTCGTTCAGAGCAGGACGAGTGGTGGCCGGCATGTGGTAGCCAGCAACGGGCTCACCGGCCCTGAAACGGAATTTCTCCCGTTGAACAAGACCACCTACGTGGGTTGTGGTTTCTGGTTTCTGTCTCAGGCCTCCCCGTCGCAGTGACAGGAGCCCCGAAATCTATGATGCCAGCCGGCTCCTTTCGTGAGATAAGGATACTTGCCTAGTTACGAAGTTAGAAGGTTGAGTGACTCTAGTTTACAATGGCACATACTCGTTCAGGTCAAAACGAACAATGGATTGCTGGTGTAGGTACCCGAGACCTCTTGTCGTATCACGAAGAGGGTTCGTAAAGGAATAAAGGGAGCTCCTACGAAGAGGATTGGGTGGTGTAAATTTGGAGTTGGAGGATGCCCCCCCGCCAGACAGAAACCAGGACTTCCACGATGCCTTTGCAACAGAGCTCCCGGCTGGGGTGCGCATAGAACTGGAGACAAATGTCCCCTCACTGAGCGAGGGGGGCATCTCCACGACAAATTTGAAGAAGTACGAGCGAGATTTAGGGGGACTGGAGTGGACCTCTGAAAGTCGATGTTATGAGCTCGAACATATCTATACCGTGTTGGGCACATTGCGGAGGGTTTCACCTGAAACCAATCAGAATCGTTACCCATCACAGAAGGTACCCAAAATCCTATTCAAAATATAAAATCGTGGGATATCTCGGGACGCCCCATAAGTTTTATTACAGATATAGAATAGATTAATAAATTATTGTGAACTACCGATCCGGGAACCCGATTGAAAAACAATAAGCAACCATTATTGAAAATCGGACACTGATCCTTGCTCCGTTTTTGAATCCGCTCCGAAATCAGTGCCTTGCACGGAGTCTTCCACCAATTCAAAGTCGGGACAGGTATAAGGTTGAGTGGCCCACGAGTGGGCACGGGAGTGGGACACTCAGGTTGAGGGC
The DNA here is from genome assembly GCA_025093985.1 of Calvatia gigantea. NCBI lineage: Eukaryota > Fungi > Basidiomycota > Agaricomycetes > Agaricales > Lycoperdaceae > Calvatia > Calvatia gigantea. The sequence continues at coordinate 386,617 of JACAAK010000015.1, forward strand.
GAAAACTTCGTACTCACCCATATCTGGTATTTTGTTTTTTTTGGCATCTTAGCTCAGGGTACATAATTACTCGTAATTGCTGCATGAAATTTGTTTCTACTACAAAAGTTTTGCCATCAACCTGAGTGTCCCACTCCCGTGCCCACTCGTGGGCCACTCAACCTTATATCTGTCCCGACTTTGAATTGGTGGAAGACTCCATGCAAGGCACCGATTTCGGAGCGGATTCAAAAACGGAGCAAGGATCAGTGTCCGGTGCAGAGACAAAAAAAAGATTTTCAATAATGGTTGCTTATTGTTTTTCAATCGGGTTCCCGGATCGGTAGTTCACAATAATTTATTAATCTACTCTATATCTGTAATAAAACTTGTGGGGCGTCCCGAGATATCCCACGATTTTATATTTTGAATAGGATTTTGGGTACCTTCTGTGACGGGTAACGATCCTGATTGGTTTCAGGTGTTTATCATACGGCTTGTGACAGGGTCTGATTCACCGCCTACCTGCCAAGGTTTATAACGCAACTGAAGGAATGGACAATCCGTGACAGATCATGCACAAAAGCCCTCCCCTCCCCAGGACTCAAGTCGCTCACACCTCGTAAGTAAAATACGAACCAAAGCTGCGCAGCCAACAAATGTCCCATCTGATCACATCATCCAGCGACTTGCAAGAGCAATCACGATGAATTGCGGGAGATATATGATAACATTTAATAAACTGGCAATGACCCATGAAGGGTGGTACAGCGGGATCTCAGGCACAAGCACAGCCCAGCCTTGAACATCCGTTCCACGTCGAAGGTCATTTTTTACGAAAGGCCTCGGACACCCTGACCACAGCATATATTATGACCTGTGGGGGTGACGGTCCTACGTTTCCTCTAGTCCGATTTCTCATGTCCAACTATAACCTCACATACAACTGGAGCGATTCTACTGTTGTTACGTTTGCGGGAAGTGAGTGGAAGACCAAGGATTGGGAAACCTCTAACGGCACAAGCGGGCAATTTCGATGGACGTATGAGCCTACCAGCAATGTTACATTTGTAAGTCGCCTTATGTTGAACGGGCATTTCTCATTTTCCCCAGACTTTTCCCGTGCCAGCTATCGCATTTTACTTCTACGGCATACCAAGAGGAGATACAAACGGGAATTTTGCCGTTTGTGTCGACTGCGCTCCCCCAGCAAGCACCCCCGAGACTGTGGACAGCATAAGGGACGGTCTTCAACTTAGCCCTCCTGTGAGTTTCACCGGTATGCCCCAGTGTGTTTTTTTTTTTGAAGATCGCATAGACCGTGTTTTATTCAAGAAGATTTTCCGAGCCGGGTATACACAAGATCGTGATTTGGCCCCTGAACGGGGAGATTACGGTTGATCACTTTGAAATCGAAGCCGGGAATTCCTCGAATATGCCCACTTCTACCACGTCGACACATTCTGCCACTGGGATGCCCGGATCGCGGACACTTAACAAAGGCGTTTCCATCGGCGCCCTGGTCGGTGCAGTGATCGGCAGTGTCCTAACTGTCGCGCTGGTCGGTTTGGTGTGGTTTTGGTGTTGGAAAAGGAGGGATGTAGTAAAATACATGAATGAGAATGGAGGGAATGCTGCCACCAAGATGCATATCCCGCCCTCTGTTCCTCACGGGAACCACTTTTTGGGGGCTGAACCAAAGCTCACGGAACCAGGAGGGAGTATCTCTACGGCGGTGTATAAAGGTCTACCTGAACCTTCTGGGGTTTGAGGAATTTAATGGGAGGCAAATATGTGGAAACGCAGCCCAAAAAGGCGGCGTGGAAGTAACTTGGTGCGAGCGGCAGGCGTACTAATAGCAGGATGTGGGAATACTTACTGCAAGGGCATATCTCGGCCTTGTTCTTAATACAACCGGATTGAAGTCATTCAGTCGAGGGAGGCCTTTCAATGCCCCTACCATCAGTGCTTTCATTCCATCAGCTCTAGTTCACGCATAAACCTCATATGGTTCGAGGCGGCTCGTCTGGGCGGAGTACCATTCTCGGAAACTCATTCAACCCGAACGGACGTTTTGGATGTCGGACGCGGAGACGGTGGGAACCCCTCTAACTCTTACCCTACAAAGTCAGAATGATGGTACCCTTGTTGCCTCACAGCAAAGGAATAATACCCCCCAACGCATTTTCACAAAACCGCACCGTCAATTGATTGGCGGAGTGGTAAAGGGGAGCAATTGGCGTGGGTTAACGGAATTGGGGGATACGGGGAGGGGAAATGGTGAAATTAATCCGAACTCCGTTGGTCGTAAAGAGTTTGCGTTGGGTTCGAGAAGATCATCAAAGGTTGACGAGTGAGAGATTAGATACGCGTTATCATGATCTGCTCACTGGCATCAGAAAACGGGTCCGCACAGCGGTCGGGCCGTTTGCTCTACCAGCAGATCCCCGACTTTTAAGGTTTCTTGGCAGCGGTTCTCCAGCATTTTAAAATGCAGTCTCATGGCAGACTAGGAAGGACATTAAGCATATCCACTGACCGCATAATGCAATTACCCTCCAGCCCCCTTCAAATGGGTGTGGGAAATGATATCAGCTTCAGCCTTCCTGGTAAGTAATACTTAGATTGCACCTTTGGATCAGATGCCATCACAACCTGTTCTACTTGATATCTGAAGGGCTGATGGGAGGTAAGCTCATAAGTTTCAAGTTCATCATGCCAGCTTTCCGATGTAACGACAACTCCACTTCAGACAGCCTATGAACAGAGCACGGGAAAGGGTATCTATTTGCAATTCTTCAGCTTCGATATTTACTTGCAGATCTGTAGTCCGTTTCGCTTGAATCACTGGGCATGGACTCGTTTATAGTTCTTCCACCGTGGGAATAACCATCCTGGCAGCAGCAGAGAGGGGTTCAAGCTTCTCTTGTGTGTAAGGCGCATAGCGTATTTCGAGGAATGGTTCCGCCCTGTATGAACCGTTCAACAAAACTTGTGGTAAATAAAAAAAAGACGTACTCCTTGGGTGCGTCGACAATCGCACGTTCATAAGTGAACAAGTCGAAGCTGTAGCGAAGAATTTGTCTTCCATCTGAGTGATTATGGGGCGGTCCGTAAGGGTCAAGGTCACAAAATTGTAAGATGAACGTACAGCCTGATCCTCCCACACCACCGAATGGGAGTTCGTTCACTATGAAGAGCATTATTACGTGATTGTTTTTTCAAGGCGAGGGAGGCCACAGTACCTGCTAGTTGCTGGACTGTATCATTAAATACAGCATTTCCACTCGCGGTGTTGCTTAGGACTGCGTTTAAAAGGACTTTTGTTTAGGAATAGGCGGCAGACTCATAGGTCAAGCTCACTCTTGTTTTTCGTTTCTTCGTTGGGAGTGAAGGAATATAAGACCAATGGATGGTCCCTGGGGAGGAGATATAAGTAATGAGTAAAGATTTCAATCTGCTGTCAAGAAGATATACCTAGAGTTAACGAAGCGTATCGCTTCATCGACGTCCTCCACTGGCAAAATTGGCAAGAAAGGTCCAAAGAGCTCCCTGCAAACGTACGTGAGGTTCACCAAAACGTTGAACATACAGGAAGTCACGTACTCGTGCAGTAAAGCATCGTCGTCCCAGTGTTCTCTTTCTATGACAAAGATGGTCATCTCCAGCCCACGTTTCCTACCAGCGGGATCGATGGTCCCTTCTAGATCCTTGCCGCCACCATACACGATCTTCGCGTTAGTGTGTTCAAGGATCGAGGAGAGGCGAGAGAAATGCGCGTTGGAGACGACCCGGCCAAAAGATGAGGATTTAAGTGATCCTTCGGGCCAGAAAGTCTTGGCATGGTCGGTGAGTGATTTGACGAATTTTTCAACAACGGACTTCTGGCATAGAACATAATCTGGCGAAACGCAGAGCTGGTCACCATCAGCTGGGCTACGGGACGTCTAACTGAAGAAAAGCGTCATACCTGGCCCGCGTTCTGACTTTTGCCGAAGAGAATGCGTTTCGCAGCCAGATCAATATCGGTATCAGGATCAATTATGACAGGTGATTTTCCTCCCAATTCGAGCGTAACGGGGGTTAGATGTCGTGCCGCAGCCGCGGAAATGATGCGGGCTACGCGACCGTTTCCGGTATAAAATATGTGGTCCCCTATTTGAGGATAAGAGTCAGCTTGGGGTTCTATTGTGGGGAAACCAGGGGAAACCGGGTCGCGTGTGGGAATCTATTTGTGAACCAATGGCTCTCAACGAATATCTGATGGTTCTGGGGAAACGGTACACGGGGATGAATAACTTACACTGCAGTTCCAATAAACGAGTAATTTCGGGGACGGCTCCAGTTACGACTCTGTAAGCATCGTTATCGAGGTACTTGGGCACAAGTTCCGCTAAGAGTTCCGCGTAGTGGGGAGCAATCTCGGAGGGTTTGATCACAGCACAACATCCAGCCGCAATGGCACCATATAAGGGTTGGAGTGACAAGATCATCGGATAGTTCCATGGACTGAGATAGACAAATTGAGATACTCGCACGACAGGTGGATACCAAGAAAACATACGCAATTATAAGCGCTACTCCTTTGGGTTCCTTCCTTACCCTTGGTCGCCAGCTCTTTACCCAATCCTCGACGTCACTGGATTTGTCCTCGTCCTTGGCCCACTCGTCAACTTTCTTCGCACAGATTATGGACCGCTCGACAATGGGTCCGATCTCTGCAAGAACGGCCTCAAGGCCCGGTTTGCCAAGATCTTTATAGAGGGCGTCAACGAGAGCTTCAGCATTTTCTTGGGCCAAACGTGCGAGCTGCAAGAGCTGTTGTTTGCGCCATGGGGTGGCTTTGGTACGACCAGAGGCGAAAGTGGCCTTAAGCGTGGCGTGGATCTAGGGAGATGGTATGATCAATAGATGCTCAAGTGGTAATTTTAGTCCAGATGGCACCTTGGGGATTTGGTCAAGTGGGGTGTACGGTGCAGACATCTGAGAGCGATGGAAGTATTTGTTAGAGAAAATCGCACAACATCATGCGACTTATAAACCCATTCATGCCGCGTTTGCAGAAGGAGAAAGGAAAAATGTTTACACCAGTCAAAGGTCCTGTCCCTGTTAGCGCGTGAGCTGGGGCTCTATACATTTCTATATCGAGGGGCTTTCCATTTTGGGTTTGGAACCCTCCAGGCTACTCCGGGCCGAAGCACCCACAACTTTACAAGCCTGCGCTTCTCAATACACGTCATTTTCACCATCCATGGCTGGTCTCCTCAGAGCCTTCAAGTATGTGACTCCGTTTTCTGTAGTGAACGCCAAAACTATCACTGACATTTAGAATAGCTCTGCTCTGATTAGACGACCCTTACTAACCCAGTGCACAACTTCTGCTGTGATATTTGGAACCGGCGATGTGATTGCTCAGCAACTTATAGAGAAAAAAGGCGGACCTCATGATGTGAGCCAACCGTGAAACTCCTTCCCGCTCGAATTTTTTTGACATTCACCCCTATCTAGTTTGCAAGGACTGCCCGGTTGATGGTTTATGGAGGTCCGTTGTTCGTCCCTCCCAACCCCCACGTTTTGCAACATGCCTTCCTCCAGGTCTCTTTTTTGGGCCTCCGATGACATTCTGGTACCGTTTCTTGAACGGATTGAAGTTTGCTAGCCCAACTCGCGGCCTTGCCTACAGAGTGAGTAAAACCACTACCTCCGCAACTTCAGCTAGCTCATAATTTGGAGTAGGTATGGCTCGACCAGGCCATCTTGACACCAGGCAAGTCATTAATGCCAGCTCTTTCAATGCACCCTGTCCCAATCCTAGCGCCACGTAGTCGCCGTCGCGTATTTCTACGGCTCGATGAGTGTGTTGGAGGGAAAAATTGATGAAGCAATTCCTAGAATTCAGGCGGTATGTCGTCCTCACTCACCCCCATACGTTCTGACTGAGCCTCGCTAGGCCTATGTACCGACTATCATTCGCAATTGGTGTGTCGTCAACTTTCACTCCTATCAAGACCGTTCTCATCCTTGTACTAGGGCCGTCTACATCCCAACCCAACTACTCAACTTCTCAGTGGTGCCGCCTCACCTCCGCCTCGTTTTTGTAGGCGGTGTCGCTCTTTTCTGGAGTACGTCATCGTGTTTCCGTCTCCGTGGATGTGTCTGACCAAGCAATGCTGAATAGATACCTACCTCAGCGCAGCTAATGCCCACCACCGGAAGCAACTCGCCGCTGAAGCGGAGGGAAAGCTTTTAATAGATTAGAAATCCACTAAGACTTCATTCCCTGCATACCCACGAGCGTTAACATCCCCTATAGAAGTAGCTGTATCTAATAGACAATTGCTTACCAGTTCCTACGACAAGTTAAAGGAGTCCACCAGACACATGGGGACAGTCTTCCATATGTACCCTGTTCCCGCGCGGCCTTTTACGGAACAACAAGCACTTTGTCCAAATTGCTTCTTCGTGTGAACCATAGCGTGGAGGTCGTTGGCAGGAAACTAACATTAGATAACAATAACATACCAAGCGCCTTGTTCCTAAGCTGGCTTTTATAAATTCCTCAGTAGTTACGGTTTGAGTTCCTCGTCTCATTCCTTCTCGCAAAGGTCTCCTTTTCTCTGACAGTCATGTATCTCCCAGACGAAATTAAAAACCAGATTTTGGATGCAAGCGTCGGTGGCATAGAAGCCTTCCTAACTTGCGTCGGCTGCTGCGTCGTCGCTCTACATCCAAAAGGACGGTATGATAAAGTGATGAGAGAGTACTGTCTCTCTTCAGAGTTCTTTGAAGAGTTTATCGAACACTGGGGGAAACGATGGTCTAGAGCTCCATCCCGGAGGAGAAGATCCTCGCACTCACCGCAACCTCGTCCGACCCCAAAAGCGACGTCCTCAACATCACGACATAAAAAGAACGGCTCCTCTGGCGGTGTACTACCTTTTCCAAGCCCACAATCGTCCGAACCAGAAACTGCTAACAGTAGCTTTTCATACTCCACTGGCAGCGACTCTCGGTCCGGGAACCAATCGCAAGCCAGTACTTCCTACGCTCCTTCGCCAGCAGGCGGCCACCTCCCCATTACGAGCCTCTCGGCACCGCCCGGGGTATCTCGGGAAGATACTTCTGATGATTTCACACAACCAAGTGCAGTTGACGATTGGGATACCTTCCTTGGTTCCCTTTTGGATGCCCCTCAAGTACACAATAGGCTACCCCGATCCTGGTTTTTGCTTAAACGACATTGGGACAAATGTATTGACTTCGACTGTCTCCAATGATACTTCGAATGCGCTGCCCGCCACCTTGGAGGATCGTGTGAGGCGGGGAAGACCAGAAATGATTGAACGAACGATAACTCCAATTACTACTCAAACGAAACCATTGTTGGAGACATCTCGGATAATAAGTGGACAAAGGCGAGCCGGGCCTTCATCACGAGCCGAAGGAGAGGGAGCGCTGGATCTAGGCATATTCCAGGACAGCTTGGTCAGGTCAACAACAGACGATATTCCGACTATATCAGTCGTGACGCCCAACGGGTGGGTTACCTGAGCGTTTGTGCCGAACTGACTGTTGATAACTTTAGCGCAGGTCCGATTCGCGCCCGGTGATTTATCCGTTGGATGGAACTGACCAGCGACCGCCAGGATCAGCATCTTTTCAAAGGGCTAGGGCAGAATTCCAGCATCCGGCCAATTGGCCAGGTTGGTGAGAGCCAGAACCAAAATTCATTATGTTCGGCGGAATCCTTCCTCAACACATGGCAAAAGAGAAAGACCTCAAGGACTGGAAAATTGCGGCCCAACTTGACACCAAGGAGAGGTGCAAGATAACTCGAAGGCAGGCGAAGGAAAGAAAGAATCCATGAGTGCCATTTCTTAAGTGGGAAAGGCTGAATACAGCTGAAAACGGACTCTAAGCACGACTTACATATTGATGGACCGTAATTACTTAAGTAGATTATAGTGATTCTATCTGTGGAGCTCTTTTGCACCCGTGTTGTGTTATTTCATGGTGTGTTTTCAGCCCATTTTTGCGAAGGGTCGTCCATTGAGGGAACTCTCAAAAATGAGAACCTAGGGCTCAGAGAAAGCGTGAACACCGACGGCAACCACAACATTGCACCCCCGCAGCCCCATTGAAGTTTGTTGCTATAAGTCCTATGACCCCTATTCCACCGTTACCCTGCAGGATGGCGACCTGCGAGGAGAGGAAAACAGGAAAACAAAAACCATAAAAAAACAAAAGCGGGATCCTGTTGTTGTCCTCTACCACGTTATAAACTTTACTTGCGGTTTCCCTTCCCAGAAACAAACCCCCTCCCCTCGTCTGTTCTCTAAACTCGTAGCTGCACCCGGAGACACAGATACCTCGAGGCCTTCCTGTAACCGCTGGTCACCTTTTCTCCGACGGCAGCAAAGACCTGACCCTATTGGCAGAGCATTTGCGGGAGAATTTCGATTGGCCTACTCATTAGTGCTGCTTCAAGGAACTACCCGGGGGATTCAGCAAAAATGGTGGAGGCCAGACGGCTATTTCATTCGCCAGGATTTGTCCGGCAGTCCTTGTTTTTAATCCACCAAACACACGGCTTGGCAGTTTTCCTTACCAGCCATCCGAAGTTCTTACCTCGATCCCTACCCGACGGCACCTGACTATTCGCCAGGAAGGGGTTGTGCTGAAAAGGAACGAAAAAATTCTGGGTCAGGGAGAAATTCACCACCAGACGCTCTACAAGCCCCTCTTCCCGGCTCGGTGGCTTGACCTCCGCAACTTGAAAGTCGGTCAAAGCCCCTACGATCCGAATCCCTCATCGAAGAGACCTCCCACGATCGCTGATTTCGAGTTTATTGTTCATCCATCTTATCAAGCAATTCGACTTGTGCCAGTATTAAAAGCCGAATAGTGAATAAAGCCAAGGCTCTGCACCACCGCCAATTCTCCCCTCATCTTTTCCGAGTGACTCAAACGTCTCTGTGTTTCGTGCTTTTGGGAAAGGGCCGGTTGCTCCGTCCCGGGTCCCTCAAATCAACCTGTTTCCTTAATAACAATCATGACAGTGTGCCTGCACGACTCCAAGTCACCAGTCCATTTCCGTAGTTTCCTTACTGACTTTTGGCATGCCTCATACTGGGGGTTGCGCCTTGATAGGCCCCTCGGATGGCAACTTTCCGCAGTCGACTCACGCACAAGCGGTGATCGCGACAAAAGGCTGTTTCATAATCCCTCACCTACTTCTCCTGCAATATCATATTCTTCTCATCGCACGATTCGATCACCTCAAGCAAGCGTTATTGCGTGAGAACATCAGCGGGGTCTGGGTTTCTCCAAGTTGAATTAAATCAGGTGGGTATGGTCTTTGCCCTGAGAACGTGTTAAACTGAGTTTGGCGCATCAAGGGTGAATAGCAACGAAGACAGGCGGTCGAAAGAGAAAAGTTGCGGCACCCGGCTTCATCATGATCATGCTCGCTGGTTCTTGTTCATGTATCCCCGACTCTGCGTAAGCAAGAGGAAGGTTCTGTCATGTTAATTCGGTCGTTTTCTCTGTTTGAGGATGTGTGAGAAACAGAAAGTTTTTCTATATCTGTCCATGGGAAAAAGTCTAGACTCTGTTTCTCGGTGGGTCTGAAATGTAATCTCTCAATTTTGGTGCGAACCACACACATCTTAGCCACCGAAGCTGTCGAATTTGTGGCTAAGCTGTGCAGGTCGCCACGTCTTGCATCGAAAAGGAATTAATTTCAAGCATGGCTTGCGACGCTGTAGGCGTAGGAATCAGAAGGGTACTAGCTGCATTGGTTTGATGTAAAGCAACCCATTTTTAACCTCGACAAAATAGTAAAGATAACAATGATTCTTTAATCGTTACGGATGAATTGACAGATTCGTGGACCACACCTCTACTTATATTTATCTTTAAAACACGGGAAATTCCGGGCTACGTCATTTCCAACTGAGGGAGAATGGTGCCAACATGACAGCAAGGCGTCCCCAAAATCCAAAAATTGGAAATGCGGCTGCTATTTTACCTTCAAGGATTGCGTTGCTTTCTGTCTCCGCAGCAGCTACCAGGGGCGCTGAGACGGCAGAAAAGGATGGTCGGACCGGCACAGGCCTCAAAGATGATTGCATTTTCGCCTCGAGACGAGTCAGCACTTCTGTATAGCCCGCCACAAGGCTGGCGGATTCCTGCTCCAGTCGCTTGACCATTTCCTCGAGCTTTTCCCTTTCGAGGGCAAGCTCTTTTCGTGATGCCTCATCTCTCAGCTGGATGGCTTGACGCATTTCCTCCATGACTTCTCGCAGCTCATTTTCGTGGCGTAGAGACTGCTCCCTCAAATCCTTACCCAACTCCTGGCCAGCTTTCGTCTCGTGAATGCCAATTCCAGACTCCAGTTCTGTTTGGATCTGCAGGGCGCCGTGGCACGACTCATGCGAAAGGATTGAACGGACGATCGAAAGCGCGGATTTGTATGTATTATCGTGTCGGGCTATACGGGCGCCACGAGTGATGGCCGGTTCAAAGAAGATGGATTTGGTCTTCAACTCGAACTCGCGGACCTTTCCACGGTTTTCCTCGATTTGGTCCCACATAGTGGTGACAATCACCACGTTGGATAACGACGAATCACCGCACAGGTGTCGAAACATACGGAAATTACGATTAGAAATTCCGCCGATGCGGTTGTCAACGATGCGGTGCATGTAGATGACACCTGCAAGTTTGATCTTGTTTCCTCGACTGGAAAGTAAGTCAACAGAATTTTTGGTTGGGTGTAGGTCAGGTGACTCACAGGAGGGAGAGCGAGGCAGCAATCATCTTAAGTACATCGCTGTCGGCGATTTTCGTGTCGTCGAAACCCGGAGTATCGAGAAGAATGATTTGCTTTCCGTCAACCTCAATGGGAGAGGTGAATTGCACAGAGTCAGTGCACGACTCGAGCTCGTTACCAACACAGAGATCGGATTGAGTGACGAGGTTAACAAACTGGTTAGTTGAGATGAGACGGGATCAATACTCGCTCGGGGCTTGTTATGTACCGTCGATTTTCCAGTGCCCGTAGGTCCCATCAAGCTGGTATTGACGTGATAAGTGCCATGCTCTAGCTTGTGGAAATACGCATACACAATGGCGAAGCTTTCCTGATTTTCCCATGCAGCCTGCACAAGGGTCACCAAGCGTCCAAATGATTGGAGTAGCTGCGTACCGTTTGTTCGCCGGAGGAGTCGCTCATTCTTGAACAAGGATGGAGAGAAAACGGCGAAGTAACACCTTATAAATCAGCAAGCGTCGTGGCTCAGGCATGTCCTTCATGCGGTTTGTTACTATCAGACACATGTTAACCGCAGATGATGGAGAGGATTGGAGTGAAAATTGTGAGCGAAGTGCACTGACACCTGGTGGTCGTTCCTTACTTAAGCGCTACGTATTGTAAATAACATCAAATAACACTGCAAATCACGAAACCCCCATGGAAGTAGGTAGTGTTGCACGAAATAGCCCCCCCTCCTATTTCGCATCAGCTAATTTGCATGGTGAATCACCTGCTAATCATCAGACCCCCCGAAACCCCGGTGCGAATTTGAGCAAATTACCCCAAAGGATTGCGTCACATCTCCAGGAAATAGTTTTATTCTCAGACATACCAAATGACGGACAACAGATAGACAGTGCCTGGGGTAGTATCCTACTACTACTACAGAATACATGCTACCCATGCTTTTTTTTGTTCCGCGCTGAAGTGTGATGATTAGCCAACACACTATTTGAGTAACATACAAGATGAGGTCAAGTCGGGGAACGGTGATGAGCGTAAGACGGTGCTGATATGGGTAGATGACCTTCACGAAATCAGCAACGTTGCCCCATCAGAGAAGCACACCAGATGGGGCACGACTAGTTTCGAGCTGGAGGGCTATCTAGCCACACGGCATCTCGACATATTATCTGGCAAGGTGTTGTTAGTTGAAGGGCACACAGAGTTGGAGGGAAGCCAGAGATATACCCCTGTCCCTCAGGATGCCAACACAGGAGCTTTTGCTGTCCAAGGTGATGAATGAGTGACGTAGTAGCCATAGGGTGTAGAACCAAGAGCCTGTGTAAATGGTACAAAGTCCCAAATTTCGCCGCAAATCAGATGCGAATTTACTATTTCACACGGTGAATCACAGCTAATTTGCCCAAGGGCTGATGTGCAAATTAGCTGTGGTTTACCCCTGCGAAATAGGCCCCTGGGAAGCCAGGTGTGATTCTCGCCTACGAAGTAGGGCTCAGACCTATTTCCCCCAACACTAGAAGTAGGCGAAGTGTTAAGTGTTCCACACCGGGGCTGGGCGGTGCTACCAATTCAGCTTCCTGGCGTTTCCAACATTGATGACTTTCTCATTTGAGTCCTTTTCACTCACGTTGAAAAATAGCTATCGGGGACCTTTGCGAGAATCTTGCCTTGTTCGTCTTCGCATCTCGGACAACTGCGAGGAAGTTGATTCTGTCGGGATCCCTTATCCTCGGTGTGCCGTTGTATTCCACTACAGTTCCGACCTTGTGGTATGCTTCAAGGATTCTAACCAAGAACGACTCAATATTCACATGGGGTATTTCGCTAGAGTTACCTCATTGCATTGTAAATCAACTCAAATTAAACCCCACATACATAATAAAAATGCCTGTAGGTCTGTTCACTCCAAACTTGGTTTGTGTCTACAAGAGGAGGTCTCCGAAATTTATTAGGACTCAAATTTGCACGATAGGAGAATAATACCAAGTTGGGGTAACGAAGTATGCCCCCGCCGGTTTGAGATCGAATCGAAGGATGATCTCATCATGCTAGGATCGTAATCCAACACCATCAAGGCAGGGCTACTTCCAAAGAATATTTAAATTCCTGGTGAGGCCATGGAGCCTCAAACCTTCCGGCCCATGTCTCGGGTCCAGCTGTACTTCGACGAATCGAGCCCTACTATCCAGTACACCCCGCCAAATGCTTGGACAGATAACTCCTCTGAGCTATGGACCAGTGGGCGTTCCAAACTCGTCAACCAATTTCCCGGAGCCAAACTCCAGTTCACCTTTAACGGTATATCCCTTTCTCATTCCCCTTACTATGAGTTAACGCAGCTGCTAGGTACCACGGCGATCTTTCATGGCGCATCACTGAACGATACGACTTTCGCTCCCATCGTTGACGATCTACCTCAACCTAAAGTGTCTTTACCATCCTCTAACCCCCCGGCCTATGGTGAATGGTATCGAACACGGACTCTGCAGCCTGGTGAACATACCGTGGTTTTCAACGACCTTCCCAAGGTCACACTAGATTACATTATTGTTGAAATCGACTCCTCCACCGTCTTTCAAAATACGCAGGTTTTAGTTAGTGACTCGGATCCAGCACTCAGGTACACAGGATCTTGGGAGAAGGACTTCAGCCGATTCAAATCGCTGCAACCATTTACGTTCATCGGGGACTATAGTACCCGTTCTTCTTGCAACCCGGGTGATACCCTTTCGCTGGATTTTTCCGGTACGTCGAAGGGGAAGACCACACAAGTTCATTGTGATTGACATTTCTTGCAGGCTCTTCGATTCAACTTTGGGGCGTTTTTGACTGGCAGTCAATCGGAAGCGTTACTGCTACTTACAACGTTGATGGTCTACAAGTGGCCCAGCAGATATACCAAGCAGACGTTACCTCCCAAAACGCCATCTTTGGTGTGCAAACGAATTTTTTGCTCTTCTCAAAGAATGACCTGTCAGATGGCTCCCACAATATTCTGGTCAATGTCACAGCGTGCACGAATCAACGTTTTTCTCTGGACTACATCACATATACGCCTTCATTCACCTCCGGAAAAAGTGCACCAACAAGCCCGGCCACTGCCAGTGGCTCTGCTAAATCGTCGCATTTTCCCACTGGCGCTATCGCTGGCATTGTTGTTGGCGCTGTCGTGGTTATCGGTTTGGCCGGTTTACTTTTATGGTGTTGCAAGAGGAGGAGAAAAACTGCTGCTGAGCCGTTCCCGACATCATCCTCGTCGCTTGCAGTGACACGGAAGGAGGAGGTCCCCCCGCACCTGCGGCAACAGAGATCGTTGACATCGCAAGATGCATTTACGGGCGCTACAATTGACGTTACGCAAGGCCCTCCTGTGAATGGGCACTGGGCTGTTTCCCACAATCCTTCAGACATGCGGAATATCAATGAACTTGTTGTGGGCATGGCGCCGCCCGCATACCCTGTCCGTAATGCGGTTGCAACTGCTACAGATAGCACATTTGAAACAACAGCAACAAGTGCTCATAGGGGTCCGTCTTGATCTTTGATTGAACTCCTGATCGTATGTACTCATTTGTTCGTTCTTGCACACGATACCCACAGACGCTTCTTATCAAAAGCGCCTTAGCAAAGACATTCGTTGGTCCATCATCAAAATAGACAACGTATTGATTCCTACAATGTCCTAGTTGTCCGTCATTGTCCGCGCTATAAATTGATACTACCTATGTCCAGATCTGATTCTGGTTACTGTCCGTACATTTCCAAGTTTGTGCTGGATTTCCATTGTTAAGCTGACCGTTCGTAAGATCAAGACATAATCCTAAAATTGCACTAGGTGAGAGTTGTTATCGACATGGCAACACCGCATATACCTTTCCCCGTCAACGCGATGCGATTATCATCGGTCCAGTACCATTGCTGGGCTGCGAGGCCATCGTAACAGGTCCAGATCTTCATCTTCACACCGTTCGCTGGGCCTGCCAGGAGAATCATCAATCATAGGAGCCTCAACGGACGACAACAGGCCATACTGGAGCCTGCATCAAGGCAGTAATTAGTTCCAGAGAGGCGGACCATTCCATTTCCACGAATAATGGACCACATTTGTGCCTGAGTTCCGTTGCAATCATAGCTGAACTGATATCAATCTTCGGGCATTGGGCTCCGCCAAGGCAGGACATTCGCTTACATCTGAACAGGTGTTCCGTTCGCAAAGACGCCTCCTTTGACGTCAAGGCACTTGTTCGGGTTACCATTTGGATTGATGAAGTCTGGCCGTGATTGATAGTTGGGAATTTCACCTGTTGGGCAGAACCTGAACAAAATTTACATCAATTGGGTTGATTCGAAAATGGGGGGAATGATGCGCACGTTACAGTGTAGCCGTTGGGGATGTGTGGGCAACTATACAAAGGTGGTAACGGCGCGACGCTACCAGGGCTCGGGAACCGCGTTGGTGGTGATGTGTATGCATTGGGACAATTGTTGTAGGCACAATCCGCACTGACGCAGAAGCCCATACGCTGATATATTTTATATGCGTGTCAACCTCACCTGATAGTTTTCAGCGAGGATCGGACGTACCGAGGGAGAGTTGATAGGCCTGATGTTCACATCGACATTGATCCAGTTGGGATCCTTCACAATGTAGTAGTAGTTTGCCTACATAACGACCGGAGATATACGAAGAGGAACGGAGATGCCCCAGAAGGAGTCAAGACTCTGGTGGTATGTCCAGGTTCGTCACTCACCGGTCCGTAAAACCCAGCTCGGGTTGTACCAGGGCCAGCAGGATTGCCGCGATTGAGGTCAGTATAGATTAACCCGCTCCAATTATCATCAAAGTCGCGTGTCATCTTGTCCCCGAGAGCAGCGAGAGAGCCTTGAGACTGTCCATTAATGTAGATCGTGGCCTTGAATGGGCAATTGTTGACGATCTCGAAGTGGTGTACCGCCCGCACTCCAGTTAGAGTGCTAATGAGTACAGCAGAGACAAGGCGACGGAGTGTGAGCATTATAAACAAAGTCCCTGGCTGGGGCTTTGAGGTGATTCGAGATCTCAGCTCGGCATTGCTATGATGGTCTCTATATACCAGGCTATCGAAGGGCAGACGAGGCGTGAGGCAAATGCTTGGCAGTGTCGTAACGACCCTTGTAACCCCGCACCCCTTTCTGGTTGAATTGAACTGCACTGGGGGCGGGATACAATGCCCGTGCCTCAACTGAATTAAGGAGGCAGAAACTTCCAAAGGACCTAACAATCCTCTTGGTCTCGGCAGGACCACAGGAAGAAATGACATACGGCGACGGTCATTTCGAGCCGGCGACATCTCTGCTGAATGTGCGGAATCGCAGCGCTCCATATGTAAGAGCGGGCTTTTCCAACCTGCGAGATAAACGGTGTTGATAGTAAATCCTCCCATATTCTGAGCTCTCAGAATATGATAAGCATACGTTTCGGCTGCACTGCGACCTTTTCGCGTGACCAGTTGAAATACCGTAGCATGTGCAGGTGAGATCTAGGACAACCCTTGGGTTTTGGGGGTTAGTGTTTCGGCCGCACTTCCCACCGTGGCGAGGCGCAAAAAAGTAAGCTTCCTATACACTGCGCCGACGAGTTGATGTGACACTCGTTGTATCAATATCGTATTAAATCCAAAAAGTATAGTCTTCGATATGACACGCTTTACACTTTTTGAAATCGATATGATTTCGATATGACCCATGCCATATCGACTCGTTGGCGCAGTGTATAGTCTGCGTTCCTATGCGTATGAACCGTCCGTTTGGACATCATTATTGTGAATCAAAGCTAATGCCTGGCCCGGACAGGATCGAATGTTTCGGTCTTAAGTTACCATGCAGGGCTCGTGGTACGATGCCGGTACCCAGTGCCTACACACCGTTCCAGCGCTGATAAGAACTTTCCTCGCTGCCGAGATCAACCCCTCCTATAATCACTTGAGTTAATCGATAGTTTTTAGCCAAAAATTCCTTCGGAGAGGCAAGGAGACAGACTACTTATTCCTCAAGCATGTCAAAGTGTTGTCTCAGAAAACGTTCAGAGTTGGAGTTCCGGTGTGTTTCGCGTTGAATAACGAGCTTGCGGGTCATCAACTTGTCAGACAGTTAAACCATATTCACTTCACCCACTCAGAAGCACTGTGTGCTCGGAGACCGTGAAGTTTACACCATATATGCGGTCGAACGATGATGATCCGTTCTACTAAATTTAGAGTGAGTAGTCAGTTTATTCTTGGACTTATAGTAGTTAGCAAAGGTTGTGGCTTAAATGATGGATTGTGGAGCGATGGGATTGATATCTGACATTCGACCATTACGACCGAGGACATCCGAGGTCAGGCATCTGGTCGGTCTCTGACGGTGAAGTTCCTGGAGCGTCGCAACTTTTCTGGGAAGTTCAACAATTCAATGGACATTCTAATTAAAGGTACAGGACAAGCACTGTCTATTTATGATACAGCGAGGTTCAAGGGAAAGGCGACATAGCTTCTGTGATTATCAGAAACCAGAACAACAGTTTGTGGCGAGTTGTGTTCTGTCCGAAGTGCTCACAACTAAGGAGTACTGGATATTTACGGATCCCTCGCTGGTTTGGTGTAACGTTTTCCCTCCTCCTTGAAGCTGTGGAGGCGTGAACCATACTTCCTGTCACCCACTGGTGATGGAACCGAACAAAGAATTATCTGTGACGGGGAATCTCCACCAATGATGAAACGCCTATGTAGTGCATTCGGCTTCCTAAGGCGCTGTCGAGTCACGGGAGGGCGGGCCTGAGTTAAAAAGACCAAAGGTATGGCAAATCATCCTGCGTGCACTTATTTCTTACATCGGGAGATTCATCATGGCTGGGGTATCCGATTGAATTTGCAACATTAATGGAAGGTGTATCGGATTTATAGTTTGATTAAACGGCCCGGCGCTCGGGGTTGAGAACCAAGGATACACTCTTGGGAAATCGTAGCTTCCATAGGGCAATTAATGACGATATACACTTCGTATTTTGTACATTCCCCACCATAGGTTAAAGAGACAGAAACACATATCTGATAATAACCATTCAAATAGATAAAAAGCTGGAATTATTCAATGAGAGACTGTGGGGGGTGGGAATGAGAGAAGGTAAAAAGGGGTTATAACAAAGTAAAAAGCCAAGGGAATGATTATATAGTTGGTCCATACAAAGCCCAGTGAAAACGAAAAAAGAATCAAGTGCAAATATACGACACACATATCACGTTCCTATGTCAGACGCACGCTACCGGTCCCAAGAATCCCAATCCTGGTGCGACGAAGGGGACGGGCGTCGAGGCCACACACGGTCTCTGTAGTCCCACTCCCTCTCTCTGTCTCCATCTCTATCCCTACTTCTAAGATCTCTATCCCTATCTCTGCCACGATCCCTGTCTCGATCTCGGTCTCGATCTCGGTCTCGGTCTCGGTCGCGATCTCGATCCCTCTCCAAGTCTCTATCCCTGTCACGATCCCACTCCCTATCCTCACTCGTCCGACGTGTATACCGACTTCTTTCAGTGGCAGATCGCTTCGGCACACCACCCATAGCCATACTCGTACCCAACATACTCATCGGATGCGAAGAACTCAAGTGGTGTCCCAATCCAAGGCCCACAGGCGCTGGCGGCCGCGAGGGCAAACCTGCCACTGAAGGATTCGGCAACATTGTGGTAGTAGTGGTAATCGTGGGAGTCGAACTGGCTGTTGGAGTAGTGGGCGTTGAGCTACTTTTAGAGCTTGTGTGGGATTTGGTGGATATTGATGGTAGAGGTGGTGGAGGTGGGTGGGGAGTGCTCGTGCTCGGCGTCGTGCTTGCGTTGGAGGGAGTTGGAGAAGCACGAGAAGAGGGAGATGAAACACGGGAATTATTTACCGTGTTTGTATTTCCATTCGTATACGACCGCGAGAATGCCCTGGGAGCTTGTGGGGTCGACTTCTGTGACAGCGGCGTCGTTGCTAGTGGAGCAAAAGGAACCAAAGTCGAAGGTTGGGGTAGGGAAGTAGAAGATGGGGCCGATGGTAAAGGCGCGGAAGTCGAAGTGGGCAGTAAAGAAGGCAACGGAGTCCGCGGGGGTGGTGGAGGTTGAGGTGGCGGGGACGTGTTTGGTGGTGGAGGATGTGGATGGAGGCCCTGAGTCGATGGCACCATAGGTCTTCGCGTTATGTTCATAGAGTCGCGGAGTGCGGCGGGTCCTGTAGGAACATCGATAGATTTGGAATGAAAACCTCTTGGACCAGTCGGCGTGTTTGAGTAACTACCATTGAACCTCCGCTCACGATGTGCGCGAGGAGCCTGTTGGAATCCACATTGATGCTGATACAGGTGCAGGTGTCGGTACAGGTGTGGGTGCGGGTGCGTATGCAGGAGTTATCGATGAAGGTGCTGGCGTCGGCGTTGACGTTGTGGACGCGGTGAAAGATGATGTAGAAGACAGGAGGGGTGTGGATGGAACCGAAGTCGCTGCCTTGGATGGGATTTCGCCATCCTCTTGCGTTGGTAGTTTTGCGGAAGGGTTATTAACAGTGGGTGCAGCTTTCGACGCGGGCTCAGTCCTTGATGGACACATGCCTTGCCATCCATTTCCTCTCCTCTTGAACCTCACGGTCTCTCCTCTCACGTTGCCCTTGCTCCAGTACCCGGTTCCATTGCTGGATCTGCGCTAATTCATTCTTCTGTCTCTCAAGTACAGTATCTTTCTTGGTGGAGCCATGGATTGAGCTGGTGATGGGCCGCATTTCAGAGCGCAATTTGAGGGGTAGAGAGGTGGTGATTGGAGTGGGTGTGGATGGCCCTGACGATGTTGGACCAAGTTCCTCCTTTGAGGTGAACTTCGTAAGGTTCGGGTTTGGATCGGCCTTTATAGATACAAGAGAATATAATAAACCTTAGCCAAGTAAAAAAAGAAAATGCAGACTTACTTGAGCGTTCATGACGGTGTCACTAACTGCGCTAAGCATGGTCGTTGTCACCTGCGCCGAAGGCCCAACATCCTTGGGGGAACCTGTCCCCACGACGGACAGAAACGGTGCACGAACCCACCATGCGAAATTCAGCGGTGTATCCTTAGCAGTCTCCTTAGCAGTACCCTCCGTAAACGCAGCGGCAGGTGTTGGAGCCGCCCACGGAGGTAACAAATCCGAACCAGGTTTTGGTGACGCCTGTAAACTCTTCATACCACCCACCATAGGGGACGCATCTGCACTCGTATTGACACTACCAGCACCTTTCTCCTCTCGTAGACGTTTCTTGCGCGCTGCGAAGTCTTTAAGGGATAATTTGATTTTGGAAGGCTGAGGAGGTGGAGATGGGGGTGAAGGTGACGGCACTGGTGCTGGTGCCGGCGGTGACGTCGGCGCTGGGGATGATGCTGTTGCTGGTACCGGTATTTGGACTTGGGTGGGGGTTAGTGTCGCTGTTGGTGTGAGTTCTTCGGGTGGAGGCGTTGGTTGTCGTGGAGGCGTTGACGCCCGTAAAGGTGTAGGTTTCCGTGGTGTGGTTCTATCTTGGTCGGATTCAGAAAGTACAGGAGGTGGCGATGAAAGGGGTGAGGACAGTGGTTGAGGTGATGTAGGTGTCGGTTCGGGTATAGGTATTGATGGGCATGGCGGAGGTGAAGGCGTGAGAGATTTCTTATTATCCACTTTTATAACATCGTCGTCTTCGACGAGAGACATCTTCGGTGACGGAGAATCGATATCGATATGCGGTGGAGGAGATTCCGGGGACTCTTGTATAGGGACTACATCAGGCAGTTTAGGTTCTCTAGGCGACGGGGGAGTCGTGATAGCAGTTGAAGTTGGCGATGAGCGAGGTCGGGGGGAACGAGACCGAGACCTGGAGCGAGAACGAGGAGAAAGGGATACGGGAGGTGAATGTGGAGAGGGCGAAGTGTCATCCTGTATTGGTATTGGTACCTGGCTCATCCACATCCATTTTCTCGCTGGTATCCTCCGTGGGAACTTCTTTACGCTCGAAAGGCGCCCATGGTTGAAATGGACTCTGGGTGAGATCGGTACTTGGTGAGATGAGGGAGAGGCGAGAAAAGCCGACGGAGGGAGAAACAGCAGGGCGCTCGAACAAGGCGAGGTGCGAGAGGTCGGAGGAGGTGGAGGGAAGTGGGGGTGGGGGCATATTCTGATGATCATCCATGCGAATCCCAGGAGTAACATTATTACTACCTGATTCTGTACTGCCCAGACTGATAACGCTCGCGGCGGGACTTTGCGAAGTTTCCTTCCTCTGCTGTCGGAGCTGCCGGTTCCAGCGTTTGCGCATCTTGGGAGGCATACGGTCTTCGGTGATTGGCGGTGAGCCTTGTTCATCTGGTGGGTCTGGTTCTGGCAGTGGAGAGTTGTTGTTGTCGGAAGAACTGTGGCTAACGGTTCGCTGCATGCGAGGAGGGGCGATGGAGATGTCGGGAGTAGGAAGAAGGGTAGATCGTGCAGCAACAACACAATCGTCGTGAACAAGGCCATTCGGTTGAGCCCTTTCCTTTGCCCTTTTTATCACTATGCACACCTTCTCCGTCAGGACACATTTCAACACCTCCCATACCGCTCGAGAAAGGGAGTTTTTCACGCGTGCGAAAGCCCCGTCGTTTCCCAATCAGAGGACCAAGATCAAGGTGATCGGGGGAATAGAGGGAATGACCGTCGACAAAGGCAGACATTTGGTTGATGACGCAGTCGCGAGCCTTGGCTCCGCATGCACAGGTGGTGAAAGTCGAAGAAAGGGCGTGGAGGATATTGGACATTTGGTGGCGTAGACGCTGAATCTGATGGGGACTGTCGGAGGGAGACGGGTGACTGAAGCATGGGTAAGATGAGAATAAGGGGTAGAGAGGAGAAGGTACTCACGTAAAAGTGTGGGGGGCTTCGACAAGGGCAGGTAGAGAATGCACCGCATTGCCATCGTCCCATTCCCAGCCTAATACTACCTCTTCGTTCACCCTGAGGTCTCTGAGAGCGAATACACCAAAAGAGAGGGAATCCGTGGAGCTGTTGTCTTTGGGGGGGCAGAGTACTGGGCGTAAAACAGCGTTGGGCTTGCACCCACTGCGAACGAAACGCGGAGCTGTCTCCTACAATACGAGCGTCAAGGGCGAGGTCGAGGGGAGGGCCGATGAGATGGACAAAGGGCTTTGGCATGCCGAGATGGGCGTATGCGTTGAGGGGATCGGCGAGGTAGGAAGAGGAGGGGGTGATAGAAGAAGTAAAGGGAGCAATGAAATGGTGGGAGGGAACAGGTGCAGCTGTGTGGACGGCATATGTGGGCGGTCTGACGTCTGGATTGGAGAAGGGATGAGCAAGGGCGGCGGGGGGGATCTGCCTGAGAGTCGTTGTTGGAGTTAGCTGAGAATCTTCAAGACAGATGGGAGTTGTTGGATCGTCGGTGGAAATGGCAGTGACACCTCTCCAATTCTGAGCATGACGGCGGAGTTTCTCGCGGGCATCTGGGTGAACAATGTCAGTTGTGATGGGGACATAGGCATGGGTAGAGGGCTCGTCGATGTCTATGTGAATGTCGTCTTCCTGTGTAGGGGTTGTGATGGATGGTCGTCTACGTCTCTTCTGAGGTTCAGAGATGGCGGACGAGCGCCGTTGTTTCCTCTCGATTCCTGGAGACAATCGTCGCCGGTGCTTGTCGACGTCGCGGAGGCGGTTAATGCGAGTACGCTGCAGACGCTCGGCTGCATCTCTGTCGACCGGGCGAGGTTGGCAGATCCAGCATTTCCACTCCTCGGGAACGTCCGCGTCGACGATGCCAAAGCAAGCAGCATGGCACCAGCGGGAACAATTGTCGCAAGCGATGGAGAAGCCGTCGTCGTAGTCAAGACCGCAGATGCAGCGTATAGCGTCCTCGTCCGCCTTGCGCTTCACCGGTACCACACTGCAGTCCATATACACCCTCTCTCAATTTCAAAAACAACACTCTCACTCGGTCTGAAAACCAAACAGGAGTACATATTCTGACTCAGCCCAGTCACCTGATGTGCCCGAATCTGTCGAGGAGGTTTTTCCAATCCCGCTCGACTGGCGAACCTACGTACATAATGGAAATCACATATACAGGGACTCGCAGGCGGCTCTGAATTTCCATCTGTACTTCTTCACACAGTTCCTCCCCCAGGGCATTGAAAGATCAGTACTGTGTTATCTGAACATTCTCATCCATCTACACTCATTATCTTCATAGCTCAAAAAATCATTCTATGATTGTTCAACGGACTGAGTCACTCCGATATCGTTGTGATAAATATATATTGGTCTCCGTGACCCCGTCAACTCGACTGGCCGTAGTGGCAGGACGTTCGCCGCGTTGTCTCGGAACGAAGTCCGCTGATGGTGTACTCGCACCGTCAGCAGAATGTTGGTCCTTCGAGATCGTACCCTCGTCGTGAGCATACATCGTGAACTGCTTGTCGCGGCTGGCAGAAGAACAAACGAGAATAACGTTGAATGCGATCCCTGTCACTTGAAGTGTCTCAAAAGACCGTCAATCGATATCCCTTCACTCCGTAAATCATCACTCACCATGTCAGACTGTAGGAAACAGTGCGTTGCTTCCTGCCGCGCTAATAAGGGCTGTGACAAACTACCATGGTTGATGTATGCCGCTCCCGATTCTGCAACCACTCGGTTCACTTTTCTCAGGTACCACGGTTCGTTCCAGGCAACTGCCCCTCTGTTCATACATTTTCCACTCCGTCTCTCCAATTGCCAAATGCGCCGAATTCAACATGACTGTTGAGGGTCAGTTGCAAGTTAATCGAGACTATTTTTGAGGCTCACTTGTGGTCGGTATATTCTGGATAACCATTACGGCGAAGAAGGCTTTCCACCAAGTTCGAATCCGACTTAAACCTAGTGATAGATCTCTGCGGGTTTCCGGATCTGCCTCGACTTGGATCAGCTTGGTGGCCATTGGATACCTCCAATATACAAAATGAGAGGTGGGGTGACGGCGAGCCACCGGTGTCCATACACAACCCAATATCTGTAAATCTGTACGTGCCTCTTTACGCTGCACTTTGTGGTTACTTGGACAAATAATCTTCATACCAATATGAAGTTTCCAAGAATGATGGCAATCACTCGATTTACAGACTGTCCGTTCACCGGCGTCAGCTGGCTTGATCAGGACAAGATCTAGTGACGTAGCATACCCGCGCCATATTGGTCCAATCCGCTACGTTATAAAACTCTTTCCTCGCATCTGGTGCTTTGACGAACACATTGAAATTGTGTAATAGCCCAATCACCACATCGAAAGTGCATATCGCGAACAAGGCCGCTGCAGCACTCGCCATCCCCCAGCGGATTTCGTTAGGACGAGACCACCGCTCTTCTCTGCCTTCGCTTGTGAGGAGTACGGCACGGATGCAGAAACAGCAGGTTGCCAGATACATTCCATAGAACAGAGTCTCGCAGAAGTTTGCTGAAAGCTGGGCTGCGGTAGTTGGGAACTCTGCTTCGGAATTCATAATGGGAGGTAGGAGCACCTGATCCAAATAGAGGGAGGGAGAGATATAAAGGCAGGGAGCCATGGAGTAAACATCAGGAGTCACTCCTATACTAAAGCTTCTTGACTATTGTAGGCACATACAGCGCTGATTTTTTTTTCTGGGTACAAGGACTTACGGAAGTAATGTGAATCCATGTGTATCACTACCTGCATCAATCACATGGTCTTGTTAATCATGATATCATCACACTCGAAATGTTGCACAAGTAACTGCCATCTGAGCCCACCTATACATCCAAAAATCATAAGTGATTGGCCAACATAGGTTCCTATTGATAAGAACTGCATCCTATCCCTCAGGCCAAACCATGTACTAACATCTTGTCCTTTTTTCCCCCTTGGTGATTGTCGCAAAAAGGCAAATTTTGATCTTAGATTGGATGTCACAATGCCCATGATTTAGTGGGGGTATTGATGAAATTCACAGAGACATGTTGTGATATACCTGCATGCATTCTGCCAGAATGCTTGTGTTTTGGAGTGTAGACTGATTTTAGTCCTGTTCTCCAAATCTCGGATTGATATTGACTTGGCAACTACATCAGTTGCAGTGATAGTGATTTTGACAACCTGTGCCCTTCCCTGCCTCTCAAAATGAACCATTTTATTCCATGGTCACACCACCCCTGGGACTACTGGACTGGGAAGGTCACCTGCTCATTATGGTCAAACACAGTAAACTGCTTGTCACATCTTGTGAAGGAGGTAGCAGAAACTGTCACTCAGCCTCTGTATCCCTAACTACATTAGTTGGGTGCAGCGCTAGCGCTGCACCTGATAGTAATGGAATTGCTTCAAACTTGGTGAGTAGGTAGAGGACATCATTTTAGAAAGTACCCAAGCTGGGTACCACTGGGTACCTTGATTTGCTTGCTCCACACTGCCAGTAGTCTTCAAGGCCAAGAAAGCCAGTTAAGGAGGATAACCAAAAGGTATTCAGATTTCCCTGAAATTTGGCAAGTGTATAGCCCTAATATAAGTAGCCTGTTGAGTAAAGTAGCCAAGAGATTGAAGTAGTGGTTGGTGAGCTAGATGAGAGAGAAACAGAGATAAATCAACAAAAGACCAGCAACTGAGGTAAAGAGTCAGAAACTTGTTGAAATCTGTGACATCACACTAGATTAGTAATTGTACCTTACTAATCACATGCCCTTCTCCCTCCCTTCTATATGACTAGGCCAGATTCCATGCCTTCAGCATGGGCAGTACTTTAGTCCTTCTAGTTATTTTAATCCTAGCAGTTATTCAAGTTACACTTTAAGTTTATTAATTTTTCTCTTAGTATTACATCTATTTTAATGCATAATTATGTTATCAACAATGTTTGGCCAAACTGATAATCTGGCCAGCCTTCAAGCATTAGAAAGTGTTACGAACTTACCACACCCCCGGACTCTCCGCATTAACGTATTAACCTTCCGTACGGACTTTCCTTTTTTCTTGTATACCCTGGTCCGTTCTTTATTTATTTATCACATGTACTTCTACCTTTGCTTCTTATGATTCATTCTGAATCATGTTCCTGTTTCACCTTCATCTTTCCCATCATCGTACTTCTCTTTACCTGACTCCATCTTCTTATGACTCGTACTCATTCTTCTATTCATTTCACCTATCCCTATGATTCCTTAGATTACCAATTAACCCGTAGTAGTTCTCATTGACTCATATCTACTTACTACGTAATCTCTCATCTCCTATTCGCAGCTAGTATATAAACCTTAAGTAGTACTTTGTATCACTTTAGGTTATTCTAGTAACAAGCTTCCTTATCTTCGCTCGTCTGCTACAAGGCTAACAACCTTGGGGACTGCAGTGACACGGAGGAGGTGATCCTAAAAACCGTTGAGTTGTCCGATGGAGGAGAGGAGGTGATTCCTAAAAACCGTTGAGTTGTCCGATGGAGGAGACAGCGCAACAGGTTGGGGAGCTACCCCAACCACCTGTTTTGTCTTATGACAGACTCATCAGGCGCTCTGATTATCCATCAGTACCTACCAAACCAATAGAACGCGTACGATCGCGCTATACTTGGGGATGAGTATAATTAACTCGATCCATGGAACAGTTGACAAATGTCAACGAGCGCTAAGATAGCGCCCAAAAACCCAGCGCTTATGGGCGCTTAAGTTATCGTCAGGAAAATGTAAAGTAAGGAAAACTTGTACTTAAGCGCCCGCGTAGCGCCCAAATGCGGGGCGCCCATCAAGCGCCCACGCACTTAAATATGAACATTCTCAAAATAACAAAATGAACATACCAAGTACCTAACGATGTCATCAGCTTGACCACTGAAGGCGGGGTACATACCGTGGCAGGTTATTTACGCAACAGTCCAGCTCGGACAGTCCCTTAGTCCATCTATCAGCCTAGCATTATTATGCTTTGTAGGAGCTAGCTGCTCTGGAGCCTATGGGTGTGAGCTGTTTGCTGTGAAGCAGCTTATGAGGTTACTACCGTTGGAATCGCCTTGTCAAGGGGATTCCAATGGTACCAAAATCATGTTAAACGGATAAGTATTTGATTTTCTACGGAATAAAGAACATTTTCCATGAATTATCTAAGAAGGAGCGGCTCCAGGAGAGGCTCTCGGCAATTGCCGCAGAGCCCATAGGCGTGTGCCTTTTGGTGTGAAATAGCATACAACTTTACTACCATTGGAATCCCCTCGATGAGGCGATTCCAACGGTATCAAAATCATGTCAGGGGGATATGTATTTGACTTTCTATGGAATAAACAATATTTTCCCTCAATTATCTAAGAGGGAGCGGCTCCAGGATCGGCTCTCGGCAATTGCCAGGGAGCCTCTGGAGCCAGTGCCTCCAACGTTCGGCGCCCACTTAGCTCAAGGCTCTGGAGCCTCCAGCAATTGCCGCCGTAGCCTGTCCCTCCACAGCCTCGCGCCGTCCCCAATTGGAACACAAAGGCTCTGGCACCTGTCCCCCAGAGCCTGTACTCCCCTCCACGGCATTCTCCGGAGCCTGGCTCTGGAGCTGTATGTAATCCACGTTTAGCTCACTGGGAACAGACAAACAAGGTTCGTTTGTTGATTGTGGGTTCAACGTTCAACGCTCCCTGCAACTAATGTGATCACGTTCATCCTAGTCCCTCCCTTTATTCATTACGGAACGTTGTGGTAAAAGAGAATACTGCTTACTGGAACTGGCTCTTTGTACGTTTTATATTGATGTCAAGATATTTACTTAACATTCCACTGGTCCAAGCATCAAAAGCTTTCTTCAAATGACACGCAGGTAACCTCTAAACTCCGTGGCTCCCTCGTTATACCCCGAAATTTACTGGAATGCAAAACTTTTTACTTAAGCGCCCGCGTAGCGCCCAAATGCGGGGCGCCCATTAAGCGCCCACGCACATGAATACATGTTTTCACGAAAAGTGAAAATAAACGTATCAAGTAACTGACAATGTCATCAGCTTGACAACTGAGGGCGGGGTACATACCGTGGCAGGTTATTTACGCAACAGTCCAGCTCAGACAATCCCTTAGTCCATCTATCAGCCTGCGCATCACGAGACAAGGCCGGTTCCACTCACCATTGTTAGGGGAGGTTAGGGGTTAGGGGGTTCCTACGTATTAGTAGTAGTCCAAGATTGCGTACACGGATGTACTTACCGCAAAGTGTTCCATTTGGCACACCTGCAAGGAAAACGTTGGTGATCCAATGCGATGTTGTTGGTCTTTCGCTATCCCAACCGGGGCCATCACCTCCCCGGTGTATAACTACTGGTAAAAGCGTTCACTCAAGAACACGTTCGTCAAGCCACAGTACGAACTCTCAAACGACACTGACTACTGGCTTCATTCCTTCATCCTGCCTATTACCTGCCACACCAGGTTAAGCATTAAGTCTAGACTCCCTTCATATTGGTTGTGTGAACGTCAATATAGGTTGCCCAACGTATCTATCCCGCTCACGCGCCCATAGAAAGCGCACTTTACCTAAGATGAGTCCAACCTGACATGCTTGGCGTAACGCACACTGCGTAGTGGATCACTACTCGCATCGCATACTCGAAGGCATGCCAGGTATCAAAGGAGTTGGAGCCAGAAGGCCCCGTCGGGTCGGGAGATTTTTGATTAGACCGAAGTCACCCAGAATCGTAACTGGGATTTCGTTTCGACCGAGAATTCAGAAGAAGTTTTCGCCAGGCGTCTAAAAGAACGCCCGCGGACAAGAGGTACTAGTGAAGCTCAAGCTTCAGCTAACCAACCATCCAAGGTAGTCTGACGAAAGTCAGTACGTTGATCTCTATTGAGATCTGGAAAACTACCTAGATCACGTCTTTCTAAGACAGCCCGCCGCCAAGAAGCAGCGAGATCAATAAGTTGTTTCGTTCGTCGCTTACTGACGATCAACCGCCGATCAAGAAGTCCAAGTTTATCCAAGCGTAGATACTCACCTCTGCCCACCAGAGACTTAGCAACTACACTAGAATGAGCGTCAACCCGCCAAAGCGGATCTTCACCACCCCAATGCAATCGCCCTCCCCGACGAGTTTCAGTAAGTTCCGGCTTGGTTGCGAGTATTTCCGCGGAGAGTTCTGATTTCTCCGGGGTATTACCGAAGGATAATGTGCGTAATGCAACTATCCATCCAGACTTCAGGCTGTCTGCCAACGTTTGAACGTTAAATAAATCCCATGACAAGTTATATTCTGATTTAAGGACAAGGACGTCCGCTGGTTCAGGTCGACTCTCTCTAAGCCGATTATCCCAACGTTCCTTATAGTTTCTCCTTAACCAAGAAGCAATTAACTTAGGAGGGTAGCCTCTCGCAATATAGATATCCGCAATTTCTCTACATGCTTCTACGTAGTAATCATACTTCGAAGAAAGAGTGGCTAGCCTACTCAGTTCACTCGTGAATGTGCCGCGCTTGACATATTCCGGGTGAGAGCTAATCCATGGTAAACGTTCGAAATGGTTAAGCGGTTTCCTGTACGGTTTGTGACGAAACTCACCGTCCTCAAAAAAGAGGGTCAAATCCAGGAAGTTGACGTGATTATCATCCGCATCCCATTCAATTTCACAGTTCTCGAATCTGAGAGGACTTACCCATCCAAGGGCCTCTCCGTATGACCTAGCGTACACTAAGGCCAAACAATCATCGATATAGCGTCCATAATACGCTACGCGGGCGGTTGAACCCATACGATAGGCTTCCTCATGGTGTACTCCATAAAGATTAGCTAAATCCGGTGAGCATGCAACGCCCATCGCTAATCCGTGATTCTGCCTATAATAATCCCCGTCGAACTGGAATATAAGATCGTCGTTGGCCGCTTTGAGGCACTCCCTCATTAACCAAGCTCTGTTGGTAGATTCCTCAATGCTTAAATCCTCCTGCATCGATAACCATTTAAGGTATCTGTCATTAACAATCTCTAGACAGCGATCCTTATCGATATTAGGATAGAATGCTACAACGTCACCAGAGACGAAGTATAAACGATGCAGCGACCCATTTATTAATTTAAATTGGGGTAACGACAATTTAGCAAGCTTAAGTACCAAATCCTTTGTTCCATGAATTATGAATGTCCGTGGCTCCCTCGTTATACCCCGAAATTTACTGGAATGCTCCCCCTAGTTGCTCGCTCTGCCAACGCCCCCTCCCAAATGGATCTGGCTCAATTCACCAAGGGTGCAAGGCCCAGACCACTTTTTTCTCCAGCAAAAACCTCTCGCAAGCTTACCAGCTCCGTCGGGATGCACAAGACGGTCGAGTCCCATGTCCACGTTATCCGTAACAAGATCTTGATGTAGAAATGTTCGAGGTACGTTCATTCCATACTCATACAATATCCCCCAATTAATCTGATCACCAGAAACGCCTCTGATCGTGTATTGAACAATCTCCCGAGGCCCACACTCTAGGTCCCGCACTTCAACTGTGTTCGGCCAATCTCTCAATGCCCTCACCAGTCCTATATAATTCCCCAAACGCCGTACCTGGCCACACCCCAACTGCCCCTCCCTGCCTCTATTTTGTGGGCTCCGGGCTTGACAGCGACAAGCGTCCACCATAACATCATCCACCTTCCAGATTAAAACGCTGTAAGTCTTTAGTTCAATGCGGAAACCCTGACGTTTTTTCACTGTGCTCTACCTACAGGGTCGATACGCAATTCGCGACTCCTCCAACCCCAGAGATCCCACTGGCACTGCGCGTGCTCGCTCACCTCCGCCCTCCGTTCATCCCTCCATTCAATCACCCAATTCTGCCATGCGTACCTCCTGCCTTCATGCTGAGCATTCGATACAAGTTCTGATGCTACATAAGCACGGATTTGTCATTAATGTTCTCCGCCATGTCATACGTGTCGCGTGCCAAGGCATCATCAATCCAAATGATGTCCGTTAGCATCACAAGGAATTCAAGGCCAGGCGTGATCTTTAGCAGAAATTTGATTGTGGCAGCACCAACCTGGAGAATCCGGCCTCACGTTTGAACACATCTGCAACCGCCTCTAGGGTGAACTCCAAAAGAGCCGCGAGACTGGCTCAGAACTCCATTCCCCTCTCTGGATCCATGAACGCATTCACCAAGTCCTTGGTGGTAATATCGTACGCACTTTGTTTTAAAAACTTTTAGTTTTACGCTAGACCAGTGTTGACTGATCAACCACTTTCTATAGCCCGCGAATATCCCCCTACCCTCATTCATTGCCACCTGTACGACCTCTACGACAGTCTTCACCAACTCAAGCACAAGAATCGAACCCGGCGCCGTCGAGCATATCACCACCACCACCCTCGGATCAGCCCCCGCGTGAACAACTGCTACCACCACCACCAACCTCTTCACAGCCCGAGGAACAACCTGCGGCGGCACCCTCACCTCCCACCACTACCTCCACCGCTGTCATCTCCCAACTCCAATCCCAACTCCTCGATACCCAGACTTCCCTCGCTGAATACGCTAACAAGGTCTGTGCGCTCGAGGTCATCGTGGATCAAGGGTGCATTCGAAAAGAGCTCCCACATCTACGACTTCATGGAAAGTCGTCAACGGGAGCTCGTTACGGAATCTATGGAGGCGGAACATGACAGGAGTGGTGATCATCATTGTCACCACCACCTCCGCGACCACCATGACCAAACGGATGATGGTGGGTTGTTGGAACCCACGGGAGGGTTCGACCATGACAACGACGATGATATCCAACATATCCGGATGCTGGATGAGGTTGACGGTGTGGATGAGGATGACACGAGGAGTATCTTCCTCATGAACTTAAGCCTGTTGATGAGGAGGATGAGGAGGATGTTGCGGCTGTTGATTGTGCGGAGCACGAACACAAGTACGATCTCGAGCGAGAATCTGAAGAGCACGAAGAACGCGGGGATGAAATCGAGTATGGGGAGGAGGAGGACGGCATCGATGGTAGTCGTGCAGATCCTATAGATCTTGAACGTGAACACGAAGATGGGTCGGACCGACAACGCGATCGGCATCGGAACGCGAGCGGCAGCTTGGGCAAGAGGCTGCACTACTGAAACGGGAGGACCTCGATGTTGGTCGACCGCGCACGCCGGAGCCTTCCTCTAGTCTCCGAGACGAATCACCGACAAAACCGAATGTCAGTATCGCTACTGCTGTTGCCACCAACTCTCCACGCACGAGGTCTGGTACCCTTTTGGGCTAGCCCCAGCCGACCACCACCTCCGCTCCTGCTCACGCATGTCACGCAATCTCCACTCACGACCAAAATTTCACACAACTCGGCCACGACATTCCGGTAACCCCTTTTCAGCAAAACACCTAGCTTTACTGCTAAACAATCCATCCCTGCCGCTGCCCGTGCCCTGCCCCCCATAGAATCTAACAATGGATGCGTCCGTGCGCATAAATGGCTCAATCAACGGCGATACCATTGAGCCGCTAACGTCCGGAGAGGTGATATGTGCCGCCCCAGCAAGCGATGGGCGACTACGAAAATCCATTCAACACTCGTCCCCAGCGAATGGACGCTGAGGAGCTCGGCTACTCTCCGTCTCTTCAACACCACCTGGAGAAGTCTCGGTTGCTTGGCTCACCATCCTCCCCATCCTTCATGCCGGACCCTCAACCCCTCACCACCTCACAGCACCAGACACGAGCTGCGACCCGCTCCGTATCCTCCGCATCATCATCTTTCGTCTCCTCTCCCCTTAACCCATCCTCTTTTCATGTCTCCAATCCTTTCACTTGCTCCCTCTCTTCATGGCCGGTGTCCCGCTCCTCCAACCAACCACCTCTCCAAGTTCATGGCCTACGACGACCCAGCTCACAAATACATTCCTTCCGCCCCACTAGACCGGTCCATCCGTCCCTGCAGGCCTTGGGAATAGAGGATCTATGGTCCTTTATCGGCTTGCAGACGATCGAGACCGCCCATTTTCGGCCCTCCTCACCTCTCACTCTCCCAATGGCAGCGACCGCGACAGCTTGCTCGTCCCACCCAAGTTCCCTTCAAACCGCGATTCTCTCATCTCCGATTCAGGCGATTCTCTCATTTCCTTTTTGACAGACTCCAAATACCCCTCTGGTTTTGTGGGCTCGGAACATGGATGGGGTCATTGCCTATCCTTACGACCTCGCACAAGATGAAATGAGCGCCCCCGATGATGAGGATCTCCTCCACGATCCCTCAACAAAAGGCGGATTCCGCGGAGATGATGGCGCGTTTCTGGGGAGAGGCATCCTCAACGTCAGCGTCCTGATCTTCCTCATCCTCGCCCTCCTCTCCTTACTCTCTTTATCTTCTACCCCGTCATGACATTCTACCAGACACAAGCATGTAATGCACGTATCGAAGGAAATGTCCGCGTCAACAACACCGGTGAGCGTTTTCGTTTCATAATCATTTCATAATAATACTATAGGGCGACATTTTCGCTAACTATGTGTGTCAGGCCAAGCACCTGCGCTTTTTCAGATGCCAGAACTTATAGACTCTGACACTCCCGAAGGAGCACGTAGCCGCACCGGATTCGATGGAAACGATTACGAACTCGTATTTTCAGACGAGTTCAACAAAGATGGGAGGACTTTTTTCCCCGGTGATGATCCATATTGGGAAGCTGTCGACGTTTGGTACGGTGCAACCGGCGACATCGAATGGTATGATCCGGGCCAAGTCACCACGCGCGACGGTGCTCTCGTCATCACCATGGATTCTACCAGCACTCTAGAAGCTGGGAAAACACCTGGTATGTGTTTCGGTTAGTTTTCTATAACCTTCTTTTTCTCACCCCGGCTAGGTTCCACCGCCCCGTTCACTGCTGCTGATAACCATGGCCTCGAGTATCGAAGCGGCATGCTGCAGTCATGGAACAAGTTTTGTTTCACCAGAGGTTATATCGAAGTTGCCGTAGTATTCCCGGGCCCGGACGAAATACACAGGGCTATGTATGTGTTCCCCAATCACTTGATTCCGCGGCCATTTCTCACGACCCATTCTTAGTGGCCCGGCGCTTGGACGATGGGGAACCTTGCAAGACCTGGATACCCCGCTACTACCGACGGCTTGTGGCCGTACACCTATGACTCCTGCGACATCGGCACGTTTCCCAATCAGACCAATCGCGATAAACTCGGTCCTCCTGCTGCCATCCATTCGGACGCTTCCCGCTCAAAATATAACTTTGAGCTCAGCTGGTTACCTGGTCAGCGATTATCGTACGTGTTCACCTAGTCGTTTTCCCCTATGTTGTTCTCATTTTTTGTCCTTCCCAGTGCTTGCTCGTGCCCCAACTCTGACCACCCCGGTCCCGTCTACAACAAGGGACGCGGTGCCCCTGAAATCGACATCTTCGAGGCTGAGAAAGACAAGGACAACGATATTGGACAAGTCGTGTCACAAAGTTGCCAATTCGCTCCTTTTAGTCATGACTACTTCTATGACAGCTCCACCGATACAAACCATAAAATTTTCGACACAACACGCACAAGGGCTAATTCATATCACGGTAGCGCTGTCCAGCAGAGCGTCTCAAGCCTTACCCGCGTCCCCAGCGATATGTTCCAGGGCCTAGGCAAGAACTTCAAGGTCTTCGGCTTCGAGTACTGGTCTGACCCCAACGATCCTAAATCCGGCTACGTCGAATGGGTTGTCGATGGCACTCCTTCTCACCGCCTCGGCGCTGGCGCTGTTGGTCCGGATCCTCTCGAGCAGGGCGGTTCTGGTGTCGGTCAGCGGATAATTCCCGCCGAGCCCATGTCGATCGTTCTTAATTTGGGTATCTCCCGTACGTTCCTTTGTTTAATTTTATATTGCGCGCCCCCTTTCTCACTCTTTCCACAGCAAACTGGCAAACAATCAACACCGCCTCAATGATGTTCCCTTCCGAGTTCCTCATCGACTACGTGTGGGTCTATCAGCGCAAAGATCAGGTGAATGTCGGTTGCAATCCGCCAGATTTCCCAACCGCCGATTATATCCAGAGCCATATCCAGGCATACATGGGTGCGTATCACCGCTCATAATTAATTTTATTTGAGTGCTGATGTCCGCTAAGATCGAAATATGACTACGTGGCAATGGCCGATACCGAAGAACCAGCTGTATGAGGGTAGTTGTTAGCCCCCCTCCTTACTGCCTCCCGCCTTCGATGTCACGACTGCCCACGATCGGGTCAAAATATATATTTAGACTTTTAATTAGCCCGTTCCCTCGTTTTTCATGACGCTCTTTTTACCCTTCTCGTAGGCAATAGTCTTAATCGCTAGCTTCTGGCGGTTTTCGTAATTCGCTCACTATATCACACACAAACGACGGACATTGAACAATTCCCTCTTTATACTTGCTTCCTTGTCTTTTTTCCCCAATTTCCGGGACTTTCCCTTATATGCCGCGAGGGCATTTTGGTGATACGTGCATGGGACTTGTTATTTTCTGATAACTTTTTATAAGGCACTTGCACTTTTTTTTTGCCCGTTGTGCCCTTGGGACAACAAACTATCAAT
Source organism: Calvatia gigantea (assembly GCA_025093985.1). Taxonomy (NCBI): domain Eukaryota; kingdom Fungi; phylum Basidiomycota; class Agaricomycetes; order Agaricales; family Lycoperdaceae; genus Calvatia; species Calvatia gigantea. Next base: position 421,911 of record JACAAK010000015.1, read on the forward strand.
TACCGTGTGTTATATAGCATGTATCTATCGTTATTGCATGTTAAAAATGGGGCATTTGAAGTCTATCGAGGAATTCGGCCTCGCTGGCAGAAAGAACGTTGCTCGAAATGTAGTTCGAGAATCAGGTCAATCCTGAAATGCCTATTAATTCGGGTGTTGTGTGATGATCCAATTGCTCGACGGCTTCGTCCGGTTCTGTGTTCCCTGCCAGACCTCCAATATCTTCAAAGCTTGTTTCTTCAAAGTTATCATGGCGGTACCCTCGCAGACAGCCGATTTTCTTCAAGCAGCTTGTGGTTATGTCCTTCTCTTACACTTGAAGTGCTGTGAACAAGGTAGCACTCGAATCCTCACTGTCCTGGTCCCATTGGACACTGAAGAGATGGATGCGCTTGTCTTCACACTCGACGTGAGGGCGAGGACGGCAATTTCGAGGTAGTGGCACCGCCTGCTGCATTATCATCGGCGCTCCCCCCCTTGACACGGTGACACTGCCTAATATCATCATCCTTCGGACCAGTGCACAGGCGAAATGCAGACGCAAACAAGGGCGATCTTTAAAACACGGGTTCCAAAGCCTTGCCTTTGTGTTATTTGCTCCAAGTCATTGTGCGGTGCTGGTGTCTAGTTGATTAGAAAACCGAGGCCAAGCAAATCTCGAGATGTCATGGAGGTTGCTGTCGTCGATGGATAACCGCGATAAGCACCTGTTCCGCTTATTCTGAAGGACGGGTATCTTCATATTTCATGGTTGAGGCCTGAGGCCTGACACATATTTGGGTCTTTCCATTGTCTAAAACAGGTCTTCGAATACCGTGTTAAATCTGACGAAGTGGGGTATGAGGATACCGAAGGTTGAATATGGTCGCATGTTGTCTTCACTTCCAGTCCGTGGAATCCAAGACTACCTGGAATTTGCAATTGGTGCTGAAAGTCCTATTTTAATGTTCACAAAGGGCGATTAAAACACTTGTGAAATGGTTTGTTGAGAGAATGAGTAGACATCCCAATATAAGTTCACACTACCTAAGCATGTAGGCGTCAGCAGTGGAGGGTAGTCATATTCATCCGGGAGATGGTCCAGTAGGAGAGGCGCATGGTAGCGGATGTTGAATCTCGATCCGTACCACTACGTTGGTTCAGTCTATTTATAGCTGAAACGGGTTCTTGAGTACTTCACTCTTGAAGAGAGATAACAGACAATGTACTAGACCGCACTCTAGGTTGCTGGTCATGGTCTATTAAATAGAACAATGTACGCAGTATGCTCTGTATATGCTACTGGCAGATAAGACCTCACCTGTATTAGGTAGAACGGCGCACAGACCAGAGACATTAGATATATAAGACCTATGTAGTATGCGTACATTCCTTAGACAATCTAGTCTTTCTACTGCCCATCATACCTCTAAGATATCCACTAGCTACGGTCTACAACCAATATCTCAACAAGCCCAGTGAGTACGACTCCCCTCCGCCACTAGCGTAAGCTACCGTGGTGTACTCGTCTTAACAGGTTATGGGCCGGAGGAGATCCTAAAACTGTTGAGTTGTCGATGGAGAGACAGCGCAACAGGTTGGGGAGCTACCCCAACCACCTGTTTCGTCTTATGACAGACTCATGAGGTGCTCTGATTATCCATCAGTACCTACCAAACCAATGAAACGCGTACGATCGCGCTATACTTGGGGATGAGTATAATTAACTCGATCCATGGAACAGTTGACAAATGTCAACGAGCGTGATTACAACGATGCATAATACATGATGATTGGGCAGCAGTGGCCCTCTGTATGAGCTGTACAACTACTGACAGTGAATGATTGAGTGTGGGAATATTGGAGTGGTCCACACCATTCGTCCAAGACGGATGTGTGTGCATTGGTACCTCCATTTATTAAATTTTGGAGTGGTGGGCACTCATTCTTCTTGGACAAATGTATGTACCAAGTCCAGTTTACAGTGGGAATATTGAACTGGTGCACCACCATTCGTTCAAGGCGAATCAGTGGGCATCAGACCTCAGCTAACTACTGTGGGAATATTTGACTGGTGCACACATCAATTCGTCTTGGACGAATCCACATGCATATCTCCAGAACACTAATTCTAGAATGATAATGAAATAACCTCACGAGAACTGGACCGATTGACTTGGTCTTTTTTTTGAACTTTTCGGATTCTTAGCCAGTTTCCAACGCACCAATATACGGGCCGATACGCTCAGTATTTGTAGTGCTATGTCAAAAACCCGCATTTTTAATGATCATCCTATAATTCAATGAGTATTGAGCCAATCACTACAGTCTGAAGTGTGTTGGATAGTACTCGTTGAGTGGATTTCAACGAGTATAAATTAATTATATTCCAATCAGGCATTGAGCTTCTATTTAATTCCTAGTATTTCTATGAAATGGACAAAGTATTCTATAGCAATTCAATGGCTGCAGCTATTGACTCAGTCTTTTTTGTGGATTGACGGGAAATGCAGTCGCATTTTAACGGAGTATTGAGGATGTTACTCTGATGGCTATATGTCATATTATGGAGCTGGCCTTTATCAGAGATGTTAAATTATTATGCCAACAAGTGGGTAGATTACTACGGTCTTGGTATCGTTGGACAGAGCTCACTGAGGCAATTCTAACGAGGTATAATACATGATGATTGGATTGCAGTGGCACCCAGTACTGGCTCAGCAATTACTGACAGTGACTAATTGAGTGTGGGAATATTGGAGTGGTCCACACCATTCATCCAAGACGAATGTGTGTGCATTGGTACCTCAATTCATTATGGAAATACTGGAGTGGTTCACACACATTCATCTTGGATGAATGGATGTGTACCAAGTCCAGTTCACAGTGGCAATATTGGACTGGTGCACGCCCATTCGTCCAAGACGAATGGATGTGCATCAGACCTCACTGGACTGTGGGAAAATTACAGTGGTGCACACACCAATTCGTCCAAGACGAGTCTGTGAATGAATCCCCAGAACACTAATCAAACAATGATAAGGAAATAACTTCACACAAACTCGACGGATTCACTTGCTCTTTTTTTTTGAATTGTTCGGATTTCTAGCAGCTTTCGAACGCACCAAAATGCGGGCCGATACGCTCCGTAGTTCTGATGCTATGCCAAAAATATCCACTTTCAATCATGATATTATAACTCAATGAGTATTGAGGCCATCACCACGGTCTAAAGTGCGTTGGATAGTCCTCATTGAGTGGATTTCAACGACCATAAATACATTATATTCCGGTCAGGCATTCACCTTCTGTTCTATTCCCAGTATTTTCTATCAAGTGTACAAAATATTATATAGCAATTCAGTGGCTGCAGCTATTGGCTCCGTCCTTTTTGTGAATCCATCGGAAATGCAGCCGCATTTTAACCAGGTATTGGGGATGCTACTCTGATGAGTATAGATAATTCAATATACGAAGATACAGCAATAACTCCATAGAAAATGAACGGATCAATGCCGTCTTTTTTTTAAATAGCTCCAATGCCAAAACCCTTTCCAACGAGCCTAAAACCGGTCTGGTACGTTCAGTATTTGCTGCGCTATTTCACATACTATTATCATAACAGATAGTGTTATATCTATTTAGACACTGGACAATTCTTTGCGGTCTAACTACCATTAAATAGTACTCATTCAGGTGATTCTAACGAGCCCCAATACATTACATTTGGATGATGTATTACTATTCTGCTGGGATATTGTGGGGACAGTGCATGCCACAAATCTCCTATTGTACAAGGGGCTCACTAGTACTAAAATATGATGTTCAACCAATCCATGATATGAGGTTCACTATAGGTATACTATAGTACCAGGAATTTGATTGTCAAGAACAATTTCTGGCAGCATAGAGAAGTGAATTTAGAAAGATACAGCAATAACTTCATGGAAAATGACCGGATTGGTGCGGTCTTTTTTTTAATTTGCTCGGGTCTAAAAACGCTTTTCAACGAGTCCAAAAGCGGGTTGATACGTTCAATACCCCTTGCGCCACCTTACATAGTATCATTATAAAAGATAGTGTTATAAATTCTCAGATACTGAAGCGTTCTGTATAATCTGACCGCCATTAAATAGTACTCGTTAAACCGATTCCAACGATGCCTGGCACATCATATTACAATGATGCGTTGGTTTTCTACTGTCTTCACAGTATTTCCACCTAGGTAGACAAAATATTCAATAGCTCTTTAATGTCTGCAGGTATTGACTTCGGATTTATAGCCACTCTCCAATGAAGCATTGGGGACATTAATTATATGGTGGGATGTGAAAACAAAACTGTTGAGTATGTCAGTGGAAAGTGTGCAACATGCAGGGGTTAGCATGATATATAAGCATTGAAGTAAGATCCCCAATACCATAATGAAATGCAGCTGCTATATGAATCAATCTCTGAAAGAGACCGAGTCAATACGTGGACCGGTTGAATTGTTATAGAATACATTGTATATTTTATAGGAAAGATTAGGAATGGAGTAGAGGCACAAGGACTTATCGGAATATAATGTATCTGGACTCGTTAGAATCCGTTAAATGAGTACTATCCAACGACATTTAGACCGAAATGATCGCTTCAATATCAAGTGAGTTGTAGCAGTATCATTAGAAATGTGGGTCTTTGAAATAGTGCCGCAACAAAGGAACGTATCGGCCCGTATCTGGAGTCGATAGAAAGCCTCTGCAAATCCGAACAAGATAAAAAAAAGACGGAGTGGATCTGCTCATTTTTGGTGGAGTTATTCCATTGTTATTCTTTATTCAATGTTCTGGAAACTTATGCACACAGATTCGTCTTGGACGGATTGGTGTGTGCACCACTCTAATTTTCTCACGGTCTAGTGAGGTCTGATGCACACCCATTCGTCTTGGACGAATCAGTGTGCACCAGTCCAATATTCCCACTGTAAACTGGACTTGGTACACATCCATTTGTCTTGGATGAATGAGTGTGCATCACTCCAGTATTTCCATAATAAATGGAGGTACCAATGCACACACATTCGTCTTGGACGAATGGTGTGGACCACTCCAATATTCCCACACTCAATCAGTCACTGTCAGTAGTTGTTGAGCCAGTACTGGGGGCCAATGCAATTCAGTCATCATGTATTATACCTCATTAGAATCGTCTCAATGAGCTCTTTCCAACGATATCAAAATCATAATACATGGATACCTTGTCAGTATGTTAATTCACCATCTGTACAATAAAACCATTATCATAGCAAGACATATACCCATCGGAGTAGCATCATAAATACATTGTTGAAATGTGGCTGCAGTATCTATTAATGCTCAAAAAAGACCGAGTCAATAGCTGTAGCCATTGAATTGCTATCGAATATTCTGTACATTTCACAGAAAATAGCAGGAATTGAATAGAAGCTCAACACCTCACCGGAATATAATTTATTTATAATCGTTGGAATCCCCTCAATGAGCACTATCTAACGCACCTTAGAACGTAGTGATCGCCTCAATACTCATTGAGTTATGGCATCATCATTGAAAATGCGGGTTTTTGACATAGCACCGCAACTACTGAGCTTGTCAGCCCGTATTTGGGTGCGTCTAAAAGCGGCTGAAAATCCGAACAGTTCAAAAAAAAAAACCAAGTTAATCCGTTGAGTTTCCGTGAAGTTATTTCATTATCATTCTGAAATTAGTGCTCTGGGGCATACACAGAGATTCGTCTTGGACGAATTGGTGTGTGCACCAGTCAAATATTCCCACAGTTAGCTGAGGTCTGATGCACACTGATTCGTCTTGGACGAATGGGGGTGCACCTGTCCAATATTCCCATAGTGTACTTGGTACACACCCATTTGTCCAAGACGAATGGATGTGCACCACTCTAATATCCATGATAAATTGAGGTACCAATGCACACACATTTGTCTTGGACGAATGGTGTGGACCACCCCAATATTCCCACGCTCAATCATTCACTGTCAGTAGTTGTAAGGCTCATACAGGCGGCCACTGCTGCCCAATCATGATGTATTATACCTTGTTGTGATCGCCTCAACGAGCTCTTTCCAACGGTACCAAGACCGTAGAAATCTACCGATTCCCTGCGATAATATTCCAGCATTCCTCTAATAAAAATATGGCCTCACAGCATACCATGGTTATAATTGTTAGAGCAACACCCCCAGTATCTCATTAAAAGCCTCCTGTTGTTAAGATCATATTTCTACAAAAGAGACTGAGCTATTATCTCTGTCCACTGGGGTGGAGGTGATTCCTAAAAACCGTTGAGTTGTCCGATGGAGGAGACAGCGCAACAGGCTGGGGAGCTACCCCAGCCACCTGTTTCGTCTTATGACAGACTCATCAGGCGCTCTGATTATCCATCAGTACCTAGCATTATTATGCTTTGTAGGAGCTAGCTGCTCTGGAGCCTATGGGTGTGAGCTGTTTGCTGTGAAGCAGCTTATGAGGTTACTACCGTTGGAATCGCCTTGTCAAGGGGATTCCAATGGTACCAAAATCATGTTAAACGGATAAGTATTTGATTTTCTACGGAATAAAGAACATTTTCCATGAATTATCGAAGAAGGAGTGGCTCCAGGAGAGGCTCTCGGCAATTGCCGCAGAGCCCATAGGCGTGTGCCTTTTGGTGTGAAATAGCATACAACTTTACTACCATTGGAATCCCCTCGATGAGGCGATTCCAACGGTATCAAAATCATGTCAGGGGGATATGTATTTGACTTTCTATGGAATAAACAATATTTTCCCTCAATTATCTAAGAGGGAGCGGCTCCAGGATCAGCTCTCGGCAATTGCCGGGGAGCCTCTGGAGCCAGTGCCTCCAATGTTCAGCACCCACCAGAGCCTCCGGCAATTACTGGTATGTGCTCTCGAGCCTGTCCCCGAGCCTTGCGCCACCCCCATTTGGGACACAGGCTCTGGCGGCTGTCCCTCCAGAGCCTATGCTTGCCTGCCGGCAGTCTCCGGAGCCAGCTCTGGAGCTGTTTGCCCAGGCTTGGGAGCCTTTCTCGAGCTGTCCCCTGGCTATATGCGTATGTAATCAATGTTTGGCCCAATAGGTATAGACAAATATTGCTGGTTTGGATCGCACATTGAACATTCCCTCTAGTATATCTTATCACGCTCGTCCGCTTCCTCCTGGCCCTACCTCACGACAACCTTCACATGCCTCCTCCTCGCCTTCATCCGTTCATGGGCCCTTACACTCGTCATCCTCTCCGCGGTCCCCCTCCTCACCCTTATCCAATCCTTCTCACAATCCATCGCTTCCCCTTTACTCTTCCACGAACGCACACAAACAAGTACAACAGCCACCCTCATCGACCGCGCACTACCTCGGCATCTAGCATTAGTAGCTAGCTGCTCTGGAGCTGATGGGTGTGTGCCCTTTGCTGTGAAGCCGCCTATGAGCTTACCACAGTTGGAATCGCCTTGTCGGAGGGATTCCAACGGTACCAAAATCATCTTAAACAGATAAGTATTTGATTTTCTGCAGAATAAAGAACATTTTCCGTGAATTATCTAAGAGTGATCGGCTCCAGGAGAGGCTCTCGGCAATTGCCACGGAGCCCATAGGCGCGTGCCCTTTTCTGTGAAATAACATACAACCTTACCACCGTTGGAATCTCCTCGATGAGGCAGGAGGAGGTGATTCCTAAAAACCGTTGAGTTGTCCGATGGAGGAGACAGCGCAACAGGTTGGGGAGCTACCCCAACCACCTGTTTCGTCTTATGACAGACTCATCAGGCGCTCTGATTATCCATCAGTACCTACCAAACCAATAGAACGCGTACGATCGCGCTATACTTGGGGATGAGTATAATTAACTCGATCCATGGAACAGTTGACAAATGTCAACGAGCGCTAATATAGCGCCCAAAAACCTCAGCGCTTGTGGGCGCTTAAGTTATCGTCAGGAAATATAAAAGTAAGGAAAACTTGTACTTAAGCGCCCGCGTAGCGCCCAAATGCGGGAAGAGGAAATCCTAAAAAACCGTTGAGTTGTCCGATGGAGGAGACAGCGCAACAGGCTGGGGAGCTACCCCAGCCACCTGTTTTGTGTTATGACAGACTCATGAGGTGCTCTGATTATCCATCAGTACCTACCAGACCAATAGAACGCGATTGTTCGCGTTATTATTGGGGACGAGCGTAAATAGCTTGATCCATGGAACAGCTGATAAATGTCAGCGAGCGCTTAAAAAGCGCCCATAAAATCAAGCGCTTGTGGGCGCTTAATTTATCGTCAGGAAAGAAAAGTAAAGGAAAAAACTTGTACTTAAGTGCCCGCGTAGCGCCCAAATGCGGGGCGCCCATTAAGCGCCCACGCACTTAAATACGAACATTCTTGAAATAATAAAATGAACGTACCAAGTACCTAACGATGTCATCAGCTTGACAACTGAAGGCGGGGTACATACCGTGGCAGGTTATTTACGCAACAGTCCAGCTCAGACAATCCCTTAGTCCATCTATCAGCCTGCGCATCACGAGACAAGGCCGGTTCCACTCACCATTGTTAGGGGAGGTTAGGGGGTTAGGGTTAGGGGTTAGGGTTAGGGGGTTAGGGGTTAGGGGGTTAGGGGTTAGGGGGTTAGGGGTTAGGGTTAGGGGTTAGGGGTTAGGGTTAGG